>VZTU01020854.1:148001-191128 GCA_013400835.1 Zapornia atra | reverse complement strand
GGGGGGGGGGGCGGTCGGGGCCGGGGGGGCTGACCGGCTGCTCTCCCCGGCAGAGCCTGCCCCTCAACCCCAAGCCCTTCCTGAACGGCCTGACGGGGAAGCCGGTGATGGTAAAGCTGAAGTGGGGGATGGAGTACAAGGGCTACCTCGTCTCCGTCGACGGCTACATGAACATGCAGGTGAGGCGCGGGGGTTCCGGTGGGGTGCCGGGGGTGGCGCCGGGCCCCGACCCTGATGGGGGGCAAGGTGGGCAATCCTGAAGCGATTGGCGGCGCCCCGACGGTGGGCGCTGTATCGGCCCCACCCCCCCCTTGGGCAGTGTAGCCGGTGGTGGGCAGGGCGATGTGTTCTGGGAATCCATTTCTGTTATGATCACCAGAGTTCCGCTGTTTTTTCCCTCTCAAGCTTGCAAACACAGAGGAATATATAGACGGTGCGTTGTCTGGACACCTGGGTGAAGTTTTGATAAGGTAATAATGATATTTGTGGCAGGGTGGGGTATCTTTACATCTTCTTATTGCTTTCACTAAAATTTGTACTGCCAGATGCTGCGTTTCTTCTCTGGGGTAGTGTTAATGTTAGCTGTATGTGGAGGCTATGGTGTCCCTTTCGAGGGGAGGAAAAACGCATTTCAGAATATTTCTTAAGTATTAATCTCTTTTTCAGTTAACTGAACACCTGTTTTCCAGATTATGGTAGACCTATCGATCCATTGGCATTAGCAGCGTGTAGTAGCGTATTGCCGCTGAAGACACCTGTCATGGTTGGACTGCTTACCCTTGGCCACAGCTGTTAGCACTTGTTCAGGGCCATCAACCAGTCATGGCTTTTACAAGCATGGGGTTTTTTTTTTTTGCAGCTGTAATGAACTTTGTGGAAAAGCTGTGCAGAGTCAACAGCAGTGATTTGTTGTGCAGAATTTGGCTGTTGCCTGGCTACATGCAAGTGGGAAAACTCTAAAAGTTGTGTATGTGTAGGGGAAATGAAAACATTTACCACTAATGGAACTCTTGGTTCTATTTACAGGTGCAATAATGTTTTGTACATCAGAGGTGTGGAAGAAGAGGAAGAAGATGGAGAAATGAGAGAATAGGTGTTTTGTATATCTGGAAATAAACTCTTTTTTTTTTTTGTTTTCTGTTTTCCATAATTTTGTAACAAGGTGTGTTGTGGGTAAGGGAATTTGCTGTTATACTTTAAAATGGAGGAAGGTAACCCTTAAAAAGGTCTCTAATATTTTTCTGGCATCTGAAAAACTAAATGCTGGTGGAATAAGCAATTATTTAGGACTGACAATCTTGGTGAAAAGTTGAAAAGTAAGTTAAAAACCCCCAAACCAAATCCACCACTGTCAGGTGTTACCAGTGTCAACAAGAGCCATTACTGTCAAGGCAAATATCTGAACTTAAGTGATGCCCAGAATGAATTGAGTCTTGAAAGCCATGTCCTTTAAAAGAAAACAGATAGTTCTTTCATTTAGCATCAGTGCTCCACTGTTGGGTATACTGTGGTATGACTAGCTCACTCGTGCAGGCTGGTGTATAATAGAAGGTAAAGAATTTTTCATCACATGTAAGTGACTTTCTTTTCTGCTGCCATTCTAACTTGGATCGCTGAGTAGATTGAAGGAGCTGTGGGAGCAGCCTCTGCTCTAATGACAGTAATACTGGCTGTAGAATGTTTGACATAAGTATTTTTTTTAAAAAAAAAAAGCTGACTGCTGATGATTTGATGACAGGTCCTTCAGCACTGCATTGGTTAATTAGGAGGCTGCAGCTGTAACGCTTTGTAGCCTTATTTCAGTAGCAACTAAGCTTTGCCTCTGAGTGAAAAACAGTCATCTCCAGTGCTTGCAGGAATAACTCTGTTCTTAGCCATCTTCTCTGCTTTAACAGCTGAAGGCTGTGAACAAAATTTCATTCATCTTCCCCTGCAAAACAGGAAAATATGGCAGTCTATATAGTTTGCAGTATGTATTGTTACTATTTAAATACACTTTGTCTTTTAAACTTGTTTATAAAATATTTGGAAATAGAATAGTTGCAAAAACTGCACTGCTGGTGAGATGTGGGCATCCATTATATTTACCCCACTGTCTCTTAAGAAGTATTTAGCTGCTTTGAGTCACGGAATGTATTGGTATTGAGGAAGGACAGATTTGTGTCAACTTTGTAGCTGATGCCCCAAAGCATCTTGGCAGCTATAAAGGTCCATAGACTTCCTGGGCATTAGTAGTTAAGGCAACACTGCAGGATGGGAGTGCGTGCTCCCGGTCTGTGTCATAAATAGAGCGTCTTTGTTACCAGGCATCCAGAACATTACAGCTTTGGCAGGAGCACAACCACCATGTTTTCACATGAGTGAACACTGAGGTTAACTGAACATCCCTCCTGTACCTGTTGGCATTGCTAAATGAAAGGCTGTTGCTTGGCCAGTGCTGCCGCTCGGAAGCTCTGGTGGAGCTGAGAATCGCCTGGGATGTGGCTTGGAAAGTCCTTCAGCAAACCTGAACCCAGGCAACTAGAGGCACACTTTGTGAATGTCAGTTACAACTGTTGTGTTACTCTGCCCCTTCTGTCGGTGATCACTTAGCATAATGCTGCTGTCAAATACAGAAGTATTATCCCTGCTTTACACTTGGGGGAAAATAAAGATTCCTCCTTTCTCCTGTCATCTCAACAACGGAGCTCTGCAAAAGGTAAAAACTCCTTTGGTCCTCTGCTGTGGTCCTGGCCTGTCTTAGATGTGGTCACAGGGTGGAAAAGGGCAAAGAGGGGACCCTTTTCCACTCTTGCCAGATTCCAGCCCCTTCCCTGGCAGCATTCATAGGGGCACAGTGCAGAAGCCTGACACGATACAGGGAAAAAGATTTTTCTGGAAGCCTTACACGTGCTGCAGGCAGTGCCATTACCTGGTTTATGCAGAGAGGAGCTATGTGCTGACAAGCTAATTAGGGACTGAAACCAGCCTTACAGCCAGCTTCCCATCTTGGGTTTAAACGTGGGGGTTTGAGCGCTTAGTAAGCCACTTGGAGCAGAGGGTGATGGGTCTTGTCACTGGTGCCCTGGAGGCCCTGTGGAGAGCTGGGCACCAGCCCCGTCTGCAGCACCACCAGTAGCCATTCAACCAAAGGCTTCTGAAATAAGCTATCAACACCAAGGATATGTATGACCTCCATCTCATACCTCAGCATACTCCTAAATTAGTTTCTCTTTCAGGTCAAATACTATGACTTACCACCACCTGAAAGCTGTCAGTGTTTTGAGCTGTTTGAGGTGAAACTCAGAGGCAAGTCAGTCCTGAGTGCAATTCCACAAAAACTGGGTTACTGCTGGTTATTTACCAATGGATGACCCCACAGAAACCACTGCATACAGATCTTGGCTCTGCTACCTGGCCACCAAGTAGGGTGGAGCCCTGCAAATGCTCTGGCTTTTGTACTAAACATGTTTAGCAGCTATAGTGTACAGATAGGAAGAAAAATGACAGTTTATAACAAAGTCTTATCAGTCCATTGCAAGGTGGATGTGGTTCCCAGGTTTTTTTGCCATCACTTGAAGGACAAGCTGCAGAAAGAAAGAAATCTGTGTGGGCTGCTATGTTTCTAAAAGGCTCAGTAAAATCAGTAGCTTCTGTGGGAAGGGACAGTGTTATAAACAAAGACCTTGGCCTTAAAAGCCTGTATCTAGATGAAAAAAAGTCCAAGTTTGATGAAAACCTAGGCTGAGAGGAAGAATACAGAAGACAAGTGGACTTGTGTCTTGTGAAAGCAAGAGCCCAGTCAACTAAGAAAATGAATGTATTCTCCTGTTGTCTGCCTCCCTCTTTCAGAGACTGAGATCACCTGCTCTGCTGAGCCTTGAGTTTTCATCCTAGAGCCCAGGAAGACTTACAAGACTCAAGACATACAACATGTGTAGTTTTGAGCTTATTTTTTGTGTTGCTCATTTAAGTACTGGTTGATCACTGTTTATTTCTGACTTGGAAACCTTCCCATTGCTAGGAGCAGCCAAAAAATACAGAACCTACCAGAGAAGACCCTAAACTGCAAGGAGACAAACTGCTGCAAACTTTCAAATCTGTCTGGTGTGGATCACTGTCTGCAAAGAATGATGAGCTTTGGCCAAAATGCCAGATACCAGAACCATGCCAGTTCCTTCTGATGTCTGGGTGTGTCTGCACCCTCACTCCTGGCAGGACACAGGTGCTCAAAACCTCTCCTTTTCCCCATTGCTGCAGCTTTCGTGCAAAGGAAACGTAGGTGGGTAGGATGGAAAGGTTGTGATATGCCCAGAGAGAACCATTCTTGCCAAATTAGGTCCCCTGGGGCAGGCAGCGGTGTTCCCCCTAAAGGTTTCCCCATCACCAGGGAGTTTGGACTTTGCCAAAGGAGTTATCAAGGCAGAACCTGGGAACAGAGGGAGGATTTGGAAAGCTCATCTGAGCAAATGCAATGTTTCCATGCTTTGAGAGATGCAAAGGGTTTTTTTCTGAATAGGAAAAAGAAAACACAGAATCACTTTAGTTTTCCTTTCGCAAAGCTATGCAAGAAATGCTTGTAAATCTGATGTAAAACTCAATCTGATGTGACAGGAGCCAAGAATACATGACACATTTGCCTTTTAGTCTGGGCCAATTCCACATTTCCAAGTCAGTTTCATCCATGTGATGCAATTTCTACCTTTGATCCTGAGGGTCTAGGAACTTCTGCTGTTTCTGTGAACAGGGAAAGACCATTACATAAATTCTGCTGGCAATTAACTTTTCTTAAGGCACTCCCAATGTCTCAGGACACTTCATCATGATATCTGTATGATTGTAAAGGACTACTTAGCAGATGAAAAGCCCCAGCAAATTTAAAGAAAATGTAGCCAATATTTCTGTTAAGACTCATATCTAACCTTGGGTCTTCTGTATTTAATTGCAGGTTAATTACATCATAAAGTAACACTGACAGTGTATTTGAAAAGATGTTACTTGAGGAACCAGTATATCATACACCTACATGAAGTACTGGCAAGAAGAGATGAAATCTCTGTAATCAGTTACCTGCTACTCAGTTGACTTTTTTAGTTATCTCTACTTTTACTATTTTTTTCCCCTCTCTATTCTTTATTTTTTTGGTGAGATGACTTATTTTCCAACCCAAACTGACAAACTGGAGAATACCTAACAGTAGTAACGTACAGAAAAAGAGCAGAGGATATTACTCTTCAAATTGTCTGAGGAACACACACCTTTTCAGCAGACAAAGATCCAGCAGCTCTGTAAAGAATTTGCTTTCCATCTCTTATGGCACAAAGAGTTGTCCTCTGACTGCTTTTATAAGCACCTATAAAATTTTGCAGAAAAAATAAATTATTATCAGGCACTATCAAAGATACCACTTTTAAAAATTCTTTTCAACAAGCACTTTAAGGGGATGTTAAGGTTGTGGTTTAAAGCCTCTACCTTTGAGGAATTTAGGCAGAGTTCCTCTGGCACCCTACCATCCTCTATTTACATCTGATGAATCCTGACACTTTTAAAATACAGCCCAAATGTTAGAATTTATACTTTTTGTATCAAACTCAAGAACTTCCTGAAGATGTAACCAAGAAACTGCTCCTGCATTTACCTTTCTGGGCAGTAATTTAAAAAATCTATCTGGCACAGCATGTCAGAACCCACTGACTTTGCAGTGGATTGACCTTTTTCTTCACAGGCTGATCTATTGCAGAGAAAAATTGTCAACAGAAAAGAGCCAGGGCATATGCAAATACACAGGCACAGCTGTACGTTTCTGCTAGCAGAACATAAGTAGGAGAATGAAATATGCTCCTGTCCTGCTAAACATAAAATCTTTACTTATTCTAAGGATTTAAATCAGGGTCTGCCCTTGGTTCTGGGAAAAGTCTAGTGCACAGATCTGAATTGTATTCTTAAGAGTGTAACAGCACACTTCTTGTGGGTGTAAAGCTTCATACAGGGCTGATCTTTCCTTCTTGTCCCCTTTTACCAAAACTAATGTCATGAGTGGCTGGAGTCTGAGACTGGATCACCAGAAATACTGCTGCAGATGTCACCTTTGGTCTTTGAAATTCTCTCTGGAATCGCTGAAAGAGACAAAACAAAAAAAAACCACCCATGCAGATGTAAGAAATGAGAATTTCTGAAGCCTTCAGGCCAGTTTCTGTTTGAATTCAGCCTTTGCTCAGAGAAGCATCGGAAAGCCAGGCATGCAATTAAACATGGGGATGTGCAAATACAGGAGGGGAATGTAACGTTCACTGGTGGTCCTCTCAAGGACAAAAAGAGCAGCTCATTGAACATGTACCCTAAAATATTTGTGAATACAAGCGAGATGATTTTGCAGAACTTGCACTGCTGTTAGACAGCACTGCTGGGAAGGCATTCATACCTGATCTTTTTATGTGCCTGTCATCCCACCACACATGGAGAAGTAAGCTGTGTGTGAGTTAGGGGACTGCTCCCTTCTGCCCCAGCTGAATCACCTTCTCCCCTGCTGCTTAAGTATCCCCAACCCCCCACCATGGAGTGTCCTTCTGCCCTCCATTGCAAGGTTCTTCTTTAATTTCTGCTTTCAAACTGACTGAGAAAGCTAAAGTCAGCAGCAGGAACTCCTGGAAGCAGTAAAGCACCATTTACTACCTCTCCTGCCAATCTTTGGTATGCATAGCAAGAGGCAATGTTTAAGAGGAAGATGAAGATTGTGTTGTGATGTGGTATTGAGGTATTCAGGCTGGAAAGATGGGCCCAGGGGAACCTAATGAGGTTCAACACTGCCAAGTGTCAGGTGTTGCACTTGGGTCGGAAGAATCCCAGACATAGATACAGACTGGGAGAAGAGCTTCTTGAGAGCAGCCCTGCTGAGAAGGACTTGGGGATTGTGGTGGATGAGAAACTTAACATGAGCCAGCAGTGTGCTCTTGCAGCTCGCAAGGCCAATGGGATCCTGGGCTCCATTAGAAGAGGGGTGGCCAGCAGGGACAGGGAGGTGATTGTCCCTCTCTACTCTGCCCTCGTGAGGCCCCATCTGGAGTCCTGTGTCCAGATCTGGGGCCCCCAATACAAGAAAGATGTGGAACTGTTGGAGAGGGTTCAGAGGAGGGCCACAAGGATGATTAGAGGGCTGGAGCACCTGCCCTACAAAGAGAGGCTGAGGGAGCTGGGCTTGTTTAGCCTGGAGAAGAGAAGGCTGCGGGGGGACCTCACTGCAGCCTGCCAGTACCTGAAGGGAACTTATAAGCAGGAGGGGATTCAACTTTTTAAAAGGGTAGATAATGGCAGGACAAGGGGGAATGGACTAAAGCTAAAGGAGGGAAGGTTTAGATTAGATATTAGGGGGAAGTTTTTTACAGAAAGAGTGGTGAGGTGCTGGAACAGGCTGCCCAGAGAGGTGGTGGATGCCCCGTCCCTGGAAGTGTTCAAGGCCAGGTTGGATGGGGCCCTGGGCAACCTTGTGTAGATCCAGGCCTGGAGGTTGGTGGCCCTGCCTGTGTCAGGGGGGTTGGAGCTCTATGATCCATGGGGTCCCTTCCAACCCAGACCATTCTATGATTCTATGATTCTATGATTCTATGATTCTGTGATTGAGCCAGTAGAGCAGCATCACAAGATACAAAAGATAACAAAACTTGTTTCAGTCACTTTTCAGGTTTGTTATTCAATGCAAATTACCACGCTTTGCTGCATACCGTGCCCCATTTGCAAACAAATCGTCACTAGGAAAGCCCATTCAAAGAGCCAACATACCCATCTGTTTCTGCTCAACAGGAATATGTATATGCACATAGGTGTGTTACAAGCATTTTAAATCCATCCCCATTCTAGAAGGACAGTTGTCTAAACATTACCACCATCAAAAAGGTGTTTGAGGGACCACTTATTAAGAAAGACACTCCATTTTCCACCTGGGGATTACTGGAGCCCTATGTACGCTGTCAGAGGAAAACCAAACATCCACGTTGAGAGTGTTTGCTCCCCGACTGTCTTATTTCTGTAGAGGGCAGCAGAATCGCACAAACATTCCCATCGTGGAATTAGGTAAATTCGTATCTACCTGGACAAATTAATGCCTGGATATCTGGTGCGGTGAGAGGTGTCATTGTCCTTCAGGGACTGGCGCCGAGATGCTGGCAAGGTGATGGATTCCCGGCGACGTGACAGATGATGGTGAGGTGGTGATAATGGACATCGGCCAGCTGATGGATTCTCGGGGGGGAGCGGGGGGGATGAGGGCAAACAATGCTCCCGATTCAGAAGCTCCTGTTTCCTTGGCAGAGGGAAATCACCAGGTGGTGCGGTGCGGGCAGAGGGCTCTGGGAATCCCCGACCGGCAAATAGAGTGCTTCCGAGCTGATCATAAACCCGCAGGATGAAGGCATCTTACAACGCTGCCCCGCACCGCAGCAAGAACAGCATCCCTCTCCTAATGCAGCAAGTTGCTGCCACGTTCACTCTTAAACCCCTGTAGCTTTCGCAGCCCAAATTCCCGTCAAGTGCCGCATGTGGCAGGGGTGACGGTGGGCACCGCCACCCACCTCACCCGTGCCCCGGCGGAGCCATCCCGCCTTGCCTTCCCGCTTTGCTTCCCACCTCCCTGCCGTCCCCCTCTGTTGGGAGGTGGGTTAGCAATGACCAACCCGGGCAGGGCCGGGGCCGGGCCCGACTGGAGGCGGGGGCAGGCCGGCGGGGCAAGAGGCACCTTCTCCCGCACCGCCCCGGGGGACTTTGAGCCGAGTGGCTGCCGCCCCCCGCGCCGCCCGCCATTTGCCGCGCTGACCGCTGCCATGGCGGGCCGGTACCGGCTTCTGCTGGAGAACGCCCAGCAGCTAGTCCTGGTCTGCGGCCGGGGCGAGGAGTACCTGAGGCGGGAGGCCGCCGCCAGCCCGGCCGTGCTGCGGGAGGCTAGCCTGGTGGTGGGGCTGTGAGTGCGGGCGGCCGCGGGGCTGGGGCGGGGGGCAGCGGGGCTGGCTGCAGGAGGGCTTCGCTGCCCTGATTGCCTGACCGCCGGTGCCCGGTGACGGCCGAACTGCAGCCGCCTGCCTTTGTCATTTGGATTATATCGGTCCATATCGCGATAGCTTCCCTTTATCATTCTGTATTCATATGGCTAGCCTGGTAAAGATAACTTATAGCCCAGTGTTGGTCATAACCCCTGCCCTTTTCTGCCTGCCCTGCCCTGCGTTGCTTCTAGATGAGCTAATATAGATAACACATATAAGATAATTTTGTAATTAATAAAATCATGGTTAATAATGGTTAATAATATAGATCATTCTATCCTCTCTCATCTCTAAATGCTGTAACTGCTATTTGCCTCTTAAAAGTTCAGCCATAGAGCACAGAGGTACCTGTGATGGTACCTTTGGTGAGGTACCTGGATTGGCTCCTGGTTACTATTCCAGTAGTTTGAAAGGAGCTGGAGAAAGACAAGGCTTTAGAGACAGTGATGCCACATGCCACCCGGGATGCTCCTCTTACGTGTGTGAGGTGGACCTCCATGCACGGCTGGAGGAGACCTCTCAAGTGCAGTGTAGGGTCCCCAGCACTGTCCTCGAGCTTCAGCGGGAGAAAACTGCTGTTGAACCAAAGATCAGCCCCCAAGGGATTTATCTCTAAAGCTTCCAAGGGCACAAAGGTATGATGCAGATCCAGGCACGGGAGGCAGGCAATGACAGAGTGATTTCTGTGAGGGGAAGAATGCCCTGCAGATACTTACTGGAAGAATGCTGTGTATTTGCTGACTCACAAGAGAAAAATAATGTTCTCTAGCAGAAATTGGAATGAAAGAGGGCTGAGGTATCGTCCTGAGGGATCTAATTAGAGGACATGACAAGTGTTGTGGCAAACAACTTGAAATGCATGGCATTACCCTATCATTTTCTGTGCATCTGTAAGATTAGCAGACCACCTCCTGTGTGCATCTTCAGTCTTGCTGAAGGTTCCTACCCCTGCTTTTAGCGAATTGTGGCTCCAGGAACTCTGTCAGTGAGCACTTGGCTTTTCAACAGGCTCATGTGCTTCGTTTATTGTCTGTTGTTTGCAGAGATGGTTGTATCAAGGCTGTGGGCCAGGCAGATGTTATTCGCAATCAGTTTTCAGGAGCAACATTTGAGAGAGTAATTGACTGCTCCGGGAAGTGTGTGTTACCAGGTACGTGTATTTTTTTCATAACAATAATATTCAGTTTAATAATACCTTGTGTTGAGGGGCAGAGTACCGCAGCTTTCTCATCAGAGGTGCTTCAAGGAGAAAACTGCAGCATTTGAGATTTGGGGTGGGGTTTTTTTGGCCTTGTGCCAGAGCTCTATCTCCTCATACTTCGTGTTTCATCTGTTCTTCTGTGTCACAGATCACAACAGCAACGCAGCTGGCCCCACTGAGTGCCTTTTCAGCTTCACATCTCTTTTCCCTACCCTTTGGCCATGAACTGTTCAGCCACGAAGCTCTGTCTCTCCAGCCTGCCTGCAGCCTGTTGCAGGCAGAAGGGCAGCACGGGATTTTAACTCATATGCTGGGCAGCTTTACCTGATAAAAACAAATAAACCCAGGCAAATCTACAGCATGTTAAACTGTGCCAGTGGTGTTAGCACACAAGCTGTTAGACTGCTGTTCCCTTTGCCGTGGCTTTGGGCTTTCGTAGTGTTGGCTTCACAGCTCGTAAAAAAAGGCTCCTGCTGGAGTAAGTGGACTATTTCTAGCGTGTACTAAGCCCAAACTAAGCACTTCCCTTCTTTTTAAAGAATGCAGGCTTAAAGTCTAACAAACTCTTTCTAAGTTTGTCATTGATCATTTCTTCCACAGTTTGAAGACTTCATCAAAACAACATGAAAACCTCAGTGACTGATGCGCTTACCTAGATGTGTTTTGCATAAGGTGCCATACAAAAACAAAAAGAAAGAAAATTAATAACCTTTGAAGAAAGTCCTAGATTTTTTGGCTGGTTGGATTTTTCTTTTGTCTCTTTCTCATTAAAGGCTTTCTAGAGGAGCTTCTGCTGTCCATTTCGCTTGCTTGCATGTTCATAAGCCTTTCTTTTACATAAGGAAATAACCTCAGTGTACATTTCCTTTGTCTTTAGGCCTGGTAGATGCACATACACATCCAGTCTGGGCTGGTGATAGGGTTCATGAGTTTGCAATGAAGGTAATGGCATAAAATTACACAGCTGGATTTTTCTTTTTCTTTCTGTCTCTTTTTTTTTTTAATGTGTAATTATTTCTACTTTCTAGTGACTCCCATCTGTGACCTTTCTGTCAGATAATCTAATTGAGGGAGAGGGATGTATTTTGAATGCTGGTAGGCTGAGAGAGGAGTGTAACTGCAGCCTTTGCAGCCAGCCTTGATTTGATTTTGCATTAATTCTAGTGATACAGGAGTGCCACCTTCTATTACCATTTAAATCTTGGTGTGGGGTTTTTTTTTCCCTTCCTTTTTTCCACATGAATGAATTTTTGAGACAGAGGTATGTTTTCCCCTTGGGCTCAGGGGGAAGCAAATCATCAGAGTAATTCTCTTTATGTCGCTTCTTACATCATTTGTTCACTGAAGTGGAAGGAAAAGCGAAGAGGAAGGGGAAAGAGGAATAATTGATGGGGATTCCCCCCCACCCCCTCATTTCTCTCTCACTGCAAAGAGACCTCAAGGCATTTTATTGATTCCCTTGGATAGAAAATGCACATTTAACAGCTAACTCTATTGGGTGGGGTTTGCTGGGTTTTGTTTCCTTTTGTTTCCCCCCAAGCTGGCAGGTGCATCCTACATGGAGATCCATCAGGCTGGGGGAGGAATACATTTCACCGTGGAACACACACAGAAGGCCACGGAAGAGGAGCTGTTCCACACTTTCCAGCAGCGCCTCGGGCGCATGCTCAGAGCAGGATCCACACTGGTGGAGTGCAAGAGTGGATATGGCTTGAACTTGGAGACAGAGCTTAAAATGCTCAGGGTGATCGAACGTGCCAGGCGATCCGTGGACATTGGCATCTCATCGACGTACTGCGGGGCTCATGCTGTGCCGAAGTAATGGAACTTGGGTTTTCTTGCCCCTGTTAAGTATTGCTGCTTTGCATTGAAAATTGGCTGTTCTTTACAGAAAGGCTTCTTCTGCCCAGCCCTCCTGAAATACAACATATATAGATATATAAGAATATATAAACTTGTTTATAAATATCTCAAGTGTGGGACACAGGGGGAAATGGCCAGCCTCTTCTCAGTGGTCTGTGCAGACAGGACAAAGGGCAATGGCCACAAGTTGGAGCACAGGAAGTTCTGCACCAATATGTGGAAGAACTTTTTCCCAGTGAGGGTGACAGAGCCCTGGGACAGGCTGCCCAAGGGGGGTGTGGGGTCTCCTTCTCAGGAGATATTCAAGACCCATCTGGATGCCTCCCTGTGCAATATGAGCTAGGGAGCCTGCTTTGGCAGGGGGGTTAGACCCAATGTTCTCTGGAGGTCCCTTCCAACCCCTACAATTCTGTGATTCTGTGAAACAATATCCAGTATTTACAGAAGGCTCTCCTAAAATTTAATTTGAAGGAAGGGTGGGGGGAGCAGTTTTTAGTGGCTACTAAATGCCCACATAAACTTAGCACAGCATCCCTGCCTCCACCTTATGCTCACACTGAACATAACAGAGGTTACAGGGTTTCGTGTACACAAACTGCTTGGATTTGCTGCTGCCTTTCAAGCTTAGTCTGTGCTATGAGCTTTTTATTTTAACCAGCTAACAGAAAAAAAAAATTCCTTACA
The DNA here is from genome assembly GCA_013400835.1 of Zapornia atra. NCBI lineage: Eukaryota > Metazoa > Chordata > Aves > Gruiformes > Rallidae > Zapornia > Zapornia atra. The sequence goes on along the minus strand of VZTU01020854.1, from coordinate 178,372 downwards.
TAACCTGAGGGGAAAAAAAGCTTAATTTTGCTGCTATGCAATGAAAAATTGCACATGTCTTACAGGTATCAGATGAACAGAAAATTAAAGTAAATGTGTTTAATCACGATAATTTTAATGTCTCAAGGAGACATAGTATCCCAAGCCTTTCCCACTTTGACATTTTTTTCCCTATGATGGGTTATTGGCTGGCTCCTGAACATCTGGGACAGTAACATGCTGAGGGAAGCATCCTGCTTTGTTGAGCTCCAATTTTAAACTCTGAATTTTCTGTAGCTTCAGTAAAGTGGAGGAGTGCAAGGGGAGCATGTTGCTCACAGGGTTGGTGCTGGGAATTGTGCTGTAATAATAATTTATGCAAATGAGATGATGACTTTTGGATTCTAGAAGCTGTTAAACAGGCTCCTTAAGTTCGCACCAGTTTTCCTTCATCATTATATTCCATAAAACTGCCCTGTCGTTCTGTTATGTACATGAGTAAATCACACAAGCAAAAGACTAAGATCAATTTAACTATTTTTATTTAAGTCTTCTTGATTTATGTAGCTGTTAAAGCGAAATGCCATTTTTTTCTTGTAGGTACATAATGGCAGCTCTTGACCAGATAGCCATAAAAGTCTGATCATATGTTTTTGGAACGATCATAGCTGTGTAAATTTGTTAGCACTGATTTGCTGGCATTGAATCAATATAAAGTCCTTCTATTTAATGTGAAACAAGAGAGCAGTGTTTGCTTGCTCATGGAAAATGCTGCTTGGACCCTGCAGGGCTGCTGATGGGGAGCTTTGTTAAGTTCTTGCTTAGCTTGCTTGCTTCTTACACTTGGCTTTATTTGCTGTTGCAAGCCTGGCCTCTTACAGCAGAAGCATCACCAGAAAGTTCATTTCATCACTGATAAAGGTGTTGCTTCTTCCATCTTGTCCAGGCTTGCTCTATGTGGCATGTCTTGTAAAGCTTCAGTGTGCGGAGTCTTAAGAGGAGCTTACCTCCAGACTTGCCACCACTGGTTATTCTTTTTTCTCCACCTGGAAATTAGCTTTGGGCAGATGTGGAGAACTTGCTGCATTTATCTGTTTGTGATTCTGGGTATGTTCAGTCTGGCTTTCTGGCTCTAGCAGGCACTTTTGACATATGATTCGAATAGACCCTGCTCAGCACCGGGGGTTGGATGAGATGAGCTCCAGAGGTCTTTACTACACTTGGTTATTCTGTGGGACATGGTGTTGGTAATAGGCAGTACTTACTGAAGTATGTGCCAAATGGTGCAGGCTACTTCAGGTTGAGCCACCCTACAGAAAAATAAGGCTGCTCTGTGACAGCGATATCCTTGTTCCTGTCCATTGCTTAAAAACGGTATTTCCAGTCTTGGAATTTAAAGTATTTCCAGCTCTTTAGGAAACGAACCTACTAAGCTCATGGCAGGGAAGCAAATAAATAATTGCTCTGTCATCCCTCCAGTCATCATTTTGAATCAAATTCACAATTCAGAGGATTTCTGGGGGTTTTTTTTGTTTGTTTGTTTTGGGGTTTTTGAGGGGTTTTTTTATTGGCAAAGCTTCTCTTAGCCCTTTTTATCTTTAGGAAGAAATTTTCCTGTGTCATTTCCTGAGCAGAAGCCTCTTGCATCAGAATGATGGCTGTTTTGAATTCTTGGGCATTCTGTCCTCCAAAAAAAGTGAATCCAAAACCTAGGCTTCCCCCTGTTTTGTCTTGGTTCTGGTCCTCCTAATCTTTTGGTCCGAATTCCTCCAAAGGCTGCAGAGTAAGAGGAGAAACAGGCAGAAGGGTTGGCATGGTAAAATCTTGAGTGATCCCAATGACTGTCTCAGTGAGAGGTGAACAAAAGAAGGGCTGTAAGCCAGGTTCTGCTCTGCTTTAGAACCACACAACTGTCTTCATAAATCCAAGCAGGATTTGGCTTCTTGAATCTGCTGCCACTGTGAAACTCCCAACTGGCCCACACAGGGCACTGGGACACCGCCTGGCGCGAGGATCGAGGTGTCACAGACATTGAGCTGCAGCTACCTTACTTCCCTTTAGAACTCAAAATCGCAACCTATTAACACAACTGCAGATTTGGGGGGTGGTTTGCTCTTTTTGAGGCATTTTACTGATCTCTCCTGGGTTGTCTTTGTGTAATAGCGGGTTTAGAAATGTTTCTGACTTTGGATGATCAAACCTCAGGAGGCCGCTGTGATGTAGAAGCAGCTATCTAGCTATTGCTCCGCACGATAAAAGAGGAGGAGAGCTTGATTTCAAATGATGGCTTGTGCTCCATGTCCCCTTTGATACCTGCATAGAAATACTGCATGAATACTGTTTAAATATTCAAACAATCATCTACATATTTTAAATGTGGTTTAGAACACAGTATAAGTAGGCCAGAATATATGAATAGGAAAGCAGAGGAATTTGTTGTAAAATCCTTGTGCCTTGGTTAGCACCCAAGTAGGTAACTATAAAAAATAGCAATACAATCTAATATCCTTTGAATTGAAAGTACTTAATAGCCAAGAGTATGTGATTTGCAGTAGTTTAAACATTTTTTAACGAGGGTTTTTTTTTTGGAGTTATTTGTGTTTGCATCATTTTTGAAATAACCTAGGACTTGCATGTGTGATTTGAATGTTGCCCAGACCTCAAGGATGTTATTCTTTCCACTAGAGGGAAAACTGCTGCTGAAGCCACAGATGACATTATCAATAACCATCTTCCTAAACTGAAAGAACTCAAACTCAGTGGTGAAATACATGTTAACAATATAGATGTGTTCTGTGAGAAAGGAGTCTTTGATCTGGAGTCTACTAGGAGAATTCTTCAAGCTGGAAAAGAGATAGGGTTACAGATTAACTTCCATGGTGATGAACTCCATCCGATGAAATCTGCTGAGGTATGTCTTTCCTAACATTCATGTGAGCCATTTCTGCTTTTGCTTTGCTTTTGTTTTGCTTTTTTGAGAGCTGAATCTTTGAAAGAACTGCAGTGTTCAAACCCAAGGGTTTCTTTTTGAAGACTTTATAAAATAGACCATCTATTTCTGTCAGATAAGAGAAAGTGCAGCCCTTGTGCAGCTCTGGAGCCTTGACCTCTGGGACTAACACGTGCTGACTAATCAAACATTGACTTTGCTTATCTTCCACATGGGATACAGATGGGGAAGGTGGATTTCTGTGAACACAAGAATGACAAAAACGTGGTTTCTATGCAACTTGAAAAATCTTTTTTCCTTAAATATCCTTTTCTCTTTAAAAGTGCAGCGAGAGCACTCAGAGTTAAGGTTTCATCTAGAATAGGTTCTCAAATACCTTGATGAAGAAGATTACTCTAAGACCATGTTTCATCATCATTTAAAGGTTGTTTCCATCTTGTGGGGTCTGCTGAAGTTATTCTCTGCTGTATTAAAACCAAAAAAGAAACACAGAACTTGATTGATCATGAAAGTTTCTTTGGTGCTTTGCCACTGAAGGCAGCAGTTGCACTACTAGTTCTGCAGCTGCTGTTGGTTTTGTCCACATTTTTCTTCTGGATCCTTTGTGAACAGAACTTGATAATGGTTTTATGCACAGCTGTCCTCTGTTAAAAACACCACTGAGGTGCCCTTTTGCTCAGTGAGTGGTTAATACCTTGTCGTGATCTACTTTTCCTGCAGTAAATTAGCCAATACTTTGTATTTCATTTGTTCTTTCAAGCATTCTTTTAGTAAATTTTACATGAATAGTGAATTGTCTCCTCCAGACATTTGAAACCAGCACTGCTTTGCTGAATTATTTGAGAACAGTGAGTAAATTTCTTGAAAATTTGCTTAGCTTGGAGCTGACCTAGGAGCCCGGGCTATCAGCCACCTGGAAGAAGTTAGTGATGAAGGTATCGCGGCGATGGCAAGAGCTAAGTGTGCCGCTGTCCTTTTACCAACAACTGCCTACATGCTAAGGTAAGGCCACCAGATTGGAGGAAAGCTTTTGTCACTGCAAAGCCATGTTTGTGGTCATAGAGTCTTTTAATGTTAAAAGTGTGAGCGTGTATCTGTGCCTTAAGGATCTGGGTGGGTTGTTGGAAATGGTGGTGAATAGAAAGAGCTTCCTTCAGCCTCCCGCATCTTGTTCCTGGTGGAGATCCTCAAAAATGAGACAGTACCCTACTTCTGGGGAGTCTTGCAGTAGATTTGGAGTGTTTCAGTCAACACTGGAATTTACTCTTGTGGCAGGACTATGGGCATAGTCAAGCATTCATTTAAGAACAAAACTGGACAGGTTTTCTTTAATCCATTTAGACTTTGAAAGCCCAATTGGCTATGTTTCAGGCAAATTATATCTGCAATATATGCGTTTGCTCTTCTGCTGAAGGTTTTCCTGGGAAATGAATCACAGGATCATAGAATCATAGAATATCCTGAGTTGGAAGGGACCCATAAGGACCATCAAGTCAGACAGTTTTTATTGTTACACTGGTTTATTTATGTTTGGTGCCGTTGGCTTTACAGCAACCCCAATTAACACTTCTCAGAGTGCATGTCCTAGTGCCCACCCTTGCACTCAAGATTAATCCAGTGGCTGAGTTTTGAAATGGCAAATCCAGATACTGAAGTTATTGACGACAGCTTTCTGCATTAGCACTGCCAAGTGAGGAAATCCTCCACTGTACACAGAGCAAATTCACAGCCTCAGCTTGGCATTTCAAACTGCCAGCAGGACTGGGAAGGGACTATTGCATTGCTTATGCCACCGCTCCTACGTGGGAGCCTGTCTTTGAAAATAAGAGCACTAGAAAATGACTGTTTTGAGAAATGAAGATTTTTCACCTTGTGAACCCTTAAATGGTGGAGGTCTGGATAAATAACAGAATTTCAGTGGCCTGGAGCCTGATATTCTATCCTGGCTGCTGCCACGTGCCGTTGGTGCAAATGCTGGGGATCCCAGCTCCCATTTATGCTGTCTGTAGGGTGATAGGTAGGGTGCCAAGAGAGTTTGGTCTTTTGTCTCCAAAAGGATTGGTGCAACTGCAGGCATGAATGTAACCAGCGTGATGACTTTTTCCTCTTGTAATTCATCATGTAGTAACTAAGCAAATTGTACCGACAAGTGTCTTTTCCCCACCAGACTGAAACAACCTCGAGCTAGAAGAATGTTAGAAGAAGGAGTTATAGTTGCTCTTGGCAGTGACTTTAACCCCAATGCATACTGCTTCTCAATGGTAAGCCATTCCTCATGCTTAGACCAACATAAAACTCTCTTACCAGCACAGCTTGTGTATAAGTATCACACACTTAGTACAGTCTGTGTGTCCGCAGAGAGAGGCGAACGCCCAGCTGAGACAACTGTTGAGCTTATTTATGTGGGTTGGTAGTTTTGGCCAGGAATTGGTGGCGAAACCAGAAGGGCTTATAGCTTTTCACATGCACCAAAAGGTGCATAAGAAAGGCTCTCCCAAGTTCCTGGTTTTAGAGCTCTCATTTTGGAGTTGGCAAGTTTTACATCGTGCAGGGCAACTCCTTCTGTTGCACAAGGAGGGGGGTTGGGGGGGGAAAGAATGCTTAGGGCTTTGAGGCAGCTTCATTTGTGCTTCTGGTAGCTTCCATTTTCCTCTTAACTTGCCTGCTAGCCTATGGTGATGCATCTGGCCTGTGTAAACATGAAGATGTCAATGAACGAGGCGCTGGCGGCCGCCACCATTAACGCAGCTTACGCTCTGGGGAAGTCAGACACACACGGCTCCATAGAGGCTGGCAAGCAGGGGGATCTTCTCATCATAAATGCATCAAGGTTTGTTCTCCCCTTGGCCTTTGAAATGGGATTTAACGTAAGGGACTTTGTTTTTCACTGTGTTGTAGATAGCGGAGAGGTTAGTGTCTTCCTCAGGCTTTAGAAGTTACTCTCATCTGAAAGAAGGGACACTGCCAGCATTTTAGACCCACCTTCATTCTCCTTAATCACTCCAGTGGAAAAGAAAGCCTAAAACTTTTGGGGCTGGGGCTGGTATTACAAACAATCCAACTTTTGGGGCTAACATTACAAACGATCCATGATTCACTATGAATTATCTAAAGTTGATATCTGCTTATTTTCTGGAAGGAATTCTCTCCTGATTTGTACGTTATCTCAGTGTATTCATGCAACAAGACATCAGCCTGTAACTATGGAATTGTGTTTCTGATGGCTCAAGCAATTCTTTTAGAATTGCCAGGAATATGAGGAGTGGGACCTGCTTTTATGCAAGCCTGGATAACCTTAAACCTCTTCTTTTTTAGGTGGGAGCACTTGATTTACCAGTTTGGGGGACATGAAGCATTGATCGACTTTGTTATAGTTAAAGGAAAGGTCGTCTATCAAAATGAGAGGTGTGGGACAATGAGCAGTTACTGAGAGAGGACAGTAATGTAGGAAGCTACTGTAATCAAATCAGCATGGAACACTTCAAAGCAACAGATAAATTAGATTTATACTTGCTGGTAAATTGCTGTCCATCTCACCTCAGCAGCCCTCTTAAATAAATGTTACCAAACATTACCCACCTGGTACATCTTCAAGTCCGTTGTCCACTGCATGAAAATAATTTCTAATTGAAAATTTCTAATAATTTTGTAATTATTATTTTCTAGTTATAATTTTTTCTAATTGAAAATTTTTAATTGAAAATAATTTCCATTTCACAGAATCACAGCATGGTAGGGGTTGGAAGGGACCTTGAGAGATCATCGGGTCCAACCCCCCTGCCAAAGCAGCTCCCTAGCTCATATTGCACAGGGAGGCGTCCAGATGGGGCTTGAATATCTCCAGAGAAGGAGACTCCACCACCCCCCTGGGCAGCCTGTCCCAGGGCTCTGTCACCCTCACTGGGAAAAAGTTCTTCTGCATGTTGGTGCGGAACTTCCTGTGCTCCAATTTGCAGCCATTGCCCCTTGTCCTGTCCCCACAGACCACTGAAAAGGGGCTGGCTGATTCCCCCTGCATCCCCTGCCTAAGATATTTATAAACACTAATTAGGTCCCCCTTAAGTCTTCTTTTCTCCAGACTAAACAGTCCCAGCTCACTCAGCCTGTCCTCATAGGGGAGATGTTCCAGGCCCTTCTCTGGACTCTCTCCAGGAGGTCCCTGTGTTTTTTATACCAGGGAGCCCAGAACTGGACACAGTACTCCAGGTGACCAAGGCAGAGTAGAGGGGGAGGATCACCTCCTTCGACCTGCTGGCCACACTCTTCCTGATGCATCCCAGGATCCCATTGGCTCTCTTAGCCACCAGTGCACACTGCTGGTTCATAGCCAACCTGTCATCAACCAGGACCCCCAGGTCCTTCTCCACAGAGCTCTTCTCCAGCAGGTCATTTGAAGCAAGACAGTTCCAAAGATGGTTTCCTATACAATTTTAATCTATCAAATTATTATATTTGAAAATAACCTCCAAAACCCCACCACTGAGTGAAAAAGTTTGAAGCCAGGTAACATTTATTGGGAAGAGTGATGTTAATTAACCGTGATGGAGGGTCAGGGGCTCAGGCATGCACGGGAGTTGCCCTTGGCAGTGCTGGGAGGCTGCAGCATCCAGAGGAAAGGTTCATAGCTTCCATGTCTGCTCAGACTCAGCAGATAGCAGGAACTGCAGTTATGGTAGGAAGCACAATGTCTTTCTTCTCTGAAATACCAAGCCTGGTACCTGAGGACTTGAAACTCTGTGGGATCCCACAGCCAGGAGCCCAGGGGGACACTGCTTACCAGCCGATCTGCAGCGCCTGGCCCTGCTGAGGATCTCACAGCTTCCTCAGGGCTGTAGAGGCACAAGGAACAGGAGGAGAGGGAAATGCAGTCAGGTACATCACTCACTGGGCTGCTGAAAGTGGGAGTGTGCTCTAAGATTTAGGGTTGAAGCCTATCATTAGAAGTCACTGTTGGTAAAACCTGACGGGTTACCCACAGAGGCAGTTGGCCTGGTGAGGCCTGGTGAGGACAGCCAACGTGTCAAAGCTTCAGTTACCCTGAAATGTAAAGGAAGATTGCATGCAGTGTCATATGGATGTTCTAGAAAGATCTGATTTCAGTTCTTCTAGGCTGAATTGGAAATAATGCAGCTGTTCATGGAAGCTTGAATGTGCTTCTAGTATGGAGTGTGAGTTTGAGGGCTCATATGTAGGACCCTGAGGTTTTTTTTAAAGCTGTCTTTTCTTTCAGCTACTACTTTTGTTCCAGGGGTTTGTACTGTCATGTGGGGATGTGGTATGTAGAGAAAAGGATGGTACAGCTCTGGAGTTTGAGCTGCTGCAGTGTTTTAAGCAGAGGGTCCGGGGTAAGGAGGGTCTCTGTGCACTGCCTGGGGCTTTTCTTCAGCATTTTAAATGGATAGTGGCTGCAGAAAGGGAACGCCTTAACCTTCCGAGATGAAGTAATGAAACTACACCTGAGGAACATGAAGAACTTGTCATCAAAACTAATAATTGATACCAGCAGGCGACCTAACCTGTGGGACAGAGAAGAGCTCTTCAGTGAACTAAACCCCTGAGGAAGGACAAGAGCCTCATGATGCTATAAACGGTACTGGAAAGCCATCACAAGCATGTGCGGGCTGTTCTCCCTGAGCCTTAGGCATATCTGTTAATATCCAAAACATACAAGGCACCCCAAAAAGTCCCTTTGTGCATGCTTTGGATAGTGTCTGAGCCAAGCTACCCAGCTAAATCAGTTTTTAGAACAGTTTCATGAAGCTCCTGCCACTAGACATGTTTTTCTGCAAGCAGATGTTGCACCAGATGTGGGCATGGACCTTTTTATTTTTAGAGAGCTTGGAAGAACATCTGAAAGACATCATGGCATGGTCCACTCTGCCCAAGACAGCCTGAAATAGATAATATTCATGCAGGCAGTCAGGGAAAGCTGTTAGGGTACGAGTGCAGGCACCTCCAAAATGCAGCACGCCCTGGCACGGCACCTCTCAGCTTGGCATTGGCGCAAGTGCAAAGCCGAGGCCGCCACGCTGCAGTGTGTGCTGGCAGGGCCTTGGTCCTAAGCAGCAGAAAGCAGAGGTGAGGGGGAAGTGATGCCCAGCACCTCCTCCCCGAAGTGCCTAGGGCATTTGGGGGCCCAAGGCTGCCTGAGGGAGAGCTCAGATTTTCTCTTGCTGGAAAGGAGTAGGCAGTCCTGAAACTTACGGGCTCAAGGAGGTCTGCTCAGAGGTCACTCTGTTGAGAACATGAAACCACGCACTTGTCTGACCAGCTTGGCCAAATCCATTTGTGAGCATGCCCCAGGGCTGTAACTGGCAGCAAGGCTGCAGTTGGAAGGTGTTCTGATACTTCAGTGGGGAGGTAGAAGACATGGTTATACTCCAGTGGGGCAGCTGGCTCAAGTGGTTCCTGACAGCCACCTTTGTGGTGGTAACAAGTGCTGGTCTCCTGCTGGTTTTGCTGCTGGAGGAACCCAGCCATAACCTGAGGCTGAAGGCAAAGGGTTGCCCCTACAAGGTGTAAACCTGGCTGTTCGTTCTCACACTTGATTTTAATTATGTCTGCTTGTACACAAAATGGAGCAGCTCCAGGGGAGACCAAGATACGCCTGCTACAGCCAGCCTTCAGCTGAAAGGGTAGGGACTGACTTGGCACGTGAGGGAGAGATGCAGGCTGGAGATGCTGCAAATCAGGCACAACAGGAATGATCCAAACTGGAAGCTCACACATGATGGGTGGGTACCCTAGTTCCCAGGTCTTTTGGCCAGGTTAGGTGAGACACCTAGCCAGCTTGCCACCAGTCACGAGCCCTCTCCTCAGGGCACACTTAACACAGCATGTCTCAGACACTCAAGGGCAGCCTCACACCAGTGCTTTGGTAGCTACTCACAGCACAGCTGGGAGGACTTCCATGCTGTGGTGAACCTCCCCAGCTGCGGGTGTCAGGCCAGTAGTGCCAAGGCTGGGGGTTGTTAACCACTCTTAATGTAGTATCAGCTGCATGGGGATGTGGAGTCCAGACTCTTCCCTTGCAAAAAACCCCAAAAGGCTGTGCCAGAGGTCAGCATTGAAATGAGGAGCACGCAACAGCACGACAGCCAGGCAGAGACTCAGTAAGCCATGGGAGCGTAGATCTCCATGCTGTTGTTTCAGCACTCATTTACATCCACCACTCCTACATCTCCTTCTCCTGCCCCCAGCCTGGCCTCTGTTCTACCCATCCTCTTTATTTCCAAATAAAGCTTTTGCTTTAGATTATCGTCACCACACACCACAGGAAAAGAGATTGCTACAGAAGCAGGGGAAGCCTCAGTTAATTTATTGGGGGTTCTTATTTATTTTATGCTTCTTTATTTATTTCTGTGAAGCCATAGCTCTTGGGAAGCTGCATTAAGTGTAGCCCATCAGCAGAACACAAGACATTTGGTCTGGAGCAATGATCTCCATGGCACATTTTTATGCACACAGCTTTTCTGATCGGTGAAGCACCTGCTCTACAAATGCCCTTGTACAAGAGCCTGTACCTCACATACAGTCTGCTAAGAGAGGGGAGAATCAAGTGTAAAGATAATTTTGCTTGTGGCAGAATGAAGGGGGCCACAGTAGTTAACGTTTGGGGTTAAAAGACCCAACAAAGAAAAAGGTGAGAATATCAGACTTAAGCTGTTTGGAATCACTGGCACAGATAAAGAGAAAGCAAGCAAAGAGCTAACAAAACAAACACAGGAGGCTCTGTATGAAACATCCACTGGTTTCAGCAGGAGTCTGAAGGATTTGTGTTTGGAAGCTCAGGAAGAAATTCAGTAAAAAACCACACCCTCATGACAAAGCTGTTTTTCACACGTGAGGAAACTAGTGAGCCATTTCTTTGCTATCTGTATGTGCTCCTGAGGTCCCCTGGGTCACCTGGAGAAACCACGTTGAGTTCGAGTAGAACAGCTACCCTCAGACAAGGTCCTGGAAAGGATCTGCTGTCTAATCCTGATGCCTGTGGTGGTCATGACCAACACCTGAATTAATTTCCAGCAATCCCAGGGAGAAAGCTGTTGGTGAAATGGGTCTCGATTCAGGGATGTGTTCCCTCCTGTACTTCTCAATGTAAGGTTTAGCCACCTCCCACACCTGCGAAACAAAAGAGTGAAACAGCAGAGTCAGAGGCAAAACATCAAGGCACAAGCTTAGAAAACCTTGTAGAAAAGTCATAGGGATGGAGCTGAGAATTACAGACCTATGTAGACATGCTGTATGGAATCAGCAGAACCAGAGGAGCAGCCAGGGTGAGGTGCAGGGAAGAGCGTCTGGATGGGACAGGGGGATGGGAAAACATACAGCTCCAGGGGGACAAGGGGAAAGGGTTCAAGGCAAAAACATTGCGTCTTGCCCTGTTACCAGGTTAATACGCTGTGTGCAATAGGTGGGAGAGGGTCACTGTCACTTCCTACAAAACCAGTGGCAGCTGGCATGGACAGAGAAGAAGGGAAGGGATAGGGGCTGGGGTGTAAGGAGACTGTTCTCCAGTCTCCTTTGTCTCTTGTCTTGTGAGGGCTGCAAGGCAAAAAAAAAAAAAACAACCAACAAAACCAAGGGGGATTTTCTTCTCCCATTTGCTTACTCTCCTCAATTCTTCTCTTCCTTACATTTTACAAACAAATAAAATAGATCCTATAGCTGTAAAAACACTTGGCCCAGGTGAGCATATTTCACCACTGCTGTTCCCTCATCCACATCCCCCTGTTGCTTCCAGGCCACGGCCAAAGGCCTCAAAGCTGGGGAACACTCACTGCCCCAGCAATGAGGGTCCCTGGAGAGACTGCAGATCCCTCTGGACATCTGTGAGGTGGTAGGACTCTGCCCTCAAATGATTCAAAGTTAGCCTTATGTCTGGACCCTGCCAGATTGAATAATGTCAGTCATGTATTACACAGGGCAAGTTGAGGAACTGATTTCTAAATCAATTGCACTAAAATGAGGGACACCCAGATCTCAGAAATACTGGTGGGTTTGCCCCAGGCAGAGGAGTGTTTTTAGCGAGGCCACCCAGTGAACCATGGAGGGGTATTTCCAAAGCAGAGCTGCATCATGCTCCTCTGGGCAGCCCTACTGCACGTGCCTTCTGCTCCACAAGCAGCCTGTGAGCTGCTTCGATGTCTGGGGCCATGAAGCGATCCTTCATCCAAGGCCTGCAACGAGACACATTGCGCATATTGGCCAAACATTAACCACCACGGCCGGCAGCTGGGCGCTGGGTGGGCAGCCTTCAGGGGAGGTGTCGATCTGATCTTACCTCACAACGGAGCGCACCAGGTCATAGACCTTCTCCAGTGGGGTTGTGGTTCTCAGAGGGCGCAGGAATTCAATGCCCTGGCAAGCTGCAAGCAGCTCAATAGCCAGGACTAAAAAAAATCAGAACAAAAGGGTTTTGATGACCAGAGGGCTGAGCATCGCCTCTCCTGTGAAGACAGGCTGAGGGAGCTGGGCTTGTTCAGGCTGGAGAAGAGAAGGCTCTGGGGAGACCTTACTGCAACCTTCCAGTACCTGAAGACAGCCTACAGGAAAGCTGAAGAGGGGCTGTTTATAAGGGCATGGAGTGACAGGACAAGGGGCAATGGCTTTAAACTGAAGGAAGGTAGCTGTGGATTAGCTATTGAGAAGAAATTCTTCCCTGTGAGGGTGCTGGGGCACTGGCACAGGCTGCCCAGAGAAGTTTTGGCTGCCCCCTCCCTGGCAGTGATCAAGGCTGGGTTGGATGGGGCTTTCATATAACCACAGGATGTTAGGGGTTAGAAGGGACCTTGAATGATCATCTAGTCCACTCCCCACCAGAGCAGGATCACCTAGATTAGGTCACACAGGAATGCGTCCAGGTGGGTTTTGAATGTCTCCAGAGAAGGAGACCCCACAACCTCTCTGGGCAGCCTGTGCCAGTGCCCCAGCACCCTCACAGGGAAGAATTTCTTCTCAATAGCTAATCCACAGCTACCTTCCTTCAGTTTAAAGCCATTGCCCCTTGTCCTATCACTGGCCATCACTGAGAAAAGCCTGGCTCTGTCCTCCTGACACCCTTTACATATTTATAAACATTAATGAGGTCACCCCTCAGTCTCCTCCAGGCTAAAGAGCCACAGCTCCCTCAGCCTGGCCTCATAAGGAGGATTTCTTTGGGCAACCTGGTCTATTGGACGGTGTCCATGATAGGGGGCCGGGGCTAGATGGACTTTGAGCTCCCTGCCAACCCAAACCAGTCTGGGATTCTATCTTTACTTTTCAGCAGGTGCAGCTCAAGGCAAGGTCTCCTTTATAAAGCTACCACTGCCATTTATTCTGGACAATATAACATTGTTGCAGGCACTGGGAGAAGACGGGTGGATCTGTACATCCCAGAGAGGCAGCCCAGCAGCAGAACCACTTTATGGATGGTGCTGGGGGTAGTACTTGCCATTCTGGCAAGCAGGTTTTGGGTGCTCTCCCATACGGACCCTTCAGTGTGCTCCTTTAACACCAGAATCTTAAATCCATAGGAATCTCTTCCAGGATATCACAAGTACTTAAATTAATTGCCATCAGAAATTAGAAAACTTCCTTAGGACTGAGGAGAAAGGGGCCTGAGCTGTAAAAGCAACCTCTGCCTAGGAAGCTTGCAAGAGTCTGTGTGAAAGGACCAGTAAAATTACAGAGGTCTGGGAGAGAGTCTTCTGTCTGGAGAAGTTTGCACTGTGTCTGCCCACCTCGCGCCCCATCATGATTAGCATTGGTTCCTCATTTTCACGAGCCGATTCACCCAGGGAACTGAGCAAACCAACTGGATCCAAGACATAGAGTTTCTCAGCACATTGCCCAAACACACCGTTTCTCAAACTCATTTCTCCAAGTCTTCAGAGCACTCCAATCAATCAATGTAAACAAATAAACCGAGAGCCATCTGCCCTTGTAAGAGAGAAGAAGGTTTTACCCAGTGTCCAGCAGTAAGCAGTTCGGTTTCACTAGAAACAGTGCTAGATTTACCCAATTTCTGCTAGAAACATCCAAATGCTCATCAAACTATGCACATAATATAATTATTTTTTAGATATCTCTTTCAGATGCATTAACTCCTTTTTCTCTTTACAATATAGCTAGGGGGAATGGCAATAATATCTAATTGTGTACAGAAGGTCTGTCTTGTAATCAGCATTTTAATGTTACCTTGTTCCACGTGCTCAATAACTCTCAAAGCTTTCCGTGCAGCCCATCCTCCCATTGACACGTGATCCTCTGTAGCAGCACTAGTTGAGAGAGAATCCACAGAAGAGGGGTGGCACAAGGCTTTGTTCTCAGAAACTGCAAAAATCCAGCACAATGAATGGAGGACAGAATGAACATGAGACAGCAGAAGCAATGGCCAACCTGGAGCAAAGAGCTAGTCTACCCTCTCAAGTTCACCTATTGCTTCTCTTTAGAGAGCACACTGATGTTCTCCCTGGACTGAGGAACTTGTAATAACCATTTGAAAATTAACATTGCCTCCGAAGACAGTAACCAGCATCATTCTTTAGATGCAAATATTAACTGAATACAGAAAGACTGCTCACTCCTTACCCATCTCTGGGGTTGGGTTGCTCTGGCTCAAAGGCCTGACAGATACTGAAGAAAAAGAGCAGACAGCATAACTAGTCTTGCCCATTGTTGTGTTCAGTTTTGGGCCCCTCACTACAAGAAAGACATCAAGGCCCTGGAGCGTGTCCAGAGAAGGGCAGCCAGGCTGGTGAAGGGTCTGGAACACAAGTCTTATGAGGAGCAGCTAAAAGAACTGGGACTGTGTAGCCTGGAGAAGAGGAGGCTCGGAGGATACATTACTGCTCTCTACAACTACCTAAATGGAGGTTGTGGTAAGCTGGGGTCAGCCTCTTCTTGCAGATATGTAGCAATAGGGGACAGGAAGGAATGGCTACAAGTTGTGCCAGAGAAGGTTCAGGTTAGAAATTAGGAGAAATTTCTTCTCAGAAAGAATGGTTGGGCATTGGAACGAGTTGCCCAGGGAGGTGGTGGAGTCACCATCCCTCAGGGGGTTCAAGGAAAGACTGAGTGAAGTACTTAGGGACACGGTTTAGTTAGTAATATAGGTGATAGGGGGATGGGTGGACTAGGTGATCTTGGAGGTCTTTTCCAACCTTAATGATTCTGTGATTACTCCAAGGCAATTCTTTGTAAAGAGAATCATCTCCGTTTCTTTTCGGTCACAGATACTGCCCCTCGCCTGGTTCCAAGAGGAAAACAAGAGATCAGCATCTGGTCTCTTCTCCTCAGAGGGGAGGCACTCGCAGACCGTGCTCCAGGAAGATGCAGGAGTCAGGTACAAATCCTCTCCCACTCTCCTTGCCTTGCTAACAGGCTGCCCATGTCCCTTCTCTGTGCATGTACGCCCCAGGGGTGGGAGTGCTCAGTCTTGGAAAGTCAGGTGTGAGACGTGGAGCTAAGTCTCTCAAGCGGCACCGAAAAGCAAGGGGAATTTGGCTGCTGTGGGCAACAATCTGAGGTTGGTAATTGCTCTTTAGAAGAGAAGAAACGAAGCCTGCCTTCACAGTGCTCTGACTGCACGCAGACCTTTTCTTTCTGAAGCCCAGCAGGATGCTGTGTAATGCCCTCAACAAATTAGGGGCTTCAGAAAAGCAACAAGCGCAACAGAGAGGTGGTGAATCCAATTGCAAATAGGCTGGAGTGACACAGTCCTGGGCCAAAGCCCAGCTGGCACATTCGGGCAGGCAACAGCAGGGCCTAGAGAGGCTGCGTGTGGCTTCTGCAAACAGTTTGGTCTGGCAGGTACTACGCTACCAGGGAGGGAGGGAGAGATGCATTCAGCAGCATTGCAAAACATCTGCAGGTTTGTTTCAGCTTTATCTGTTAACCTTGGGAGTGAGCAATGCTGGCTGGTACACAAACACCTCAGAAACTAGCAGAGTGACTTTAAAAATATCAGTAATATCATGTTAAAAAAAGAAAAAGAAAAAAGAAAAAGAGCTCAGGCTTCAATTTTAGATAAATTCCTAGATATTTTGACCAAAGAAAGATGGTTTTAACCCATGGACTGCTGGTGTCAGCGCAGTGATGAGTCGGGAGGCAGCGCTGATTTTCAGTCCCCACAGCAGAGACCTGGAACATCCCAGAGTCTCTCTTGAGGTTGCAGCAGTGAACTGTGAAACCTGAAGCCAAGCAACAGCTGAGGCCTGGAGCCATCCTAAGCCCTGCCCAGCAGAAAGGAAAAGCTTCCAGAGCACTTCAGCTCCTTTCCTAGCCTCACTTCCATAAAAGGCTTCTGGGCAGGGCTCCTTTATTACATCCATTTGGGGTTTTTTTCCCCCTGCTGGCTGTTGATCTACACATTTATCTGACATCCACAGTTCCTCTGTCTGTTTGCATCTCTTATAACTTACCCTTCCCTGACAGCGTGTTTATGTTGGCTCGCGTGTCCCTGAACCTGTGACCTGTAATACCCCAGCAGCCATCAGGCTTCTCATTGCCTTAGTCACGAGTTTTAGAGGAAAAGTATTACTAATGCTTATTTGTAGCATGCTCATCTGCTAACCAGCCCTGGGAACTCCAGTCTCCTGAGGACTACAGAGTCTCCTATCGATGGCCATCAAATGCAGACACCAAGTAGTGCTAAGGGTATCAGGCCCAGCTTTGAGATGCGTGGTGTCCCCATGAGTGAGGAACAGAGGTATCCCCTGCTCACAGACCATAACTTTTCAAGCAGAGGTTCTAGGTTCAGCAGAATGGCTCAGACAGATGTATGTTTGTTACCTGCAGTGTTTGCTGTTAATCACAGCCCTGTCTGAGCTGATTTGCAGGCTCCTGGGTACAGAGCTGTCACTGTTTCAGCCAGAGCTCTAGTGTTGGTGACTGTAAATCAGAGTGCTGCCTGCCAGTCCCATAGAGATGCAAGCAGGCAAACATTCCCACCGAAGTCCACCTAAGGGCTTGCATGCTTGGAGTGCTCAACATGCCCATGGATCAGTGCAGAATAAAGAATCCTGAACTGAAATAGTTGCAACTGCATGCAGCCCCCAAACTTTGCACCTAGACAGCACACAGCACATGAGAATCAGAGAATCACAAGATTGGAAAAGACCTTTAAGATCATCGAGTCCAACCGTTGCAGTCCTAAGCTAAACCATATCCCTGAGTACCTCATACACCTGCCTTTAAACACATCCAGGGTCGGTGACTCAAGCCCCTCCCTGGGCAGCCTGTTCCAGGCCCTGACAGCTCTTTCAGGGAAAAATTTTTTCCTAACATCTAATCTGAACCTGCCCTGGCACAGCCTAGTGCCATTTCCCCTTGTCCTATCTCCTGTCACCTGGCTGAAGAGACCATCGCCCACCTCTCTACAACCTCCCTTCAGGTAGTTGTAGGTGGTGATAAGGTCTCCCCTCAGCCTCCTCCAGGCTAAACAGCCCCAGCTCCCTCAGCTGCTCCTCATATGATTTGCCCTCCAGCCCCTTCACCAGCCTGGTTGCCCTTCTCTGACTCGCTTGAGGACCTTGATGTCCTTCTTATGGTGAGGAGCCCAGAACTGGGCACAGCACTCGAGGTGCAGCATGGAGAAGAGACATAAAACCAGAGTGAGATCCCTTTGTATCTACTATCAACTTACAACTACCTTGATGGAAACTGGTCCTTCTAGCTTGCCCTCTTGATGATATCGCTCAAGCACTCACCCAGGGCAGCTGCAGTGCAGTGTGCAATCATGAAGCCAGAGTTCAGACCTCCTTCAGTGACTAAAAACGCAGGCAGCTCGCTGAGCGAGGGGTTGCAGAGCCTCTCAATTCTTCTTTCACTAATTGCAGCGAGTTCATGCACACCGATTGCCAGGTAGTCTAGAGCCTACAAAGAGAGACCTCATTAAACCAGATGTCAGAAACAAACACACAAAATACCAAACCAGAAACTATTTTTTTTCCCTTTCCTGCAAATGCTTAATTACCTTGGCAGGATATTCACCGTGAAAATTCCCTCCAGAAATGGTCTCTGCTCTTTCAGCAAACACCATCTTTAAGGATAAGTTAAGGCACAAGCATAAGCAAAATACAGTTTCCATGACAGATATCTGTCAGTAATGAGAATATCTTAACTGAAGGAATGTTTGTGCTAAGAGGCTTCTGTTTGCAGGCACATTATATCACATCTGTGTGGTCATTTCTCAGAAAAGGAAGACCCTATCTCAGTTCTCCTACTTTTTTCAAATAGATTGCATGAAATTAGGGCTTGAATCAGGGGTGGGGAGTGGTGCCAAAACCCACACATGTTCAGACACTAGCATTGTTTCTCAGTTCCTCAGTAGATTCCCTCCAGGGCAGATATAAATTTAGACAGGTTACAAGCAGTAATGTCTATCGGCTTTGAATTATACTGCTCAAGAGCACCAGCCTTGCCCAGCTCCAGCACACAGAGTTTACCAGGCTGAGCCACAATGAGGCTTACCAGCAACATCACTCTATAGTGTGAGTTTCACTCACTTGATGGAAGCCAACTTACGACTTTTGCCTCCTATGAATATAATTATATAGAAGAAAAGGATAAAAAAGGCCAAGAAGACATTTACATAGAAATAAAGTACTCAAAAAGATACAGGATTGTCTGTGGCACTATTGATTTCAGTCATCATGATGTCCTTCACAAAAGCAATTGTATCATTTACGACTCCATGGACCTAGAACAAAAGACATTGGCACCTGAACTTAGTATCCACACTTAACCAATCTTCAGGATGCTGACTGAGCTGCAGACACCCTCATTCCCATCATCCCAGTCTCTACATCCACATGCAAAGGTAGTCTTGCATTTGCTCTTAAAATCAGGAGCATCACTGGGGCACTGCCCACCCTAGACACCCAAAAGATTGTATTTTCTACTATGACATTATTGCTAAAAGAGTAATCTGAATATATACTGCTTTACTTGTTTGCATTGGTTTACCCTGAAGAGAAGATACTAACTCAGTGGCAGAAGCGTTATTAGGAGAGAAATAACCTTACAAAGTGTCCCCCCACCCTGAAAACAAAACCTCTCATTAATTAACTTTTATTAATTCCACTGATTTAGCAGCTTTGCTCGTGTTGAAACTCAGAGTTGAGCTCTTCCAGTATGTTAGAGACAGGACAGGTAGATGAACAGTGTAGCACTCAGCTTCTGGAGATACCCTTCCTTAGCACACGCTCTTTGCATCAATGCAGAATAAATGCCCTACAAGGCCTGCAAGAGTAGAAACCAGCACCTTTCCCCTGCCTCTGACACTCAGCCTCTTTCAGATCTAAACACAGCTTTGTTAGGCACTGCCTGATGGGGGCACATGGCATCGGTGAACTACACGTCTTTGTTAACCCTAACTTGGAGTGAGGAAGAAGCGAATCACATAGAATCACAAGGTTGGAAGAGACCTTTAAGATCATCAAGTCCAACCATTCCTGTCCTACACTAAACCATATCCCTGAGTACCTCATCTACCCTTTTTTTAAACACACCCAGGGATGGTGACTCAACCCCCTCCCTGGGCAGCCTGTTCCTGACAGCTCTTTCAGGGAAAAAATTTTTCCTAACATCTAAACTGACCCTGCCCTGTCACAGCTTAGTGCCATTTCCCCTTGTCCTGTCTCCTGTCACCTGGCTGAAGAGACCATCGACCACCTCTCCACAACCTCCCTTCAGGTAGTTGTAGGTGGTGACAAGGTCTCCCCTGAGCCTCCTCTTCTCCAGGCTAAACAGCCCCAGCTCCCTCAGCCGCTCCTCATAGGATTTGCCCTCCAGCCCCTTCACCAGCCTGGTTGCCCTTCTCTGGACTGGCTCGAGGACCTCAATGTCCTTCTTATGGTGAGGAGCCCAGAACTGGACACAGCACTCGAGGTGCAGCCTCACCAATGCCGAGTACAAGGGGCATAATTACCTCCCTAGACCTACTGGCCACACTAATTTTGATACAAACCAGGATGCCATTGGCCTTCCTGGCCACCTGGGCACACTGCTGGCTCATATTCAGTTGGCTTCCTCTGATGGAGTCAGACAGTGCATAGTTGACAGTGTATCTGATGTGGGAACTTCATCATCATTTATCTAGTGCTATGAAGGGAAATAAAAGCCAGTTTTTACCTGCGGGCAGCAGCGCATTGTGTAGGCATCCTGAACGCGGTCACAGAATCTATGGCTCTCTAGGAAGAACAAGGGAGGAAAAACCCAAATACTCCTCACAGAAAAGCACATGGGCTACTGCCAAAAGACCCAGGGGGCCTGTGTCACCTGAAAGGGCAAAGGCTAAGATTGTTCACCTGCTATTTCTGATGGATGATGGTCAGAATCTAGAAGGGACCTGAATCGAAATGCCACTTCAGCCTGCCCTCGATGCGGGCGCACTGCGTGGATATCTGGAAGGACAAGTCAGACTGATGATCAGTTTTGCTTCTCTGGTCAACAGTCGTTCAGCAAACACAGGAAAGGTCCAATACCCACCTGTGTCAAAGGCCCTTGTTGTACCCTTCAAGACTTCAAGTGTGAGGGCAGCAATTATGTCAGCTTGTCTAGCTATAGCACTGGCTCTCTCAACCGCTTCGCATCCCAGCGAGGTGATCATTTGTGTCCCGTTGATGAGAGCCAGACCCTTCAAAGAGAGAGTGGATGTTAAGGAAGTTCACTGTGGCTATTCCACATGCTCTGGTAATTCCCCATCTCCATGATAATTCTCCTTCTCATAGCAATGCCTTAAAGACCACTACTCAGCTTCCTGATTGTCCCGAAATCATAAAATGCACGGCTTGGCTGGGCATCTTTGCTACATAAATTGTCAATGGTGATGATCCTACTAAGTCATTATAGACACCTTGGAACTCCAGTAGTTCCAAGCAAGAGGTTTATTTCATGCTATTTCAAGCTTAAGCAAGAAAAAGACAGGAAATCTGTATTCTTTTCCAGTCTTTGGAAGTGGAATGATATTTTTATTCATTTCTTTTTGAGTTATTAAAGAAGTTCTGAGTGGGGGGGGGGGGATGCAAAAAAGTCATAATAAGGAAGTGGAGAATTAAAGCAGCTTTAGAAGTTATAACTGCTTTAAAAGATTTGTTGAGTTCAGTTAAAACTAGCTTCGTATTGTTCTAAAAATCCCATGAGGCCCATGGGAGCCTTCCATTTGCCTATAGGAGAAACTGGATTTGATTTCTTGCTCCTGATGCTGTTTTACAGCAACTAAGGCCCCTTATTGGACTGCTCCACGGTCCTCAAATCTGTTGTGTGCCCATATAAGCTTTAATACTTAGAGTGAGATTCATCTCACCGAGTTTTAATGATCTAGAAGTCAGATACCTGGTTCAAGTCAGTCATCTGAGCCCCTGTTATAGTCAAAGGGCAGAAGCCCTTGAGCTGTCTTCTTAGACAGCTGTTTCAGGATCATGTAAAGTGTTTTTTGAAGATGCCCCTCTCTTTCCACCAACCACAGAGCCAATGTAAACATCAAGCTTGGGTCTGTCATGTCAAGTCAAGAGAGGTGAATCCCACTCCTGACAATGCTTCATTAATATTTCTCTGGAGCTTGATTTAAAATGACAATTAATTTCAGGCTTAAATTGTTAAATATAAAGCAACCATTGATTGACTATGCTTGCTTTTTCATCACCTGGCATCATTATACTTTATTACCTCTTTTGGTTTCAGGGTAATTGGTCTCAGACCATGGGCTTCCAGGACCTGGAAAGGGTTTAATGACAAGGTAATTAATGAAAACTATTCTTTAGGTAATTCAGCCACCAAAAACTTTAAATCTTAAATATTTTCATAAATAAAAATATTAACAAAATCCTTAAGTGAAGAGAGAAAAAGAGCTTTATATCACGAACATTTCTGCTGGGCTAAATAAAGGACATCATTTTTGGGCTTCCAAACTAACACCTCATTTCCCAGTGCCAGTAAAAGAAGGTGACAGGAGCATGAAGCGAGATACTGTCACAGTCCTGTAGTATCTACCATGTATTAGCTGATGGGAGAGAGTAATGGGAGAGAAGGCTGGAAACATCTTGAGAAGATAGTTCTGCCTCTGCCCTGCCTCATAGCAGGTTTGGCTTGGCATAAACTATTCCTTCATAAACCATTCCCTAACCCTTCCTATAGAAAATCTTCAGTGACAAGAAGACCCATACTCATTTTTGTTCTCTACATCTCTACACCACAGGGCACTTACTCTTGTGGGAAAGGGAGGAAAGGTATAACCTTGATTCTGATTAGAGTCCTCGCAGCCTTTCCAACTGAAGAGGTAACACATCTTGGAGGTGCACAACTGTACCTTCTGGTCCCAAAGGTCCAGGACACCCTGGCCTGCTTCTTCCCTACTCCTCTCCCTGTGTATTTCTCAGTACTTCTCCAGTGTACAATGACAGTACAGCTATGAATTAATGGAAAAATCTGGTGTTCAAACATTCACGGATAGGAGAGATGGGTGTAGCAGAACAAACTACCATGAAAGACTCCAGCGGGGCCAGACTTGGTGATATTCGACATCTGATGATGTCTTAGTGACAGAATAGCAATTAATTAAAAATTAATTCCATCCTAAAGCTTCCATCTTGTGAAGGAGAAGGCTATAAAGGTTCCTTGTAATGCTGGTTAATCTATCAAAAATGAAATGTCCAAACCTGTGTATTCACTTAAAGCCATTATAAAATCAGTAGAACTTTTACTGGTAAGTTCTTGCCTCCAAAAAATCTCCAGTTACTCACAGCATTTGAAGTTTTATTTTGAGAGGTCATTTTGGGGTTGTTGGAGGAGTGTTAATGCTGAGATGATCATGGAGCTGAAGATGTAGGAACAGTTCCTTCAAGGCTGATACCACATCCTGTCCCTCTCTCCAGGTCCTAACCCATGTCACAGCAGTATCTTGCATTGCAATGCTATAGCATGGTATTTCCTTAGGACTTGATAGCAGGCTGCATATTTGTATCCACTACAGTGATGTGTGGGTCAGCTATTTGACTCTCATGGATCCACCTCCCTCAAGGTAGAGGATGAGTTGCTAAGGGCAACCTAGACCCAGTTCAAACTGGTACAAGCAATCCAAAGGTTTTTACCTCTTACTCATCTGAGCAAAAGCTCCCTTTCTCTCAAAGCTACAGGCAATTTGGCAAATGAGCCAGCAAGCAGGGGAAAAAAAGCAATCAGTTGCATGAGTCTTACATATTTAGCATCAGCCCAGCCACTCTTTGGGGACCACATCTTTCCCTCTCCAATTAATCCCAGAGCAAGATGAGAGAGGGGGGCCAAGTCTCCGCTGGCTCCAACCGTCCCTTTCTCAGGGATGTAAGGAAGGCAGGATGCTAGAAAGAAAACAAAACCAACTCCTGTTAAGAGCTTCCACTTGATACATTTTTCTACGTGGTAATAGCCCCACCCCAAAATCCTGGCATCCCAAAAGATGGTGGCACATGCGACAGGACAAAAGTTAGAGACTTGAGCCTTTGTAGAAGAGCTTGAGCAGAGTCAGAGTCATGCTCTCAGCCAAGCTTAGTCTTGAACTAATTACTTGACCTTTCAGAGGCTCATTTCCCAAACTTCTACCTGTTGCACCCCTTTCTCTCAGCCTTTCCTGTCACTTCTGCTCACACCCCATGTTCTCCAGCAGAAGAATGGTTTCTAGTCATAATCTTCCACAGGTCCGGTCACAGCTGAGCTTTGGTCTCACAACTACCCAGTCAAAAGACCAACATCTATTGAGCTACACCCTGTAATGAAACAGTTAAAAGGAAAAAAAAAACAAAAGAAAGGGAGGAAGGGGGACCTTCTTTAAACATCTTTTTACCATTAAAAGCTTCAATAACTTGCTGGAGGGTTTCTAGGGATATCCCGCTGTATCCTTTCGCTAGGACGTTGATCCTCAGTGCCAAGAGCATGCGGGATCTCTCTGGGCTCAAAGGCTTCCCCACGCCTGAAACAGGAACCCTCTTGGTTACTAACCCACTACCCAGGGTGGCAGAAAAGGGAAACATCAAGCAATTTCTTGTTACCTGCAGAATGGGAACGAACCAAGTTCACTTGGAGCTCCCTATGGAGGGGGAGAAAAAAAGAAGTAAAAACCCAAATAAGCCTTGTCAGGTTTTATTTTGCATGAAAGAGAGAAATACTGATGTAGCTCTCTCATCTGTCCACAGAGTATAAATGTACAGGGTTGAACTCCTCCCTCCTCTTCCTTTCCTGAAAAGAAAGGATGGAGAAAGCCACTCACACAGCTTACCTCAGCTTATTGTTTGGGATGACAGTCCTGGCAAACTTCCCAAACCCTGTGGTGATTCCATAAACAACTGCAAGAAAGGTACAATGCTGGTTAAGGAAGGAACACAATAAAGCTTTCTAAGCAATTAATAGCTAGAGGTTAAATTATTTACCTGTCTGTTCCTTTACAATCCTTTCAATCACTTCTCGTGATTGATTGACTTTAGCTTCAGCTTCGGGTGTGAGCTACAACATAATTTAAATATAAGTTTATCTCTAATTATTTAAATTTAATCACAGAAAGATAAACAAGTAATTTTTAGCCACAGTTGTTCAGCATCTTTACCTTTATCTTGTAGAGCCCCTTTCCTAAATTGACCAAGTCCTCCGTTGTTAAGCTGTTGCCATCTAAAGAAATATACTACACCAAAGAACCACAGTTTAGTTTGGGATGCTTACAAAGCTGCTTAGCAATCAGAACAGGAAAAAAAAGCTCAGCAATGCCAGGAAGCTCACTCACACTTATTTGTAAGACAGGAACTTGCTCACAAAAATAAAGATGTTCTGACTTAGATTCCTATACCCAGGCAATCTAACAGCCCCCTGCGCTCAGGAATGCTCCAGTGGCTGAACTCTCAGCATGTTCTGGTGAACAGCAGGGTTTGCTACTGAGTTGTTAAAATCATTGGTAATTCTTACCTGTTCTGGTTCTCGGTACTTGCTGTATCTGAAAGTTCTGTGAAGGAAAATAAAGGGCAGATGGGACTTCACAGGTTGCAACCATTCGATTGCACCTGACAATGTGCTTTAAGAATGAAGGAATGCTAAAACTGTAAGGAAATATAGGAAATTATAGATCTGGAATGATAAAAAGTTGACAAAATGCTCAAAAAAGGATACAAATGAACTCCTTCTGGCTGAGACGGTATGAAATCTGGAGACATTATATCTCCTTCTATAACTAGAAGAAATAGGCAAATAAACATGAACAGGATTGAACTGTGTTGTACGTATAAATGAATTTGTTATTCATCACAATACACACAAGCAAGAATTCCAAGTTGCAGTTATCAACCCCAAATATATTTGTATGCTTCCAGGAAAATTACAAGGGGAACTGCAGTTTATTCAAGGTACTTTAAATGCAAAAGAGCTGCCCAACCCTTGGACACAGGGTCCCTGTCCCACACAATCATATAGCTTAGCACATACAAATTGTGCCTATAGAATCCTGTAGCTTCCATGCCTTACCCAGTTCTGTATTTAAAAACTAAGGGAGCATTTTAGTATTTCCTCATACAAATCAGAGCCACTCTCTCAGACACAGCTTTAGACAAAGCGAGTCACAGTTTGCTGACTCAGATGCCAACGCGGTGACTCCGTGACACGTTGCTTAAGGTTTTGCTTACCAACTTCAACAAATTCATTGTCCTCTAGAGCATCCTCCACCGTGTCATCGAGATCCAGCAAGCCAAGTCCTTTGCACCTCCGAATGTAGAATTTGACTTCCTCCACGGAGGCAAACCCCCCGTTGTCAGGCTTGTTTTTCATGTACCGCCTCACAGCTTCCTTCCCCAGCCACCCGATGGTGTTCGTGGGGGTCAGGCAGGGCACCGCCAGCCATTCTCCTCGCACGTGCACCGTGTACCTCGGCATGCTTCCTCTCCAAAACCCTCCCTTGACTGAGAAGGGCTGCAGGCTGCAGAAGGCTTACATCTACCATGCGGCAGCCCAAAGAGCAAACTGAAGCCTGGTGTTGCAATCAGGTAGAGGCAAGAATCCACCCCCAAAATCCCCACCTTCGTCAATAAGTGACATCAATGTATCCAGCTGATTTCATCCAATCAGACCAATCCCAGGGAGCACACCCTTTCCATGGAAAGGCAAAAAAACCCCAACCCCTAACCCTACTACCACAGGAATTTTTTTTCCCAAAGATCACGTCAGGAATATAGAACTGAAAATCTAGGAGCTGGAGTTTATATAGCAAAACTAGATAAATAAATCATAGAATCATAGAAGAGTCTGGGTTAGAAGGGACCCTAAGGATCATAGAGTTCCAACCCCCCTGCCACAGGCAGGGCCACCAACCTCCAGGCCTGGATCTACACAAGGTTGCCCAGGGCCCCATCCAACCTGGCCTTGAACACCTCCAGGAACGGGGCATCCACCACCTCTCTGGGCAGCCTGTTCCAGCACCTCACCACTTTCTCTGTAAAAAACTTCCCCCAAGTATCTAATTTAAACCTTCCCTCCTTTAGCTTTAATCCATTCCCCCTTGTCCTGCCATTGTCTACCCTTTTAAAAAGTTGATGCCCCTCCTGTTTGTATGCTCCCTTCAGGGACTGGAAGGCTGCAATGAGGTCCCCCCCGCAGCCTTCAAAAATAAAATCAGGCACTATTCTAAGAATTTAAGGGTCTAACAAAAGTTCACAAGAGTTGTCACTCTGCAGTGTATCACACATTAAAACCTCCATGAGAGACAGGGCTGGAAGAGAGTCAACCCATTATGGATGGGCACAGCTGCTAGGGTGGAGACTGGATTATATCCATCTACCTCTATCCAAACCAGGATGAGAGCAGGCAGTGTAAGAAGCAAGCCTGCTTGGCCAAGTCCAAACTGGTTAAAGAATGCAATTTTGTATCACAAGGTGGGCAGATATGAAAGAGTTTCTCTCCCTTACTCTCTTGCTTCTGCTCTGGAAGGTGTTCTAGAACAGGTAGCACCAAGATTAGGCCACACCTGGCACTACCAGCCTGGTGCTGCTGTAGGGTGCCAAATCACTGTACGTGATATGTAGGATTTTACAACAAAATGTTACCCCAAAATGAGTAACAGGAAACATTTCTGAAACA
Organism: Zapornia atra; assembly: GCA_013400835.1. Classification (NCBI taxonomy): domain Eukaryota; kingdom Metazoa; phylum Chordata; class Aves; order Gruiformes; family Rallidae; genus Zapornia; species Zapornia atra. Next base: position 151,374 of record VZTU01020854.1, on the reverse strand, counting down.
AAGGGGCTTCCACTGCAACTTGATGGCTTCAGCCAAAACCTGCTAACAGGTTAAAACCAGCCACCCTCTCCTCCTACCTGAGCCTTGCCCAGGAGTCCCTGTTCCTTCAGCTGATGCTGTAGCAGAAGCCTAACTAGATTTGGGGAGTGACTGAAAGGAACTGCTTACATTTCTAACCTGAAATATAGAAAAAATATTTTCAGGGAGTTTCCCAGCAGAAGTTACCACTCATTCAGAGTAGCGGCAAGAAAAGAATGAGCGGCTCATTGGATCCTAACACAAAAAACCCTGCAAGTTCTGTACACACAAAGAAACTCCACTGGTTTGGCTCTGAAAAGCCAGTAGTTTGTGTTTATTAATCATAGAATCATAGAATGGTCTGGGCTGGAAGGGACCCGAAGGATCATAAAGCTCCAACCCCCCTGACACAGGCAGGGCCACCAACCTCCAGGCCTGGATCTACACAACGCTGCCCAGGGCCCCATCCAACCTGGCCTTGAACACTTCCAGGGACGGGGCATCCACTACTTCTCTGGGCAGCCTGTTCCAGCACCTCACCCCTCTTTCTGTAAAAAACTTCCCCCTAATACCTAATCTAAACCTTCCTTCCTTTAGTTTTAATCCATTCCCCCGAGTAGAATGGAGTGGCCGAGTGGCTCAAATTCCTAGAATTTAAGCTAATTTCCAAGCCTTGGTCACTCAGGAGTTAATTCTTCTATCCCTTTAATTTATGAAGTTAAAGTTGAATGGAAGAACTTGGGGTGCCTTGAACCAATAAAATCCAAAAGGGTATGTTCATGCCTTATTTTACATCAGAGCCGCTAGTGTGGAAAGACGAAAGGTCCTGGTGAAGTATGTAGCTTAGTCCACCTGAAAGCTCATGCTGACCAGAACTCAGATCAGAAACAAACAGATTGAAAGACTCCTCATGCCCACTCCATATGCTATTATCAAACCCAAGCCTTTAGCCATGACCGAGATTCCCCACCTTCCTCCTCTGAAACAGCAGTTTTTTTCTCTCCCCCCCCCACCCCGTGTTGTTACTCCTCACGCAGCTGCCTCCGTGTCAACAGGCTTAATCGGCACTAACTGCTCATTTCCAGGAACAGCAGTTCTTCTCAAAATCACTTAAAAAGCCACCTTTAGGTGGCAGCAGGCACAAGAGTTTCCCCTAAACCACCCGCTCCCGCGGAAGTACTGCAGCACTTGGAAGACACACGGCCCTCGGATGGCTTGTTGTACTAGTGTAAAAGGCAGTGCCCACAACCGGTTAAGAAATGGAATATTAAAAAATTCAAATGGGGGGAAAAGACTTTGGGTTTAGCCCCCCCTGCAATAATTATAAGTTTTGAAAATATATAGTGTGTTGAAACAATTCAAGTTACTGACAGGACAGCAAGATGCTAAATCTAAAGCTTGGCTAGAATCCTAGGTTTGCTAAACACAAGGAAAGAATGAAGTATTTCAGACAACTGCTGGAGCACAGCATAGGATCCAGTAGGAATAACCAAGTAAACCCCTCACACTGTGATCACCGTTAAGAATTGGCCAATGCAACGAAGCCATGAAATTCTGTTCCACCAGAATGCTGAGACACCCTTTTAGGTCTTCACAGTTCTCCTGGACCCATAAGAAAAATTCCCCCCCAAAGAAAAGTAGATGAAATAAAACTCTTACTTCAAAACTTCCCATACAGATCACTACACAGAGAAGCAGACAACAAAAAGATTTATTTTGAGTCTCCATATTCTTGGAAGTTTCAACTACGTTGCTATGAAAAAGCTGTGCACAAAGAGCCACACCATCCACCAATCCATTTTCCACAGTTTTGAATTCCATGATTGACAAATGACTACATTTCACATCAGCCTTTTTTTTTTGCATGTTCTAAAAACTGCTGGTTACAAAACCGTTCTCTCAACTCCAGAGATATAGCAATTTTGCTGTTTTACTTAGGGGGGTGCAAAATAGAAAGTACTGAACTTGATTCAGAAAGTTCATTTGAAGCTAAATTAGTACCAAAGCAGCAGAGTGTGTTGTGGCATAGTCAAGCAGATGTCTCAGCAGTTTGTAGAGCCAGTCTCTTCTTTCAGCAACAAGAAAGTATCAAAGAAATGAATACATCTGTCACTGATTCTGTTGCAAGTCTTTGCCCACAAGCATTGAAGTGACAGGGTGCATAGAGGCTCTATGCTCCAGAAACGTCTTGACAGCCAGATCTCGACACTTGTCAAAATTGTAAAGGTCCCTGTAAAAGAAAAAAAGAAGAAAAAACCCAAGATAAACAAGCACATCTATGAAAATAGGGACAGTGGGGATTTTCTGGAGGTTTTATTTTGCCCATGAAAGCTTCACATTAAAAGTACATAGTGGAAAACTAATCTTCCTTCTATTAAAAAAGTCAGCAAGTGGAAAGCGACTCTGATGAGCCTGTTCACAGCACACAGAAAATTCTGTATGACATCACTTCAAAGCATGACATAAAGACATGCACAAGCTCAAGTGTTACACATTTCATTATACCCAAAATGCCAGCAGCAGCAGCTCTTACAGTTTGGAGGTTACTACTACCTGAACAAGGGTCGAGTAAACTTCATCCTGCCCTGATCTGTTGCCATTTTCAGAGCCAGAGGAATAGCTTCTTCCCACCTGGACCTGATGCAGAGGCGCAGCCACCTAGGAACAAAACAGGAACAACAAATCTAACTACAATCGCACATCTTCTCTGCAGTGGTTAATTAGCTTATGATTCTGTTCCCATAAACACCCTGGGCAGGGATATGTCATCATGGAAATGAGATTCTAGTTAAGTTCAACATAAAATATTTAGTGTCTGATTAGCAGAAGTGGACTTTTCTGTAAAATATTAATTTTTAAAAATTGATTTCAAAGTTTTTTCAAAGTGGTCTGATTATTTTTTGTCCCTATGTATTTCTTCTGTATTAGAATAGTGTCCTGTTGCATCACTCAGAATGACAGCTGAATTATATACCACTTGTCACATTTGACCAAGTGATTAAAAAAAACCAACCAAACAATAAATCCCCTAAATAAAATGGCACTGGGAACTGGCAAATGCTTGCTTTATTTTAAAAATAATAAGAAATAGATGTTTCTAGAAGTAGAAACTAAACTGCATGTTAGTTAAGGCAGAATAGCCATCACTATTGCAACTGTATCCAAGTATGTAGCAGCAGCAAAAATACACAATACTTAAAAGATACTTGTGAGGATTATTTATATCCTCAACACCACCTATTTTTAACAAATGACAATGTGTAGATACAAAATAGAAGAAATTAGGATGCCATAAGAATCAAGCCATTAAGCTGGAAGCATTTCCTACTTGCTTAGGAACTTCCTATGTTATTTA
>VZTU01020854.1:120522-147982 GCA_013400835.1 Zapornia atra | reverse complement strand
TTTTTTTTTTTTTTGATGAGCCAAAAGCTTTGCAATAGATTTGATTTGAATGTGATTTCCAAGCAGCACTAAAACAAACCCCACTGGCACATCAGCTGAACCACTGATTAGGCAAGTCCAGAAGATCTGTTCCTGACTAAATTTTTTTGAAAGATTTCTTGGGCATGTTTGAGTCAGAGAGACTTGGGATTGTATTATCCAAAACCACCCCAAAGTAGAAATTACCAGGCTCCTTTGCTAGCATCAGAGATGAAAATAAGGCACATCTAATCTACTGTTCACTTCCAGTTCTTCTACTAGACTATATTTACCCAATTCCTAAGTGAGAGAATACCACTCTGGTAAGCATGCTTGCACATGCACTTACAAAATCCTCACCCAAATCCCTGTGACAGTTATACACCCCAGCATGTCTCAAACCACTTAGGAAGTGGGACAGTTTGTTTTATGAAAGCATTTCAGATTAGAAAAATGTCCATACTGTAACAAACCTGAATCTTATCTCAGAGTTGTATATGGCATTGAAGTCATAGACTTGCTGCATTCGCTGGACATGCGACAGTGGAAGAGGAGCCTGAGAAAGGAGACATTGTGTAGTGAGGAAGAGCCAGAGGCAGCTTCAAGCCACATACTTTGGAAATAAACAGGTTCATTCAAGAAGATTGATGCTACAAAGGAATTAAAAGCTTACCATGACAAATATTTGTTTCTTTCACCTTCTCAGAGTATTAGGGAAGGGGAAGTGAACAAATGTTGGCAAATTTCCACAGCCAGTACTACAGAAACATTCAAATCTTGAAGTATTTTCATGCCATTTTGTTTATAGCTTATTTAATATAGCATCAAATACAGACAGCCTCTAGCACCTTACAGTTTTGTTTTTACCTCTCAATCCAAAATACTCTCCATGTTACTCATTAGCTAAAGAGCAAGACATAATTAGGGAGGCTGAAGGTTGTAGTAACCATGGATGTTGAGAGAGGGCTATTTTAGCAAAACTAAGAAGAAAACCAGGTAACAATTCCAAAGCACCCTTGGGATTCTGTGCCAGCTTTAGTGGTATCAGAGCCAAGTAACCTCAGGCACGCATTTACCTCCAGAAGCAACAGTGCCAGGAACTCAATCAACTGATGAGATGACATTTCCTTCAGGTCTGCTGAGCTGAACGAGCCCAAATCACTCTCTTTTGCCTAAAAGGGAATGGTTACTTAAGTTTTTCATGGGTATTTCAAAGTAGAAGTCTAAGTTTTTGTTTGGACATCTGCATTTACTATGAGCCACACCACATAAAAAAGAAACTGATCTGTATTTGTGTAGGATGTTACAAGAAGGGAAAGGAAGAGACTTAAGCTACTGTCTGATGTTTGGTATTCTTCACTTGAATTTTCACTTGGTTTCCCTCCACTGATCTTATAATGTCTACTGTCTTTCTGTTAAGTGAAAAATCAAATACTTTTTCTATAAAACATAACACTGAGAAGAGTGATAAAGATTACAAGTACAGTGAGAAGCCCCAGAGCTAACAATATAAAAAGTGAGCTTCTATTCTAATTATCTAATACTTGTATGAATTTTACAGTGAAATTTATGAGACAATTATATGGCATCAGTTCCTTGTTAGAATTTATGTATTTCAGATGTGATGAGAAATGCATACCAGCACCAGTATAATGTAAGGAATTATTGCTAATACAAGATGATCAGTAATGTGAAGATGCTTTGGCATTATTTTTAAACCAGGCCATAACATCAGGGTTTGAAAAAGAATTTTCTCAGTTTGGTGACTACATACATACAATAATAAAAGACTGTGTGCCTTGCTAAAATACATACAGCACTTCATGTACAGAAACCATAGCAAATCCACTGAGTCTATGATTAAAGGTTAGTCTACAAGATGCAAAATCCCCTGCAGCTGTACTATCACCATAAATAGGTTCTTTCTCAGCAAACAATAGATTTCAGAGGAGAACAGCTCACTTTGTATAAAGAGAACTAGCTTTTCACGATACAGATGCCTCAGTGATCTTTACTCACTTTGATCCATCTTTGGCTCAAGGCAACACAAGCATTAGCTAGTGTCATATCATACCTGTCAAATGTTAAAAACAAAGGATCACACTTTGGAAACACAAAAACCCTCCTGTAATATTTTTTATGAGAATGCTTAGAAATTATTTTTAAATGGCTCCACATTTCTTCATTGCAGGCTCCAACTCAATGCTGCTACACAATTTACAAAAGATCTATAATAATGAAATATATCTCAGTTTTAGTTAGCAGCACCTAACAGCACCTTTAGTTGTGCACAAGTGACACTTATCCCTTGAACCCATACACTCCTAAAATGCTCATTTCTTCTGAGCATTTCCATACTTGTATGTTCATTAGAGCTTATGGCTGAGAAGAGCAAACCAGAAGAAAAAAAAACCCCAAACTTTCAAACCAAAATGAATTTCCACAAGAACAAAAACTTGGAAGATATTGACAGTGACATTTTTTCCTCTTATAGACAGATATATCAATTTCTACATAGTACTAGGACATTTTAAAATAAAATGTTTGCATAAGAGTTTCACCCTGTTAACAAACTCTTTATGACCATTTGGATATTCACATGCAATCTAAAGAAGAAAGGGATGAACTATTAAAGAATACAGCTTACGTAGGCTTTGCTGGTGGCATTCCTGGAGCATAAAACCATGAGTTCCAATCAACTTTATCAAGAATGTCTACCTATAAAGCAACATAAATTCTTAATTCAAATTTACATGTCATTTTTAGAGAAAAGCATACCCTACAGAAACTGGTTTAAATCCCTCCAATTACCCTGGAGAATCCTATACAGATTACTTCAAAACAAAACATTCCCTTCTGGGGATGGGGGAGAATAAATAGGAAAAAAAAAGAAGGAAGGAAAAAAAAAAGAAGGAAGGAAAAAAAAAAGAAGGAAAGAGAAAAAAAAGAAGGAAGGAAANAAAAGAAAAAAAAAAAAAAGGAAAAAAAAAAAAAAAAAAGAAGAAAAAAAAAAAAAAGAAAGAAAAAAAAAAAAAAGGAAGGAAAAAAAAAGAAGGAAGGAAAAAAAAAAGGAGGAAGGAAAAAAAAAAAAGAAGGAAGGGGAAGACAAAGAAGTGGTCCTTAAAGAAGGTAATTCTTGAGCTATACCATAGTTTCACATAATTGAAATCTTACCAGCAATTACCCCACCTTATCTTTGAAGTAAGAGTATAAGAACTTCTTCCAGTCCTCTGTTGCTATGCTCTTATAAGCAAACTCCTGAATGTAAGCCTTCAAGAAACCCATGAAGACATCTAAGAGTTAAAAAACAAACTGTTTCAGTGTTTGAAGGTAAAGTGGTAAACAACTATATATAAAGTCATAGTAACACTTACCTGGTCCTCCAAGAAGTTGCTCAAGGTAAAAAAGCAAAGCAAAGCCTTTCTCATACGGAACAGATGAATAGGCATCATCAGGATCTACTTCTTTCAGATTAGGGACGAGGTTAGTTACAGGATTTTTATCTCCAAGAGTATTTATCTGTGACAAAGACACAAGACAATATTCATCTAGAAAAAGACCAGCACACTTGCAAATCACTACTAACGTAAAGGCATAATCTATCCAAAAAGAAGATGGACTCATTTCAAAGCATTCTTTCTCATTCCTTTTCCTGAAGTTCTGAACTGGCACAGATATTTTTTCCCCCTTTTGTTTTACCAGCATCTGATCCTGTATCATTAGGATAGATCACACTGTGCTCCAGCTGTCTCAAAGCAGACAATTACTGCCATCATCTATCATAACCACAAGCACCTAATATACTCCCTATACTTAACGCTTGCTTTACAAACTACTACTTAAACTACTTGATTTAAATGTTTGGCATAAAGAATAAAATACATGGAAATATTCACAGTAAACCAGGTAAACTGCAATGCCAAACTGAATGAGAGGGCTGCACATGCCACAGGCCGTAAATCTGAAAACTAAAGTTTAACTATGCTACTTAAACACAAAACCAAACAACCCTCCTAGACAGTTAACAGATTAGGAATATGCTCAATTATAATGCAGGACACAGGAAAAAGAAATCAGTTACTTGCACGAGGCATTGGAAATTCTGATGGTCATGCCTGCAGACAATTTTGTCAGCCAGCATGCTGACATGTAACTTTGCAATTTAGCCATCCCCAGAACAACCAAGAGAGTCCATAAAGATGTTCATCCTTACAGAACACCTAAAGCAGTTCAAAAAGTTTTATCTAATCTGAGCATGTTAATCTGCTATCGTGGGAAGAGATGGAATCAAAGTTGTTCACCCTCTAATAAGAAAGCATTAGGAAAGCTGAATAGACAAGTCTTATTTGTAGGAAACACGTGCAATCAGCTTTAGTTTACTTAGGTATATGCTTAATCATAAAGTTATCATAGCTTGAAAAGTATTTACCGTATTCTGCAGTTCCCTCCAACCTCCTAGGGCTTTAAAGTGCCTGAACTGCTCACCAAACAACCGACCACCGATCCTCCGCTCCAGGTACACAGTATGTCCCTCATTCAGCCTGGAAAAGCATGGATAAAGTCAGCACTGGTAGGATGGCAAAATTAACTTAGTTGGTCTCTGTTTACAGATTAATTTTAAAATATGGTTGGCATGTCATTGCACATCACACCTACCAGAAATGCTCCCACGTTTTGTTTGTTACCAAGTTTCCTGTCCAGCTGTGAGAGATTTCATGAGCGATGACCTAAAACACAGAAAACAATGACAGATCTACCATTTAGACTCCTCTGGAAAATGAGCATCAAATCCCAACAGAATGGAAAAAATCCTAACAGGATCTTGTTTACTGCACTACACTCCCAAAGCTAGGTGCCATTCAGAGTTCTGTAAACCTATCCATATCTATTTTATTTAGGGGACCAACACTACCCTACCAAACGTTGTCCAGAAATAACTTTGTATGTCCAGCGTGCAAGTCATTGAGCCACTCCTCTGGTAGCACGGTGCAGGTACTCACAGGTGGTATCTGAAATCACATCTACAAATACTAGATTCATGCCAAGAGATGGACTAGCACTACTTTCCCACTTGAGCAGTTTCTGCAGTGCTGGGATATTCTAAAACATCAAACAGGAAGAAAAGAGTCACCCCTAGAAGGATAACGATGCATGATACATTAAAAGGCATCCATGTGAAGTATTTCAGTACTCTTGAGATAAGGCAGATGTTTTTTAGCAGTATATCAATCTGTTAGAAAGACATGTGAGATAAAACAGCACCCACAGCACTCAACTACCCAGAAACACCCCCACAGAATTTACTCAAATCATAGTAATTATTTCCACTTTAAAAGCACACTGTATGTACACTGTGTGAGCTCGAGTGCACAGGCACTCACATAGAGGAAGGTGGTCTCTACAAACGACTTCGATGAGATAATTCAGTTGTGGTTTTTATACATATCTATACACAGGTCAGGAAAAGAACTACTGAGCAGCTAACTTCAGGCAGCCCCCATGCATACAGGCACCCATGTTACTTACACCTGTTCATTATAAAAAAAAGTTATTCTCCAGTTTCTAGAGTTTACTTAGAACTAAAGCTCACTTTGTAAGACTGCTTGAGTTACTGCCTTAACTTTTAATTACCCCGACGAAAAAGAGACCAAGCTTCCAGGTATCTACTAAAAATGAGGTTAAGATATCACCTCAAGTTGTATTCTACTTGAAGACATGAACTTATTTTGCACTTACATTTGACAGAGATCGATCACCTGCCTAAAAAAGGGAAGAAAAAAAGGCAGTTGTCAGTTCAAGTAAACCCCAAAAGGCAGTTCAAGCAAACCTCAAAATATACCACTTAATGCACTGTTATGTATGATCCCTAACTCCAAAGTGGGCAGGAACATTTACAGATCTTTCTGGAGGGACATTAATCCACAAACTGAATTAATATCCACCATTTGATGGATAAGCAGGTCCTAAGGAGAAGCTTACTTTTATCAGCGTTACACTTACCAATAGTGTTGGAGTCACAAAAGTAAGACAAGGATTCTCCATACCACCGTAAGGAAAAGAAGGTGGTAAGACTAACAAATCGTACTGTCCCCATACGTAGGGTCCTGCTAGATCTTCTGCTGTTTTCAACATAGCTTCAGTCTGAAACAACAATTCACATTAGTTTCTAACATGACCTAAGATGACAAACGCCAAACAAAAAATAAGCTATGGATCTCACACTTCATTCTCTTTCACCTTGACATATCCCATGTGCAAAACGAGTACAAGACTGGATCAATACTTATTTTCTGTAGTAGTTTTGTGTTGCCATAGAACAGCAACATTTTTTGGGCTGGGAGGTAGAGAAAGGAGAGCTACAGATGAACACAGCACCATGCCTTTTCCAATACTATGTGAAACAGGTAGTTTACAGAACATTTTTTGTGAACTGCTCACCTCAGCAAATTCATAGGCCGATTTATCCACTAGCTCCTTTTCAGCCCACACCAGGGTCCTTGGGCCAATCTTCCTGTTGAAAGTAAAAACGCCACTAAGACACTATGAACTGGCAATAATTCTGTGGGAGACTAATACAGACAGCGCATGTTTAGCCATGCACGTGAGTAACCCACGCTGCTGAAGAAAATCATTAGAGAATCTGTCTCTTTTTCCTCTCCACTGCTAAAGTAAAGCTTTAGAAAACAAAAGTCACACACATATACTGCTCAGGACAAATCAGTAGGAAACACATTTACAGATTTTAAAGTATCATAAAGCCCTAACATAAAAGCTTTATTATGGCCTAAACTGACACATAAGCAATGTGTCAGATAAGCAATCAAAGTCATTCAAATTTTCTGCCTTTTGTATATGAAGAGGTTTATCAGTTACCCAAGGAAAAATATATTAAAACCTGAGCTAAAAAAAAAAAAGCCATCATTGGTTCCAATAAATTTCAAACATTTCAAGTTATTTCTTTAACTTAGGGCAAAAGTATATTCTATAGAAAAAATTATGCCAGAGGGAATGAAGAGACATACAGCTTGACACAAATAAACAAGTTCATTGAACCTCTAAGACCTTTTAAAACTAGAAACAAGACCAAGAAACAAGAGGTAACTCGGAAGATTTATGATGATTATTCATATTTGTACTTTGTGCAGATTCACTCACCGGCTTTCTAAAGCTCCAACCACCAGAGCAACCAAGTAGCAAGGTATAGGAACCTAGTAGAGAACAGGAGAAAACCAGAAAACTTATTTGTAACTTGAGCTATCAACCCACTGATGCAAAGAAAGAGAAAGGTATGTAAATAAAAAAGCGCTCTCATTTCCTTCATACTTCTCTGCCTTTTGTTACAATAAAGGTGCTGTTTTTTCTCCCCAAGTTATATTTATTTCTTTATCTGCAAGAAATAAAATTATATGAAATGTTCTGTAAAAGAATTGTGGCATTTGCAAATATTATCTCTGCTTGAAAAAAAAATGTGCATACTTAATAGCATATAAAAATGCCACTGCTTTGGTTACCGTTCAAAAGAAAGTCGGATTTTAATGGAATGAATTGGAATGAATATAAAGAGATACTGCTCAGATAAAGGGAAGTTACATCACACAAAGATGCAGGAAGAGATTTAATGAATCCAAGTAAACAAGCATTTTTATAGATAGAAAAGAAAAAAAAATACTCTGATGTTTGGAATTTAAATACATTATACATTTTTGTTGTTTTAATAAAAAAAAATAATACAAAGTTACAATATCTGTATAGAGAAATGCTTTCTCCCACTCTCTAGAAATGAAAGGGGATAAAATACAGCCAGCTGTCCTTATAAAAGTTCCATTTTCTCTGACTAAAGAATGTTAAGGAAGTAAGCTTTTAAACCATAATTACTTGGAGACAACATTTCAGAAAATTTTATTCCACTGTTACCCACAAGTCATTTCAGTATCATTTGTTACAATACCCATTTCATCATGCATGCTTTAGTTTTTCATATGATATATATTCTTTAAAAAGTTTTAAGTCCACTGACTTGTGTTATAAAAAGACTGTCTGTACATCCCTACATTTTGATGCCATGTTTGGTCATCTGAAATTCTGAAATGACTTCAAATCTCAACAGCTTTTGGGTTACAAATGCACCGTTTCAGAGGCTACTCTCCACTACGCTTCTTACCAGCCTGGCCATGCAGGAGCAAAAAAAATACAGTTCTAGGTAAGCTCAGCACAATTACATATCCATTTGCCTTTTCTGTCTAAGTTCCAACAAATCAGTCTTGTTTTCCCACATTAGATGATGCATGTGTGATTTTTAGTGCATTGTGTTCAAGGTATTTGGCTTTTTTTGTTTAATGAAACATGTGCCTCTTCTAATAAATTAATCTAATGGTTTTCTGTGTTAGAAAGTGTAATGTAATTTCCATTAGATTAAGTGTTATTCCTTGTAGAGAGGTCCACCAGGCTTATCAACAGTGTGTTTCTAGGTAATGTGCAGCTCTGCATAACATACAACATGAAAACCTTAGGCACCGTTTGCAGTGGCAGGTGTTTTTGGCTCCACGGAGAAGGCAGAACACTGCATTTTGAAGAGCTCACAGATAAGGGAACACTTTTTTTCCCCTCTCTCTCCCCTCTCTTGCCTCTCTCAGGTTTCAACTAGCAGCCAAACCAATCCAGCAGCTGCTGCAGTTCAGAGCAGGTTCCCCTCCTCTCCTCCACTCACACAATTCCACCCCTCCTTGCAGCCGTTTAGTCCCTCAACTTCCTGAAACAATTTCTTTTTTAAATCTATGTTATTCTTACCTGCTTGTTCAGCAAAATGCACTATGCTAACCAAGAGATCGCATAAACACGAGACTCATAACCCAAAATGCTGCTGAGACCAAAAATGCCAGACGAGTAAATTGAGACTGCCACTTCAGGAGCAGAGGAATCATTAAACTAGCTGCACCACTTCATAAAACTTCACCCTGAGAACAGTCATCTTTAATTAACTGGAGATACTTTCTGTGAAAGCTAAAGTTGTAACAACAGGGATTTTTTTTTTTAATGGTGAAAACCTGCCTAATTTCAAGTTAAAAATTTGTTTCAAGACCTTGATAAGTTTAAAATTCACAGGATCTATTCTCCATGTTATTCAGCACATGCATTGCTTCTCAAGAACTGGTGCAGACTGAAAGGGTTTTGACAGTACTGGCTTTGACTATACTAAGCATTTTCAAAACTATAATTTGGCTTTTCTGGTAACACCAAAATGACAAACAAACATCACCAGCACCTCCTGGCTGTCTTCTCAGGGTTGGAGATTCATAATACCTCATTTCCATAGTGGCAAAGATCCATCGTAAGTCACATGGCTTATCAATGACATCAAAACCATATCTGAAGGGACTGTGAACTGCATAAATTAGGCATAAGCCCTTAGGCATCTGTTTACTGGCCTGGAGTACTTACGTTCTGACTGAAACGGTATATCTTCCGACTACAGTCCTCTGGGTCAGGCATCTCTCCATCGCGATTAGCGCTCATAAGAGCCACCAGCTCTTTAGGAACAGACACCTGAAAGGTTACCAGACCATCAGGAACTTGGTTGGCACACAGGATTATACAACATACTAGAACCAGCAATAGCAAAAGGGTAGCCCAGCCTGTTCTGTTGTTGACTCCTCTCTGTGGAGTAGAATATAAGGCATACAGAAAATTTGGTCTTCAAGGCTGGCAATACCTAATTAACCAGATGGGCTTTCTCTGAAAGAAATTAAAAGTTTCACTTTCTTCAGACTACTGAAATGTAATGTCACATTGCACATCTTGCTTTTTGCTTCCTCAAAACAATTGGACTGCTTATGCCAGGACTGCAGAGACCCACTAACTATGTGCCACAATAGATTACTTAAGGCATATATGACAGTAATTTCAAGTATTTTTACTTTATAGCACTCTGTTGTATTGCTGTCAGGTTTTTTCCTGATTAAAGAACATATTTCTTTCTCACAATAAATTTCTTTTGGAAATAGATACATGTCAATAATCTCTGTTTTTAGTTTAGCCCACAGGCTGGCAGCTACAAAAAACCCCCAACTTTCACCCACTGTAGTAACTGTCTTTAGTTAGATGCCCATGACTTAGGTTCATCTACCTCTGCATAGTAGGTGAGTTTCACAGCAGGCGTGTCTTGGCATGGAAAGATGGCTCTGCAGTGGGTGGCCTGGAAAGGGAACAAAAAAAAAAGCTAAGCCATAGCAATCTTTCTAATGCAGAGGATTAGAAATAAATCAAACCAATATACTACATCGGAAATCTATACAGATCCTCTAGAGAATCCATTATCTACAAACCAGTACTTCCCATCACAGTTCATAGTAGTTTTCATAGTTAAGTGTTTTCCACAAGAAATAATGGTAGGTAAGAAGGATCAATAACCACATATATTGATTGTAAAGGACTGTGAGTTATTCAGCAAGAAGAGAGTAAAGCAGTTCTGGAATTAAATCGCAATCATATAGTAAAATTTCAGCAATACCCTAACTTACTAAGTGTTTTCGTTTAGGACCTCTGACACGCACAATTAGAAATTATTCTAATATTAGTACTTTCCCTACTTGCCTCCCTCTCCAACTCTTTTGAAACCAGGGGGAATTACAGTGGTATGTAAAGAACAAGTTTGGGTTGTTGTTTTTTTTTCTTAAAAAAAAAGTTATCCACTCAACCTGACACTGGCTGAAGAGAAATGGGTGTTTCTTTCCCGAAGTTTGCTCTGGAGTAAACCATTGGAGAGCTGAAGACTTTGGAGAGCTTTCAAAAGAGATTTCAACAATTGCTTCTTGTCCCCTGTTTAATAAAGAATACAGTCAGACTGTTTTGACACAACTCCTGATTAATACTGAAATTCCTCTACAAAGATTTCTGGGAAATACGTCTGCAGCACTGTCACAAAAGCATTAAAAACAAGTAGCATATTTAAAACAACTTTTCTCTTTCAGTTATGACAGTAAAAATTAACTGGTTTATTTAAATTCTAATGTCCCAAGACACACTTCTACTGTTTTTCCTAACCAGAAACTTTTCCCCTCCCCCCTTCAAGGAGAACACGAACATTTTCTTTAAACCATTTGGACCAGCTGCATGCAGTTTTGTCACAACTATCTACCATTGTACACTTAAGTATGAAAAACCCACCGTAATAAGCAAACAAAAAAGTGTCTAAAACCCATATGAGAACACATACCCCTCAACACCACAGGATTTGTGTATTCTGTAAATAAAAACCTTAGATTTTGCAGCTGATCTTCTGTTCTGTAAGTATGACCCTTAAGCAGAACCACTCATGCCTCAAAAATAGCAATTACTGGAGCACTCTATTAACAGTAGCGTTAACAAGAGAAAGAAAAAGCGCTCAAAGGTTATTCAGGGTTGTACAGAACCGGTGTAAGTAAAAACTAACAGTTCTGTGGAAGACAGGTAGCACCTTGCTAACAACAGAACACAGACAAACCTGACACATTCATACTCCTTTTTTTTTTATTTTTAAATCAATCATAACTATCACTGACACCAACAGCACACAGAAGTACTTGCTCCTGTTACGGGAAAATTGCAGGTTATATGTGCAACTCTCTGGAATTAACAATCCAACCATAAACCAAACAAACTTCAGCTAATCAGAGAAGTTGGACACTAGATAAGCTGACCAGGTATAGGTATCTGGTTTATAACTAGTATTCCAAAGTACATATTTGACAAGAAAAGAGAAAATAATTTGTATTACCATAAGGCACATAGCTTATTGAACACTCAGTTGTAAGTCTGCCCCTTTCCTATCACTGTTTCATTGATATTTACACAGTGAACTATATCTCACACAGGATTATAAATTCTTACGATCATGACTTTTAACTCCCTCTTGATAGCTCTTTGTCTTACAAGGAAATCTAGCAAGAACAAAAGCAGCTGAAAGTCAAACAAAGAATCAAGCCTAGGTTTCTGCTGTGGCTGGTTTGTTCAAGTACTTAATTTGATAAGTTCCGTATCCAATCATAAGCATTTCCCCAGAAGGGACAGCTGTTTTATGACATTCTTCCACATTATGTCTGTTTCTAAACTGCAGTAATTTAGAGAAAAAACAACAAAAATTAATTAGAAGCCAGACATGACTTTGTAGAGGTAGTAATCCGTTTTGTTTTCAAGAAGCAACTTTGTTTTTTGTAAGAAGCAACTCAGTATACAATTTTCTTCAAACAAGGAAATCTCCTTGTTTCCTTTGAAAGATTACAACTTTCAGGTTTGGCACGTGAAATACCAAGGAGTTACAACATAGAAAGCAAACTGCCAAAAACCATATTATAATTTCACAACAACTTTTCCATTTATGCAACTGAAGAGGTGAGGTAGGTTAGGGTTAGTTCATTCTCCATCACGCTGCCAGAAGCCAAGTACCGGTAGTTAAGGACTTGGGCTTAGCATAGTCAGTCCAGTAAAATTTTTTATTATTTGAAAACATGTGTCTGTCTAATCATAGTGGTAACCTGCAGTTCTACAGAAACACAGGATTAGCCCTAGTATAAAAGAAAGGCAGACACAGGGTCTGCAAGTCTGCATGCACCATGCTGTAGCAATTGTGCAGGTGACAAAATTCAGGTACTCGGAGCAGAAAGAATACTGCTGGTGAGAAACACTGGGGGAAAAAAGTAGTATGCTACATACCAGTTTGCTACTTACTTTAGCAAGTCGTTTTGTACATGGTATAAGACCTGGGGACTGGCACAAAGACTCCCAAAGTTTTGGCTGGCTAATGAAAGCTGTAACATTAAATTCATCTACGGGATTGCACCAAATAAATGGACGACCCTAACTTTTAAGTCCCTTTCCAAGCTTTATGCAAAGACCCTATATAAGGCAGGCAAGCAACTTATACAGGGCGTTTTGGAACCACCTAAAGGAACAGGTAAAAGCATGTACCTTCTTAGTTCACAGGGAAGCGTGATTTCCAGGGGGGTCCCTTTGAAACTATGCTTTTCTCCAAAAGCGAATTTTGCATCCTCTCCATTTACAGTCACTTTAAATACCTGTAGGTCTTTTGTATCCAAGACCTGCAATGAAAACACATATTGCATACTTGTTAGACAAAGGAATAACTAACATAGCACTTAGCAAATATTAAGCACAAGCGTTTCCGAAGGGAAAAGTATTTCTTTCCTAAGCCAGAAAAACTTACTAACTGTTGAGTATTGGGAAGCAGAACTTAAAGAAAGCAGCACTAAACTCACAAAACTGGCGGTGGGAGAAGAAAACCAACTTCAAACTGCGGAAAGCAGGGGGGGGGGAAAGAAAGGAGTTTACTAAGCAAAGTGCAGAGGTAAACCATTTCACAGCGCTGCTGCGAAACGAGGAGAATGATAGAAAAGACCCCTGACAATGCCACTTCCATCCTCAAAAGCAGCCACTACGAACCAGGCTCGCATGCAACAGGGGATGAGAGAAATAACACAGAACTCCTATATACAGCACGAGTCAACTTTTCAGTATTAACCGGATAGATTTTATTTTTTTTTCCCCCAAAAAAGGCAAGGATTTTACAGAGGCAGCGCGAAAGAAGGGCCCACAAACCCCAAAGCTCGCTTCGCACGTAAAGCGAAGCCGAAGAGGCTTCTCCGTTCACCCCAAGGGCTAACGGAGGAAACCGCTGGCACACCACACGCACAGGCGGAGGGCCCCTCAGCCTTCTTCCAATGGTTTGTTCCCACCTTTTCGGCAACAGGCTCCTCGCCATTTTAATGGGGAAATACACGTTCCCACCCACTCCCCTCGCACGGGGCAGCCCTGAGCCACCCAGGGGCACCAAGGCGCCGGCAGCCCGCGGGTGACGGAGCACGCCCGGGCCGCAGGCGAGCCCGACCAGCGCCGAGGCTCCAGCCGAGCGGGCGGCAGGGCCGGAGGAGCCCAAGAAGGGAGGAGCGGGTCGACGGCCGAAGTGGAGGACAGGGGAGGGAGCCGAGGGGAGGCGACGCCGAGGCGGGAGACCGAGCCGGGGGCACGCCACCGCTCTCCCTCGGCCAGAGGCTCCGGGATCGGCCCCTCACAAGCCACGGGCAGCGCGAGGGTCGCGCCTCCAGCCCTCGCGCCCCGGCCCCCGCCGTTACCAGGCAACGCAGCGCATCGCGCTCAGCGCGCACGGTAAAAGCCGCCGTGCCCCGCAGCGCCTGCGTGCCGAAGTCCGCGCGGCAGCGCAGGTAGAGGTGCCGCGTTAGGCAGCAGGAGGGCGAGGCAAAGGAACACGGGTCCTCCGCCGCCATCGCTCGCATGCAGTCTGGTCTGCCCTGCTCCGCGCGGCCGCGGGGAATGCCACCGCCCCGCCCCGACCCCCGCGGGGGGGGGTGCCCTGCGCGCGGCCCCCTGGGAGATGTGGTTCCATCCTCCGCGCCAAGGGCGAAGGTAGCGGGCTGGGGAACTACGACCCCCGTGGTGCATTGCAGGAGGAGGCGGTGCGGGGCCCGCCGGGAAGCGCGATTGGCCGCGAGGGGAGGGGGGCGAGGCAGCGGCAGGCTGTGAGCATGTAGAAACGATATGGTGAGTATCGCGCAAGCCTTGATTGTACAGTTCCTCGTTAGTATAGTGGTAAGTATCCCCGCCTGTCACGCGGGAGACCGGGGTTCGATTCCCCGACGGGGAGGTACAAAATGTTTTTATTTTTTCCTTTCCCCCTCCACCTTCCCCGCCGCGGCCTCTGCCCCGAAGGCAGAAAGCAGTTCTTTGTGAAAGCCAAGCTGCAGCCAGGCAGCCGTTACAGGAGTGCCGCGGCTTTAGAACAGGAAGCTCAAGAAAAAAACACGGTGGGGGGGCTGCCTGCCTACTTGCGGCAGGCCTGAGGCAGTGGGGGCCGCCGGGTGGCCGCAGCGCCTTCCAGCCTCAGCTTCTTCACTGAAAGGACCCGTGAGCAAAATATTTTCGTACATAGATGGCTCAAACAGCTGAACAGGGAGGTTAATCAACCCTTCTAAAAACAGTCACCTTTTTTCTTAAATCCGGAGAGTAGTTGTCAATGGCTTGATGTCCAGATGGAGATCTGTGACGAGTGGTGTCCCTCAGGGGTCTGACCTTAACGGTGAGGTTGAGTGCTCCCTCAGCAAGTTTGCAGGTGACACCAAGCTGAGTGGTGCACTTGACATGCCTGAAGAACGGGATGTCATCCAGAGGGACTCGGACAGGCTGGAGAAGTGGGCCCCTGAGAACCTCATGAGGTTCAACAAGGGCAAGTGCAAGGTCCTGCACCTGGGTCAGGGCAATCCTTGTCATCAATACAGGCTGGGAGACTATGTGATAGAGAGCAGCCCTGCAGAGAAGGACTCAGAGGTATTGGTGGATGACGAGTTCAACATGAGCTGACACTGCACACTCGCAGCCCAGAAGGCAACCATGCCCTGTGCTGCATCAAAGGGAGTGTGACCAGCAGGTCAAAGGAGGGGATTCTGCCCCTCTACTCTACTCTTGTGAGACCTCACCTGGAGTACTGTGTCCAGTTCTGGAGTCCCCAATGTAAGAAGGACATGGAACTGTTGGAACGGGTCCAGAGGAGGGCCACAAAGATGACTGGAGGGCTGGAGCACCTCTGCTATGAAGACAGACTGAGAGTTGTTCAGCCTGGAGAAGAGAAGGCTCTGGGGAGACCTTATAGCAGCCTTCCAGTAGCTGAAGGGGACCTACAAGAAAGAAAGCTGGGGAGGGACTTTTTAGAAGGGCATGTAGTGATAGGAAGAGGGGGAATGGTTTTAAATTGGGAGGGAGTATATATAGATTTATATTTAGATTTATATTATTTTATATTTAGATATTAGGAAGAAATTTTTCACTATGAGGGTGGTGAGGCACTGGAACAGGTTGCCCAGAGAAGCTGTGGCTCCCCCCTCCCTGGAGGTGTTCAAGGCCAGGTTGGATGAGTGCATGGTAGAAAGAAGAAAAAATAACCCCAACATTTTTCCTTTTGCAATTTCTAGATTTCCTCTCATGTTCACTTCCCTTTCTCAAAATCCACATATATATGTCTTCAGAAACACAGGGAAACAGATTTTGTTTAGTAGGCAGTTTAATTTCAAAACACAAGACCATAAAGTAAGATGTAAGACCCATTTAGTATTTCATATGTGTTAGCATCCAGTCAGGCAATCTCAGCTGTTGTAAAACAATAAGAGATTAGAAAAGCAATTAATTCAAGCCCGAAATATGCTGACAGTGCTTTGCAGGCATAAAAAAAAAAAAGAGTCTAGCAAGCAACTCCATACCTGCTTAGTTGGAGTTCTTGTTTTCAGATTAAGCTTTCAAGTGCACAAGCAAACTACCCAAGAGGCAAAGTTTTGCTATAGATATGTAACTTCTAGAGTCCTGGGAAGTAATTCTCATTTGTGCTTGGGCAAAGGTGAAACAAAGAGGAACAAGGAACTCAGGGCATTGAGCAGGTTTTTACGAGGTCAGCCTTTCACCCCCTGTGGGGTTCTTCCCCAGGTCAGCTCAATCTCTGTTCCCTCTCCAAATCCTTCCTACCTGATGGCAATGTGGAGCCAGCAGCACTGTAACGCCAGCAGCAATGCCAGTGAGCCCAGCCGCAGCTGCCTGCACTGCCTTGGGCCACCGTAAGGAATCCAGTGTGGTCCAGGCTGGCTTCCCCGCGGGCAAAGTCCACAGGAAGCACAGGGCAAAGGAGCCCTGGCAAGAAGCCTCATCCAGTGATTGCAGAAGGAGTGTTTGGTTAAGGGCTGGTACTAATGAAATCTAGAGGAGCAAGCACTGCCATATTGCTAGCAGAAATGTTGCCCTGATTTCTTCTTCAAATGCCTATTGAATTATCAAGAAACAGCTTTCAGCAGCATCTCTTTTGGTGTTTCCAGTCATCCCACTTGGCTTGCCGTCACGTGTATGTTTTGTTATCCTCACCTTACCAAAACCTCAGGGAGAGCCAGGATCAGCCTTACAGTTGGGAGAGAAAGTTGTGGCCAAACCAGCACAAGAACAGGCTGGAAAGTAAACTACTGCTTGCAGCCGTGCTGATCACACAGTGTGGTAGCAAAGCAAGTGCCTGGGGAAGGCTTGGGCTGGAGTTTCAGCCTCAACACGCGTCCTAGTTTTGGCTGGGATAGAATTCATTGTCTTTGTAGCAGCTGGTGCAGTGCTGTGCTTTGGATTTAGGATGAGAATAATGTTGATAGCATGCTGGTGTTTTGGTTGTTGCTGACCAATGCTCACAGTAAGTCAAGGACTTCTCATACTGCCCCACCAACAAGGAGGCGGGGGATGCAGAAGGAGCTGGGAGGGAACACAGCCCGGACAGCTGACCCAAACTGGCCAAAGCATTATTCCATACTATATGACATCATGCTGAACTAAAAAAACCAGCAGGAGTTGGCTGGGGGAATGGCATCTGCAGCTCAGGGATTGACTGGGCATCAGTGGTCTGTGGGTGGTGAGCAATAGTGCTGTGCATCCCTTCTTTTGTATATTCTATTATTATTATTACAACTAATACTACTACTACAACACATCCATTGTCTTCCTTTTCTGTCCTATTAAGCTGTCTTTAGCTCAACCAATGAGTTTTACCTTTTTTTTTTTTCTGATTGTCTCCCCCATCCCACCATGGAGGTGGGGGGTAAGCAAAGGGCTGTGTGGTAGTTAGCTGCCCACTGGGTTAAACCACAGCAGCATGTTAACTGCCTCTTGTTAAAGCATCTTGTTTAAGCATGTTCAAGCCCTGGGTACAGTGTAACTCCATGTGTCTGTCCTCTGTGTTGTTTCCATATGTGTATTTAACAAAGTATGTTTTATGTATACTCAACCCTGCCAAACTTTTAAGTTAACCTCTTGTCAAGAAGATTTTTGGTAAGTGTAAGGTTGCAAAGGCTGGAAACTGCTTTCTGTCATTAGTAATGATGAAAGACAACCTTATGAGCACTGAGAATCTTGGAAGTTTTATGTTGCTGGTTGCTCTAAGGGCAAGGAAAAGAAGGCGGCCCCCTTTCTGAACTTAATAAATATAGCAATAAATTCATGTTTTAAGCCTAGTAAAAATGTGTTCTCAGCAATTGTTCTAGGCAGTCCCAATGGGGAAACTTAAACAGAAGCAGCTACTGAAAATATGCTAATTGTGTTCTCACTTAGAAGGAAACTGATCAATAAATGGGGAGATCAGGTAGAGTAAAAAATGTCACTGTAAGTGCTCAGCAAGGGCTAACAGCAGGAATAGACAATGGCAAATTTTTCACAAGCTTTCCTGCAGAACAGCACATCCAACATGAGTGCGATGAACCCACAATTTAGGAGGATACAAGCCCTCTACTCCACCTTGATTCTTCTACAGAGCCTCCTAGTGCTAAACCTTTTGGCTGGCAAGGGTAGAGGGGAACGTGGTAGCCCCTCAGAAGGTGCTGATACAATTTGCACTGGCAGCTGCTGCAGGCTTGTGATCCCTGCACGTAGTAACCCAGCTGATCATATAAATAGAAAAAAGCATCCTGGAAGAATTTAATCTTCATTCGAGAAGTTCTAGCCTGTCATCGTTTGTATCCACTAAATGTCAGTCCCAAGGACCCCAACGAGCCCTGCACTGAGGAGCTTGGCTGCTGCTGTCCCCAACCAGCCCTGTGATGCTGCCAGCCCTGGATCAGCTCTGGGGAAAAGAGCTGTGTGAGGGTGATGATGGGGCTGTGGCTGTCCCCAGTTGCTGCTCCAGGGTTGTGCCCTTGCCGGTGGCAGGCCCTGAGGATCAGCCCACTCCTGCAGCTCCATGGCACAGTAGTTGTCACAGAGCAGAATGCAGATCTGCAGGCATGGCATGGAGCTGGACAGTGAACCTTTCATTGGCAATTTCCAAGGCCTTTACTCAGCTCTGGATCTTCGGGAGCTGCATGTTGCTTGGGTCAGTGGAGCAATGCTAATCAAAGCTAGATGGGGCACCAACTTACCTGCCAACTGAACAATAGCTGGGCCACCAGCTATTGCATTCCATCCCAATGCATACTGTGGTTTTATGACTCCTCCAGGCTAGCCTGACACCTTTCCCTGTTAGCTTGTAGTAAGGGTAAATTAGATGTCCACTTTTTCTCCAGAGGCTCTTAACATACCGAGTATGTAATGCTCTGCATAATGATTTACATGGAACTGTTCAGCTTTGGGACAGATAAGGTGGAAAATATTTCAAAGCCAAATCTTTTTAATATTTTATCCTGTGTTTATTTTTGAGCAGCTTTAGAGCATCTATTTTATTTTTGTTTTTCTGAGAAAGACAAGTTTCTCAGTCCTGTCTTCCCTGCAGAAGCCAACAACCATTTCATACATGGTCTGCATGTCTACGTTAGATGGTCTGTTACATGTAATTTCCACCACCCTTCTTTTCATTTGGAGGGAATCTATTTTGTATTTCTTTTCAGTTCCTCCTTCTGATTTTTAAAATACTTTTGCACAAGCAGATTTGTGGGTTTTTTCCTAACTTCCATGTTCCTAGACATGCACACAGCTTACAACACCAGAATCACTTGCCTCAGCTTTTATGTACTGCGTTCAAGGTACCCCATGTTCAGAGTTGCTATGCCAAAATTAAACCACCCATAAATTGCAGTGCATGCTGGGAAACAGGGTGCACCTTGGCATGTGCTGTTAAGTAACAAACTTTAAAATTTCCACTTTCCTGTGTTTGCAGTTATGACACAATCCAGCTTTACCACTTCAACGTGTGCCCTGTGTTTTCTTCTCCAGAGGATGTTATGTAACTGCAGAGATCTGGCAGCCTCGGGGTGTCACGGTGACAGCCTCAGGTAGGGAGAATTCCTGCCTCAGAAACAAAAATCCAGGTGATGCACAGTTAATTTTTCTGTTAATTTGATGCTAAATGTCTGTTATGCCACTTAGCCTGCTCAGCATTTTGGGTTTTTTTTCTCAGATGTTTTCTTTTTTAAAGCTTTTGAAATCTGGATGGCAACACTTCCTTTTTCTGGACATGTTATCCACATTGACCAACAGTGGGTTGCAGCATCCTTCTCCATCTGAAAACCTCAGCAACACAAAATTTTATTATATGGACAGAATTGCAGTATGTAAAGAAAACATCTAGGTTTTCTCTGTGGCTATAGTTATTACTAGCTTCATAATCTTTTCAGTTATCAATTTAAAAACCTGGCTGATTGGGGTTTTTTTCTGTCCCATGAGGTACTGAACAAGCAAATTCATACAACATTTTAAGCATCCAAGGATAATCCTTGAAACAAAAGGGATGTGTGTATGTTTCACAGAAAGCACGTTCATAAGCACTGTGCTTGACCAGGACTGTGCTTCAACAGGACTCTTCTTCTTGCAGAATAAGCTCCATCATCACAAAAGGGATTTTTGCCTCTGTCCTTTAATATCTAAAGGTTTCCAAGTTGAGGTTTCATCTTTGTGTTCACAGGGTTCAGCTTTAAATGACCTATCCACCTGAGATCAACACAACCTGACCTCAGGATAAACTTGGGGCGTTGCTCTAGGGACAGGAGCGCTCCTGAATTGCGCCTAGATCTGCTGCACAAGAATACATCCCCCAGCTCCTGCTTCCGTGGGAGGCGATGTCCTGTGGTCAGTGTGATGTACAATGATTAGCCTGCTTCTGAGCAAATTGTCAAGCCACTAGTCCACATCTGTAGACCAGCAGGCTGCATTTCCCTTAGCTAGACCTGATCTTTATCTTTTTTTTTTTAGTTAGATACAATTTTTTGAGCCTTTTTTTTTTATTCTTCAGAGAGACAATGTGGAGTGTTTGCATACAATTATCTGGATATTTGTCCCTCACATCCAAGTGAGGAGCAGGAATGCAAACCAGAGCCAGAAAAAAAGCAGGAACTAAATAACTGTGCAGGAAAATACTGTGTTACCCAAAGGCAATATGTCTTGTACATCTCATCTGCAGATGTCTTTACTCAAGAATGGGAGCTGTGAATAAATATTTACTAAACAGCAAAACCTTCTATTCCACTTTTGGAAAAAAACCCAAAACCAACCCTTAGTTATGTGCTTTCCTCTTTTCAGTCAGTATGATCATATCTCTGTATGATTTCTGAGGTTGCAGTGGGCTTGCTTATTTCTTCTCCCTGGTTTGCCACATTCACATCACCCGCAGCGTTCCGCTGTCGATGCAGCACTGACCAATGGAAAATTTCACAAACCATTTGACTTTACACTTCTGCCCCCTCTTATGTGTAGACTTGGAGTGTGATCTGAAGGCTTGGCATTAGAGCAGTGTTTATGTTACTGCACGTGCTTGGGTGGTGTTGCCAGCCCCTCCAAATTTCAAAGGCTTCGTGCCTGGCACAGAAGAATCTCATGTTGTTAAACTGGAATTTGCCTTCGTGACCCTTCTGACAGTCTTTGCCTGGCAGCAGCATCGGCTTCAACTTGTAGAGGTCAAGCTGGCAAAGTGGAGCTTTTCCATGCCAGTATTTAACAAACTAAAGAGGTTTAATCAAGCAATTCTTCCTTATAGAGGAGGGGTAAAAAGACAAAGAGGAAGGAAGCAAGAGAGTTATCAAGAGAGCCAAAGATAAATGATTTCTCCAAAATCATTGGGTGACAGAGTCTTTATCACTTCTTAGTGAGGGGTTGTGAGTGTGTGAACAGCAACCCCTTGTTCAGTCTGTTGTCCTCTTTATTTCTCAAACCCAGGTGTGCCTTCACTTACCCTCACCTAGGCCACTGGTTAACAATCCCACCATTCACTCTGCAGTGATGAGCTGCTCCCTCCAATGCCCTTCATTAGTGGCCTGTATTTGTTATTCCTTTGCTGCAGAAATCTCTGCCCCCTTGCAGAAATACCCGCAAAGCCCACACAGTGTTTTTGCCACAAATAGAAGACTACCTAAATGGATGTTCTAGCAAACTTCCCCCTTTCTCTGTAAAGGGGATGCCCCATGCCCAAGAACAACCACAGGCATAGTCAGCTTTTCAGAACCCAGGCAGTAACTTTTGTATTTCTCTCATAGCTGTTTTTGCCATGTCTGTTTCACAAGGCAGAAGTGCCTTCCTGCCTCTTTCCCAACTTCTTGCACAGCATGCAACATAGCATGCAAAGTGATTAAGCCTGCTGTGCAGGTGGCACTCTCTTCCCTAAAAACTGTAGAGTACCCCATCCATCAAGGTTTCCATGACTGTGGTGCTCTGAACAGACGGATCGATCTTCTCCTCTTGGCCCACCATACGTAACCTCAGCCAAGAGTTGTACAGGATACCTGTAGCCCGGTCCTTTCTGCGCAGGGATAGCTCCAAAACAGTGAAGCAGGACCTTCTTGGGAAAGGCCATTCACCCAGAGAAAAGGGCTCCCATGTAGGTTTGTGCAGAGATATTCTGGGCCATGAAGTGCAGACCATTCTCTGGCCACTCCTTGGCTTCCCAAGGAGTTGAAATAGGTAGGACACATCCTCAGCCTAAGGGAAGACCTTGAGGCTGCATCCTTATCGCCTGAGACTGGTTGACTTCAGATGACCCAAGGTTGACTGAGATGATTTTTACTGTAGTCAGCACATGACACAAAGGAAGACTTCTACTGAGCTGTCTGGGACTATTTGGGCTTTTGTGAGGACTATGGCACGTAGCCCAGCCGCCCAGACTGGCACTTCACCTGGCTGGGCTGTGGGGAGCACTGTGTGGGGCTGGCAGGGGATACCCCAGCCACCCTTCAAGGAGCCCACAGCCCCACTAAGCATGACCACCCCCCTCGAGGTAGGTTTCAGGAGCAGTGCAGACAGCCCATGGGTGGCCTTGTGCCAAAACCAGGTATAAGCCTTAAAGCCTTCTCAGCATACCTCCCCACCTGCTTTTTCTGAAGCACAGCACAAAGCCTTCTCAACATCATTCCACTCCCAGAATATAAAAATCCATATTTCTATTAAGAGCCAGGACATTTCTCCTTTCAGTGGTGGTTTTTTAAAATTTTTTTTTTTCTCTTTTCTTTCTGGCAGATTCTCCTCATTACCTTACCAGCACCTCCTGACATGGTAAATTTTACACCAATGTATGGGCTGCCAGAAGTCTCCAAAATACCTCAAAGAAATGAACAAACAAGCAGGCACAGACATGCTGGGCAGACCTTGTTTCTTCTGGGACAACAACATAGGTCTTTTCAAAAGGAAATCCTGCATATGACCTTTCACATTGCACAGCCTGGCTCCCAAAATTTATTAGCAGCAAGCAGCTACACCCAGGTTTGACTTCAGCTTGCCTGTGATGTAGAACTGCACCTCATGCCTGTTCCCAGCTGGCAGCGAACCCCAGACCATGGGCTGAATCCTCACGCTGGGAGTAAATTGCCCTCCTGGGACTCGTACCCACTGGCAGGTGAGATTTTCCAGCTGTCAGTCCAGCTCATGGGGCATGCAGCGCTGGCCTGTCTTATGCTGCCACTATCCAGTGGGATCCACACACACCCCTACACCCCTCACCCCCCCTCCCCAGATTTTCCTCCAGTTAAGCTCTGGGACGCTCAGAGTGCCTGAGGTGGTCCGATGAGCGAAGCATTCATCCAGCCTTGCTCTTAAATAAATATTTCCTACCAAGCCCTAAAAAGGAGGAAGCAGTATTGCCAGACAAATACACAAAACAATGCAAGAGGCTCAGCTGGACATATTTATTCTTCTTGCTAAAATATGTAACTGGACAACAGCCATGGCAGGCTTCAACACAAGTAATATGAAACAGGTTGTATATTTATGTGAAGACATTGATAAAAGCTCAGGGAATGTATTTTAAAGCATTCTGTAAAATAGATGTCTATAAAATCACAAGTGGCCTGGAGAAGATGAACTGGGAATGGTTATTTATTGTTCCTCATAAAAGGAGAAGTAGGAGGCACGCAATGAAATTTCTGGCAAGCAGGGGAGTGCAAGAAAGCCCTTCTTCATCCAGTTAAATGAGTTAAATGCCACCATGTAAACTATGAAACTCATTGTCACAGGATGTCATGGACACTGGGAGTATAAACAGGTTCCAAAGAGGTAACAGCCACGCAGCCTAGATCCAACAGTGCCTTTAAAACGTTTTTGAGTGGATGCAGCTTTCAACTCCTGTGGATTTCTCTAACCTGGGAGATTATACCAGACAAAAAAAAAATCACTCCATAGGTTATTTTTCCTATGCTGTTCTCCTTCAGCAGGGAGAAGATACCAAGAGAGGTGGGCCCTTGGCTTGGCCTGCACCTGGAGGCTCTTAATCAATTATATTCTTAATTATATACATTGGTTTTGGCCCTGGCAAGCTGAACATCCTACGAGGTGCTTGTTCAGCCTCAGAAGCAACGTGCCTGGCTGCAAGGACGCAGGGCTGCTCAGTGTGGGTCTTGTCGCAGACACTGCCTGGGATTTTGGAGACCACTGTGCATGTCCAGGGTCTGCCACAGACTCCTTGTGTGGCTCATTTTGAAATTTTTACTAAACTAGAGTAGTTTTCCCATTGTCTATCTTGTGATTTTGATTGCAAAGCTTTGTGGGGAAGGTGTATGGACTACATACAGAACCCAGCATCGTGGGGCCTCTGCAGCCTCTTTGGCTACAACCAATATAAGAAGCAAGAGAATACTGAAAGGAAAGAAGTGACTCCAGCTTCCTTCCCTGATGGGAGGAAGGTGGAAAGTCGGGAGAGAAGACTATTACCCTGCAACCCCCAAACTTCATTATGTCTGTGCTGCTTTCCAACAGTGCAGAAGCGCTTGCCACAGCAGGAAAACAAGTATGCACGATTTGAGGCCAAAATGAGCTTGTTGGCAGCTGATAGCGTGACAGAGCCCTCTCCCATCAGCAAAGATTAGGAATATTTTCAGTTCCACATTGTGACTCACAGTCTGTCCTTCAGTCGCTTGTTTATGTTCCTAAGTAAATACTGGTTTACAAGAGAAAAGTGTTACCTTAAATTGTCAAAGAATTCTTGGGTTTTAAAGGTATAGAACTGACTGGAATGACATTGCTGGCTTCAGTCCAGCAGTTCACACCCCTGCCCTGGCCACTGAGCTCAGGGGGCCTGGAGATCTCCCAGCCTTCAGGGAGTGGGGTCAGGCAGCGGCACCAGGAGCCAACAAGCTACTGGATTTGCTTGAGCTTTTGTGAGGAAGCCAAGCTTGTGTGGACCCAATCTAGTTGATCTAGACATTTTTGCCATGGTTTCCAGTTTATGATGAAAACTTCCACATAGAGAGTTATTTAACTCCCTGAAAACTGCAGTGAGGATTGCAGGCTATCCCTGTAATGGTGGCCAATTAACAAATACTGCCACCATTTCCAAAATCTGTTTTGCCAAGCAGATGACATTTGCTTGTCCCAAGAGTTTGGTATTAACTGTGTTTAACTCCCTGTAGGACAGTCTCTTCTCGCAGGGAAGCTGGAGGGCATTATGGTACCTGAGATGCAGAAGACAGAACGCATTCCAAGCTGTATTTTCCTCATGAAATAAAACTAGCCACGTTAACCCCACTGTCACTTTGGGCCACGTGAATCCACAGGTAGAGCAAGTGGTCTGTCGGACAAGCACAGGCGACATGGAGCCAGTTCGCAGCATGTGCAGGCACATCACCCGTTGGGGGTTACAGCAAAGGCTCTGCCCCAGCCGTGGGTGGGAGGTGAGCCAAGGAGCAAGGCAAGCAAGGCACCCTGAAGGCCAGGCTGGAGCTTTCCTTTGGAGCAGTGTGGAGGCTGAACACACCCAGAAGTTAAACCTCAGTATTAAGAGCTTGAAACCAAACCGATCCAACAATGCCAGGGGCTTTTGGGATCTGCCCAGTCTCTTCCAGTGCCCCTCTTGCTGTCTGCTGCAGTAGTTTAGCTTGCTACCCTGGAAAATCCTTCTGTAGGTGCAGCCTGGGACCCCTTGAGAAAGAAAGACTGCATTTGCAATCTTAGACCGGATTTTCTATACTTACCTCCTCAGGAATTTACTGCTGTGGACTGGTGACACCTAATGGTAGGGACAAAATGCAAGACATGGATATAGCTGGGGTGCAAGTGAGCTAAAAGAATTGTAATTATCTTCTACAACTTACACCCCCAGCTGTGCAGAATTCTAATGCATTGTCTCTTTTTCAGTCTTTTCTATCTCAACGTAAGGTATTATTAGGATCTGTTCATGGAGACTTCATTTCCAGGTCTGATATTATACTAGTCCTTTCCCCCTCCTGTGCTACCCTCTGCTCTGCTGAATCTTGCCTACCCTTTTTATTAAACCCTGCAATTTGTAGCTTGTCTCAGAGCAGCTTGTTCAGATTAGACTTGCCTAGGGGCTAGTTTAAATTGCTCACATGACTTCTCATAAGAAACATTACACACATGTTAAATTCATGAGCCAAAGTAGGGCTGTGTGTGGAGCGCTCTCCATTTCCTTTTGCCCTTTCCAGGTGGCTTTTTCCTCATCTTTCCACACCTTTCCCACAGTCCCCTGTGCCTCCCCCCCACTGCCTTCCCCTGCCTTTGTATGGAAACAAAGAGAATCCCGTCTCTCTACCATGAGATACAGCAATCCAATCCGACTACTTAAATATTTTGGACTGGAATCTCTCCCTATAAACCCCACTTGTAGATAGTTGCAAGACAGTTTGTAAACATAGCTGGAATGAGGAAAGAGAGCAGAGGGAGCTGTTCACATATCCAGTGCATTAACCCACAAAGGAGGCGTTTTTGCCTCTGGTTCTGGAAAGCACAAAGAGTGAGTGGTTGGTCCCACTTACGTTTGTTTCTGCACTGCTCTCAGTGCAGAGAATAGCAGCTTTCTGTGGTGCTGCTCTCAGTACGACCCCAACGTGTCTTCCAGAGCTGAGAGCAGGACTCCCACCACTTTGGTTACTGGGGTATCTCTCCGGCAAAGAGTATCCCTTGAGGGTCACAAACACCCCTTATGGCTCTGTTACGCTCTGCGATGTCAGGAACATGTCTTTCTTCTAACTTTGGCTTCTTCCAGCTCTTAGCTGGAAGGCTAGCAGGTAGTCAGTATGCTGGCGTGGGCAGACAGGTTGGATTTGCTTTGCTGTGGTTTAATGCAGCAGGCAGCTAAAACAACCACAGCAAGGTTCACTCCCACCTCGTCCCCCACCTCGCCCCAAGCGGGATGGGGGAGAGAATTGGAAGAAAAAAGGTAAAACTCATGGATTGAGCTAAAGACTGTTTAATAGGACAAAGAATTATCATCATTGTTGTGATATATGTCCCTCTGATTCGTGTTAATATGGAATAATGTTGGGGGTGCATCATGACAGACCCTTGTATGGTCATGGGCCTGGGAGGGACAGTTTGAGATTTTGCATGTACTGAATGAAGGATGTTGAAGCATCAACAAACTATATAAAGGATGTGCAAATCTTCGTTTAAATGCACATTGTGTGCTTTGTGTACTACTGCAGAAACAACTTGTCTCTGAAAGGATGGTGATCAGCCAGCAGAAGAGGGAGGCGCCTCAAACCTGCGGAACCAGCTGCCC
>VZTU01020854.1:98991-120388 GCA_013400835.1 Zapornia atra | reverse complement strand
TGGAATATAGAAGTGATGCACAGCACAACTGCTCACCACCCACAGACCACGGATGCCCAGCTCATTTCTGAGACACAGTCTAAGCCCTCAAACAGCTTCCCCCAAGTAATATACTGAGCATGACATCATGTGGCATGGAATATCCCTTTGGCAAGTTTGGGTCAGCTGTCCTGGCTGCGTCCCCTCCCAGCTTTTGTGCACTCCCAACCTCCTTGTTTGCGGGGCAGTATGAGAAGCTGCAAAGTCCTTGACTTAGTGTGAGCATTGCTCAGCAACAACCAAAACATCAGAGTTTTATCAACATTATTCTCATCCTAAATCCAAAGCACAGCACTACTAGGAAGAAAATTATCTGTATCCTAGCTGAAACCAGGACAGGCTTGGAGGTGAGCATCTACAGAGCAAAACCACTCCTGGCGTGTCTGAGACTAGTCACAAATAGGGGGTAACAACCAGCCATGCTTAGCCCAACTACTATGAGCTGAAGGGATGATGCTCAGTAGAATTAAATGAAAAGAAATAACTGGGAAGAAAAGTCCTGCTGGAGCCTGTATTGAGGGGAAGGCTGTGACATTTCACCCTCTTTAGGCATCACAGAGGAGAACCCTTAAGAACCATTTCTTCTCAACAAGAGGAAAATCATCTGCTAGAGTTCACACCTCCTTAGATGCCGTGAGACACTACCAGGCCTTCCTAATTCCACATCACACAAAACCAATCCTCCTGCTTATAGTTACTTAAGAGATCGTGGCTATTTCAAGTGCAGGTGGCAATGCAGCAATGCAATTGTCCCTTCCAGTTAGCAGAGCATGGGCTGCCCATTTCCACGGTGGGGAGAGCTGGCTGAAGGAATGACGCAGCCACACCGTTTTCTCATCTGGATGTAAGCTGAGCTGTTAGTGCTATGTCAAACTGGATGGTAAATGGTTTAGAAGCTTGTCAGAAGGATCACGTCCTCCTCCATGGACCTCTATAAAAACTTTAACAATTGGCAGCATTTTTCCTGGAGGTCTAGAAATGTGCCCCGGACATGAGTCATTTCCAGCAGAAGGGACTCCAGCTGTGCAGCACTTTTCTCCCAGCAACCTGCTGGACCTTACTGGTCTGCAGTAACACTTACCTAGCTGGTATCATGCCTTCATACCTCATGTGAATCAGCTGCCCTAAGCAGGCTGGAAAGCTGATGTTGTGCTTTTTGGTCCTTTGGTCTAAAGCTCTTCCAAAGTTAAAATGCAATTGCAGGGAGTTTCCCTCCTGGGAACCTTCCTTACCTATTCCCAGATCTGGAAGACCTCTTCCAGCCTCAGACCTAGACTGTAGACCTCTCAGCCCTCTTACCATGTACTCTCTTCCAGCCTCTTTCCTGATCCAGGGTATTTCCCTAGCACCTTAAGAGATGTAGTCCAGAAGAAATCCCCATCCTTCCTACAACAGATTGCTGCCTGTGTGGTTCCGAACTGCAGGCTGCTTGCCTTCACTCTACACCTCTCTTCACTTCCCATGGCCTCTTCCTCCACAGACTTCCCAGTGATCTTTTCAGGAACCCCATCGGGACCAAACACTTCTCCTTTGGAGAAACCCTCACCAGTCCTGAAAACTGTTCCCATGAATGATGGTAAGGAATGACTACTCACTCCCCACGCACTCCCACTCCTATTGCTTTCCACTGTAATGAGCATTTCCTTTTAAATTAATTACTGGGAATTATGGAAGGTTCTTTTTCATACAACCAGCAAAGGACAAACATGTCCCAAACCAACCTGCTATCAAAGACCAGGCCCTGTTGAGTCAGGGAAGAAAAGGTTCTTCCTAGAAGTTTTTCAGTACTTGGTTACACGGAATCAGAGAATCACAAGGTTGGAAAAGACCTTTAAGATCATCAAGTCCAACCGTTTCCATCCTATGCTAAACCATATCCCTAAGTACCTCATCTACACTTTTTTAAACACATCCAGGGATGACGACTCAACCCCCTCCCTGGGCAGCCTGTTCCAGGCCCTGACAGCTCTTTCAGTGAAAAATTTTCTCCTAACATGTAATCTAACCCTGCCCTGGCACAGCTTAGTGCCATTTCCCCTTGTCCTGAAGAGGCCAAGATACTTGTATTAGAACAGTAAAGTCACAAGTGCTTTCCTTAGATCATATGTGATGTCATCAGGCAATGAGGACCCAGGTATGAGCACAATTGCTGATAGTAAATGCCTACTTACTGTTAGTGTGCCTTAAAACTATGCACTTACTTGCTCTTCTCACACACCCACGGGGGTCTGGGGTGCTTAGTCACACAGCAGTGGGGAAGGGGTGACTGTACAGCAGGTAGAGGGCTACTAACACCAAAAGAGGGTAGCTGACTTTTTTCAAGTGAAGCAATTTGATTTAAGGATTCAAGGCTGCTATAATTTTAATCTAAACCATACAAAGCATACTCACCTGGAATGGGATGTTATTTATGAAGGATTACACATAAACAAGAGCTTAATGCAGCGGTGGTGGCTGAGCACATGCTTTCCTGGCACGTTTGGTTGTTAAAGTGTTTTGGTGTCTTGCCCTGCCATGTAGTCAGAAATGTCTTTGTTACTTGTCGTTATGTTGGTGACTCTTTAATTGGGCTACAGAAAGCTACTGCACAAAACTATACAGAGAAGACCAAAATTCTCTGTTAATAATATAAATCATGTTAGAGTGAGATCATTTCCATGTACTGACATCCTGCCTGGTCCAGTCTCAACTCAGACTTCCTGGTGACAGGCAAGTGAGACCATGTAGATGTGGTGCTATTTGGCTGTGTTTGGTGTTAGAGAGTTGAATATTCCACAGAAAATTGGGACTGCATTTGCAAAGTGGCTGAAAGAACTTTTAAAGAGTTTAGGTTTCCAGGTGAAACACAAAAAACTGACTGAGAATTCATAAATACAGCCAACATCTACATGGAAAGAAGCCAGTCTCCAGTGAGCCATACATCAAAAATACTCTTAATGTCTTTAAAGTGTTATTATTACTAGGTGCCCCTTTTCTTCATGTTCATTAATACAGTGTAAGTTATTTTATTTAGATTTTTTTATTTATTTACTGCATGACTATTGCACAACTTACAGAAACTTGAGCACTGGAACAGGCTGCCCAGGGGGGCTGTGGGGATCTCTGGAGATATTCAAGATCCATCTGGACGCCTCCCTGTGCGATCTGTCCTAGGGAGCTGCTTTGGCAGTGGGGTTGGACCCGATGATCTCTCGAGGTCCCTTCCAACACCTACCATTCTGTGATTCTGTGAAACACACCCCCACCCACCCCCCACCCCTAATTTTCCTTAAGGATGTCTCTCTGGAGAGAAATACTGATATAATTTCCAATTCAGTACATATTTCTTGTGTACACCCAGAAGATTTATAACCTAGTCACATTTTGATTGGATGCCCTGGCTTACTCAGCTTCGATGCTGTGTCCTGTAGAAAAAAGAAGTATTTTATATTTAGATGTCCTGATGGTGGCGGTAGGGGATTTTACAACCCAGAAATCAGTGATCCAGCCGTAAGCAGCCTCATTATGTCTTCAAGAGGAAAAGCTGCCTAACACACCATACTGTGACTTATTTTGTTCTCTCTGGCCAAGCACAACCCAAGTGACACATTCCCATGTACACACATCAGATAAATAACCGGAAATCACGACTTCTTTGAGAAGCAACTTATTCCCTGAAACACAGAAATTTCCCTCTTTAAAGTTTTCTGAAGAGGAGAAAGGAAGAAGCATAAAGGAAGAGGAAAGCTGCAGACAGGGGACCCCTACCCGTGCCCTTTGGATAGCAGAATACCTCATGCACCGACCATCTCCACAAGCACTTTGCCGTCCGTGTCAGGGTATTTTCACCCTGCCCTTCCCTGGGGAATGAAAGGACATTATATCTGCAGTGATCAGAGGCTGTTTGTTGGTGACAGCAGGCGAGCTATGACCGCATGTGGTTTGTGCAGGAGGCAGGAGCAAACCTGCTGTGTTGCAGACATGAAGCTCCAAGCTCACGACCTCCCAATGTTCTCACCTGCCTCACAGCTTGCAGCAGCTGGGCGATGTGGAAACAAGACCTTTCTTCCCCTCTTTCTCCTCTTGCCGTGTGCTCTGTGCTCTGGCACCGTGTCTAACTTCACTCATTTGACTCCCCTTCCATTGGTGATGTGAGATGGCGGGGACATCTGTACCCTGGACTGGGTTGGCCCCAATGCCCTGGCTGGGCATTCCCAGAAGCACCAGCCCTGCTCAGAGATGGGAAGGGAGATGCACTGGGTCCTTCACCACCTAGGAGGGGCAGGAAGGGGGGCTCTGACCTTTGCTAGTAGCCATGGCAGTGTGAGGGTCACAGGCAGCAAGTGGAACACGGCTGGCCGTAGTGGGGCTACCATGAGGCAAAGAGTGTCTCGCTCCTGCAGACCTTACAGTGCCAGTGTATCCATGACACAACTGGAGAAGGACTGAAAAGGCAAAAAAGCAGTTAAGCACAGGTATGGACATGCCAGAGAAGAACACGAGTGGACAGATGCACTGTCCCTGCCTCTGCTGCCCTCTCCTTCCTCTGGCTTGCAGCTGACAGTGGTTGTGTTAACTGGGAGCCATTAACAAGAGACTTAAGCAGCTCAACAAGTCTGCCAGATTTTTTTGCCCTTAAAAATTCAACAGTGGTAATTAAAAGTGGTAATAGGCCTTTAAGAGAGATTTTAAAAACCAACCCTTTCCACTCAACTGCCAGAGACTTCTTAAAAATTATGTTACAGGAAATGAATGGCTGGAAGCGGAGCAGGATGGATATATTCACTACCCATATCGCAGTGGCAGACTCTGCTGCACGAATCCTTGGGAGGAGAAGTTGCAAATGCCAATAGCCTGATCCTCATCCTGCACTTACCCTGATGTAAAGGAGGAGAAGCTCCACAGGGAGCTCAGGGAATTAAATCCACTTTAAAACTGATTTGTCAGGAGACCTGAATCACCCCATCTTGTGCCCAACTCAGAACAGTGAGCTGAGATTGATAAAGCTGTTGCCGGGGCTGTCGTTAAAAAGGGTGATCTCAAACAACACCGGGATACTACCCAAAATTAAACAACAAAAAAATGTAGTAGGACCTTAATAACTGGGAACACGCACCAGCTATTGTTTCGCAGGCTGAAATCATAGACCTGTATTAAGGCTATCAGAAAATGAATTTGGGGCATTAAAAATTCATAAAGCCTCTTGAGTCCCTAGGAAGATCATTACTAGGCAACATATTGCTGTAGTTCCCGTCAGAAGGCGCTGAGACGGTACAGAGCCCAGCTCCCTCCGCCCTGGCGGTGCAGGAGAGGGAGCGTACCCAACACTGTGGTTCCATAAAGCGCCTGTGGGCGAGAGGATCTTTGCCATGGAGGAGCATCGAGTCAGCAGGAGCCTGCTGAGGCACGCGTGGTGGGAGGGCTGAGGTCTCCAGTTATCAGCATCGCTGGGGTTGAACCGCAGACAGCCTGGTTCTTTCCCACATTTGCTAACTGGTGTAGCACTGACCTTTCCCTTCTCCCCTTTGGGAGAAGGTTTGGGTCTGACTCAAAGTGCCCCACAGGAAACACTTCAAGCGAACAGGTTTCGCAAAATCCCTCTGACTCTGAAATGACTTTGTATTTTCATAGATGCCGCTGCTGGCTGCGCTCGGTGTGAATCCCCTTCCACATGGTGCGTGCAGCTCTCTCACTTACTGACGGGTGGTTTTGTGGCAAAAGCACTCAAGGGGCTCGCAGTCTCCTCGAGGCTCTGCCTTCCTCTTTCAGCCCTAACGCTGGATGTGACGCTCTCTCTGCAGCAGCTCCTGTAGGTTTGAATAGGGAAAACAACAGGCCACTTCTCAGAAGTGTTAAAGCGCTCGCTCCGTTCCTCGGGTTTACAGAATGCCTGGAGTTTTCAAGAGAAGGTGCAGCGTGCTGCAAACGCGAATTCTCAGCAGCTATTACTCACCTAAATAAAAGGATTTTTATTCAGCAGGTCTCAGATGAAGCGGAACAGCCGCATCAGATCTGTGCTGTGTTAGTGGCAGATGAGTGAAAGGAAAAACAAGACCCCAAACTGTAGGGGTTCCTATGGAATCTACAGAGCCAATGTACTGGCAGCGGCCAGCAAGAGGTGTAAGGCTCTGAAAAACGTTACATACTATTTACTAGGCTGTTGCTCTCCTGACAAGATTATCACCAAAAAAGCTATTTTATTTCTTACATCCTTCTATCCTTTGCTTTATATTGCGTCAGTTGTGTGCATTGAGGAGCAGCAATTTCATGTTTCTAACAGAAAAACGTTGCAGCTGGCAGTGGCTCTGGGCCAACAATACACAGGATGTTAGAGCAGCCCTGTGTGCAGTGTTTCTCTGCCTCAGCAATCTGGATTATGTTTTTGTAAGTTTATTTGATCATGGCACTCATGAAAATTACAAATTAACATCAGTAAATAGGAGCTGACATGGTCTCAGAGTGCCTCGGGTAATCTTTGCCGTAGCTCTTCTGTTCAGCTCGGTCCTGACCTGCTGCGGTCCTTCCTTTCTCCAGGTTGTTAACACTCCTTCCAAGACTGATGCTGGTGGTGCATCACAGAAACTTCAGCTGCTAAGAGGACTGAAGGAAGATGGTAAACTTTATGTAAATTGAGCCTAGCATAAACCCCAGTCATAACGAGAGGAAGATGAAATAATACTACTTCACTGCTGGAGTGACTGACCAACAATAAGGATTTACCTTAACCCTGAGCACGTAGGAATATACTTACCTACATCCCTACTTTGCAATGTGTTCCACTGTTGGTTTAACCTCCCTCATTCACACAAATCTATTGGTTGCCTTAGTTTATGCTTTAAGTAAATAGTTACTCTTGAATGTGATGGTAAGGTTTGGTACTCGGATGAAGAGAGTGTTAGAGATTGGAGACTGATGCAAGGTGGCAAAGTGAGGCTGTTTAAACCAGCAGTACTGATTTTACACACACACACACACACACACACACAAATCACTTCACTCTGGTTTTTAACCACTTTAAAAAGCAACTCACTTCTGCACTGGGGAGAAAATATTAGTCATCGTTGTGGATTTTCACAATACTGAAAGAAAAGAACAACAGAAATTTAGCATCATACAGCAAGCTATCCACACTGCACTTGCTGAGATGCCATCCCAAATATGCCCCAGGAGGGAGGCAGGCAAACGTGAAGTTGCCTCAGTGAAGCCATTTACAGGAGCAGATCATTACCCCACAGTGTGTAAGTCCAGATGAAGCTCATGTAACTAACCTGAGGAAAACAGTCACTTGTCCACCGAAGAGCTGTTTGGTGGGTTAAAACAAGGGAGATCAATAGAATCAGCTTGTGCCTGCATTTTCATCACCAGAGCTTACAGGAAATTAAATGGAATTTAATGTAACACCCTATTTAATGTAATACCCTATTGCCATTTAGTTGCATGGTAATGTATCATGTAAAGCATTCCCCAAAGTTTAGCCTGTTAGTTCAGCTGGTTAACTGAACATTTAGCACTTGCTCCCCTGTCTCCCTACTCTCTGTTACCTCCTCTCTGAAAGAAAAATTGATTGATTCCTTCATTATTGGCTCCTGCTGCAGAATAATTTGCTCTCCCTTCCAGTGTCAGTATCCAAGTGTCCTTGTCTGTTTGAAAAAAAAAAATAATGATGAGAGGGTGAAGGAGAGAGAGCTGGTTTTTAAAGGAAATCACAAACCAAGCCCCTTAACACTTGCAGACACCAGCAGGCTTCCAATTTTAACCTGGGTCTCCATTTCTGTGACAAGCTAAACAAATCCATGACATCTGAGCATCCCCGCACTCGGGGCTCTGGCTCACCTTCGCTGCGCAATTAATGTTCCAGGGGTTTTAATGGTGAGGACAGTTGGATTCATCACATCCACCCCTCCAGCAGCCAGGGAGGAAGGCAGCCTGCCAGCATACTCCCAGTGCGGGGCTGTTGCTGCCTTCACCTGAGAGGTGCAAGCTCACTGGGTGCTGTGCCTGAGCCACGGCATTGGTCTGCATCCCACTTCTGTGCTCCTGCTGGCACGCTTTGAGCTGCTCCTTTCCATGGTCACAGGTGCCAGGGAGCACCTCTGAACTTCTTCAAACCACTCCTGAGAAGTCAGCAGATAACTGGGTGCCCTACTCTAGGGCTGGAAATTTGAAAATGAAAATTTTATCGAAGTTCAGTTCACAATGTATTTTTATTAGAAGAGCAGAAAAGTCAGGAGGAATGAGGATTCATACGGCTGGGGTTCCCCAGACACTTCTTCCCTCTTCTGCTCAGAAATTATGCCCAAAGAAATGCTGAGGTTTTTTCATGCTTATCCCAGCTTTCCAGATGCTCAGTAGCTATAACGGGTTCTGGAGCACTGTCTCAGAGCTGCGACTTGGTCCTTACAGAGGTTTGCCCATATGGAGGCAAGGTACGGTCTCACCACCTGCTGATAGGGATGAGACTCGTTGCTTTGCAGCATGTGGTTCTCCTGGGCTCCATCCCATCAATGCCACTACCTGGGAAAAGTCACATTAAAAGATTCAGAGAACAGGATAATTCGCTGCACCATTCTGTACTGCACACAGCTACATGAGATTAGAGCTGCCCACATATTACCCCTTAACCCTTGTAAGTGTGGCTACAAGGGAATCAGGTGGAAAACAGAAAACATCAATTCAATCAAAAAATCAAATTCAAAAATCAATTCAATACTACCACAATGTTTTGCAAATTGCTAAAGAACATAAGCTCTGTAATACAGCCCCCACTACTTTTTGTAACTCAAAATGCTCAGCTAGCAGGAGGCAGCAGATTCTGGAGTTTTCAAAACCTGATCTGGGATTTTCCCTCAAAAGCATTAAAAAAAATCTTGTAAAATGTCAGAAAGTAGAAGACTCCACACAGAGGAATCACAGCCAAAGTTGGTGGAGTGCTTGTTGCAGGTGGCAAGATGGCATAGTTGTGCAAGCCTCACAGAGCGCAACGCACGAGCTGTCCAATTGGCATGTGAGAGCACTGGTGCAGCTAGCAAGTAAAGGCAGGCTGTTAATGAAAAAGACCTTGCCATGTTGCTCCAGTAGCAGCTTGAGCTGTGAACAGCAACTCAGTTGTTTTGGTTTTTTTTTCCTAGAAAGACCACAATAGGACCTTGCTGAAATGTAAAAATCTGGTGTAGCTTAGTTTTGGCCTCTCTTGGGAGCCTTGAAACAAGACAAATATGACTAGTCTGTCCACACAAGGCAGAGCAAAAACACACTACTGAAAAGTTAGAAGCTGTTCTTCCTGACTTTGGGGAGGAAACATCGAGCCTCATTTAGTTTTGCTCTTGTTTTCAGTTTTCACAGTAGATTGCTCACGTCATGAAATCCTGTGGGAACCCCATCCCTTTGGGACCCATTCCAGGTGGCCCTGGAGGAAGCAGCCACCAGCGTCACTGCAGAGGCTGCTGACACCAGGTCCTCCCCAGATTTAGGCAGGAGGAATGGGAACTTCAGAAGAAAGTCTGCCTATTTTTCTCCTCACCCACATCACTAAACTTTGGAATAGGCAATGAGATACTAGTGCTCATAGAATCATAGAATCACCTGGGCTGGAAGAGACCAACCACAGCCTAACCCTGCCTAGTCCACCTCTAGATCGTGTCCTTAAGGACTTCATCTCTGCACCTTTTAAATGCCTCCGGGGATGGTGACTCCACCACCTCCCTGGGCAGCCTATTCCAATGCTTGACAAACCTTTAAGTAGAGAAATTCTTCCTGATATCTACCCTAAATCTCCCCTGGTGCAATTTCAAGCCATTCCCTCTTGTCCTACCTGTATGCCTATACCTGTATGTGTGCAAAGAGTTGCTTAAGAAATGGCAAGTTGAAGAAATCGAGATTTGCCTTTGGTTTCCACTCACAAAGCCTGCAGTCATTCCCATCTCTAAGGTTTAATCCATTCCTGTGGATTTCCTCCTAATGGCAGTAACATCGCTGCTCTAAGAGGATGCAGGTGTTAAAGCAAGGTGCTGTCACAGACAGAAAGGGCTGACCTGCCTCAGGGAAGACTTTCTGATCAGGAGATCTGGAGCTGGGCTTTGCATTTTTAAACAGCCCTCTCCTTGCTTTTAGGGTTCCAATTTTTTAAAATATATTTTTCGGGGGGTCTTATTAATGTTTATAAATATCTCAAGTGTGGGGCACAGGGGGAAATGGCCAGCCTCTTTTCAGTGGTCTGTGGGGACAGGACAAGGGGCAATGGCTGCAAGTTGGAGCACAGGAAGTTCTGCACCAACATGTGGAAGAACTTTTTCACAGTGAGGGTGACAGAGCCCTGGGACAGGCTGCCCAGGGGGGTTGTGGAGACACCTCTGGAGATATTCAAGACCCATCTGGACACCTACCTGTGAGATCTGTCCTAGGGAACCTGCTTTGGCAGGGGGGGTTTGACCCGATGATCTCTGGAGGCCCCTTCCAACCCCTACCATGCTGTGAATCTGTGATTCTGTGATTTTCTTGCTGAGTGCCAAGATGAGCGTCAGTGTGATGTGGCTGCGCTGCCTCACTCAGCAAGCAGAGAACTGGCAATCAGAATCGTATGGAAGGGAGCTTTTCCCCTGTGTACAAGTACAGGTACACCCACAACAAACTGCAGCTACTGGGTGAGTTGCTGATGCTAAAGATACTCTGGCACTGTGTCCAGAAGTCCAGCTTTCAGACCATTACAGGGCTGTGATTTTCTCTGTAGCTACAAAGCGCAGATGAATTTTTTAGCATTCTTGAATATTAGGGCTGTTTAGATACATCCAGGAGTCTAAATAGGTCAAAATTAATAAGCAGGTTAAAACTCAGTAAATACTGAGGTTATATGCACAATATTTATCAAGATGGCATTGGTGCAGCCAGACATTATCAAGAATTTGGAGATGAGCTTGAATTTTTGCGCTGAGTATTCCAGAGAGATTCAGCAATTGTCAGCACATACACATCAAGTTTGGTCTAAGAGGACAGCCAATTCCTACCATTTTTCTCACCCCAGAGCCTCCTGAAGGAGACTGATATGGAACACCCTGGAGACTTTCTGCAGGATGGAGCTGGAGGGAGGTGACATAGAAGAGGTCATTCACCAGCATTACAAGAGCTGCCTCTGCACCATGATCTGGCTGGTAGAAATCCAGCATTGAGCAGGATG
The DNA here is from genome assembly GCA_013400835.1 of Zapornia atra. Lineage (NCBI taxonomy): Eukaryota > Metazoa > Chordata > Aves > Gruiformes > Rallidae > Zapornia > Zapornia atra. Next base: position 109,200 of record VZTU01020854.1, on the reverse strand, counting down.
TACTGGAGGCTGGGTTTTGCTACTGGCAGACCTCTTGATGGTGAAGTCCTTTCACAGGCAGTTGTAAACCAGAAAAGCAACAGAAGGAGTCTCTCTCTCTGAATGTCCTCTCTCTGACGGAGAGGACATTTGATGCTCTCATTCTTTCTAGGCATTATCTGTGCAAATTTCCCTCCCCCCCCCTCCTCCTTCCAAACGGGTAGAGATAAAATCTAATCAGAAATGGCCTATTGCTGCCTTTGTTATCCTCTTGGAGTATAATTTAGGCCTCCAGAAGGCAATAGCCAATAAATATAATTATCTGTTTCAAAGGAGTTAAGTACTCAGAACTAAGAGGAAGAAACACATAGACTAAAGCAGAGCTGATTGCCAGGTAATTGCCCAGAGGAGGGCCACAAAAATGATCAAAGGGATGGGGCACCTCTCCTATGAAGACAGGCTGAGAGAGTTGGGCTTGTTCAGCTTGGAGAAGAAAAGGTTCCAGGGGAAGCTTATAGCGGCCTTCCAGTACCTGAAAGGAGCCTATAGGAAAGCTGGGGAGGAACTGTTCACAGGGGCATGTAGCAGTAGGACAAGGCGTAATGGTTTTAAACTAGAAAAGGGGAAATTTAGGTTGGATATTAGGAAAAAGCTCTTCAATCTGAGGGTGGTAGATCACTGGAACAGGTTTCCCAGAGAGGTAGTGGAGGCACTGTCCCTAGAGATATTCAAAGTCAGGTTTGATGGGGCTCTGAGCAGCCTGATCTAGTGAAGGTGTCCCTGCTTACTGCAGGGGGGTTGGACTAAATGACCTCTAAAGGTCCCTTCCAACCTAACACATTCTATGATTCTGTGATGACTGGCAGCAAGGAAACATTAACAAGATGGACCACACCAATGTTCAGCTGCACTGGCTTGTTTGTCAGAACCAGTGGCTCTTTGATAAGAAAATGTCACACTGAAGGGCTTGTAAATCACTTTTTAAAGTGTCTGTTTTTTCTGTGGTGTGATGAACAGAATGCTGCATACACACCTCCACATGTCAAAAGATTAAAATATGCAGAGCTTCAAGAGCTATATTATTTCGGTGTATCAGGCATCATAGGAGTAATAAAAGAAAGAGATGTAGAAGTACAGGTGGATAGACAAGAAAATGCAGCAGAATGACTTAGATACATTAAAAAAACCCCAGCTGACAAACCAACAATGAGCAAATGCTGAGAAATGATCAGATCAATAGTTGAGGAGACCGAACTGCCTTCCCACTTGAGATGAGGATCCAGCTGCGGGGCTGATGGAGATGCTAACCTGGCTTCTACCCTCACCAAATCACTTTAGTGACTCAAGAGAAAGTTTTAGTTGCCTTCAGCTGGCTCACAGGCCAGGAGGCTGCATTGCCACAGGCACTCCCACGTGCAGTTATAATGGGGGGAACAGCAAAAAATGCTTGTTGAAAAGAACACTTACTGAATTTCACACATTGGCTGGGGCAGTTGTTCTGCTCCTGTTAAGGAGATTAATTCCTTGCATGCTAGGTTATTATTTTTAATCTCCTGCAGGAGGTGAATTATTTGGGATTAGGAAATAGAAACTACTGAGCAGTTTTGGTGATCTGAGTGCCTCTTCAACATTTATAATGTCCTAATTGTTCTTCAGAATCTACTGTAGGGAGGGTCTCACTCACTGCCTAATCTAAAATGGCCCATGCTAACATTTCCTGTAGCTTGAAAACAAAATGAGGAGGGAGGGAAAAAAAAAAAAGGGCCAAGAGGAGAAACAAGGGAGAAGAGCATAGGAGATACTTAGTTGTATTCTTAAAGAACTTTTGACTTGCTACTTTTGATAATTACTTTCGGAGAACAACTAAAATGGGGAAATGAGATTTACTCATGTCTATTTCTACTATGTCTGACTGTCTCAGAAACCTATGCTGAGGATTCAGACATCTGTTCTGCAGGACAGATGTGCTATAAAATACAAATGATGATGTCTTTGTGGCAGAAGAAGTTAAGCCAAAGCCTATTAAAGTCAATAAAAAACTCCTGGTGTTTTCAATGGGATTTAGATCAGGTGCAAAGTGATAGGGAACTATGGGGTCCAGGCTCCTTCCTTGCCCAGCCCTACCACAGGGTTCCCAAATGACCTTGCCAACTACTTTAAGTTTTATGCCTCAGTTTTCCTACTTTTCTGAGTCTTCTAAAGCGCCTTCCCAGAGGCATATCAGGCTTAATGGCTCATAAGGTGACTGAAAAATCTTAGAAAGTGCTATAGGACTGCGAGGTATTCCTGGTACTCAGAAAATGTTTTCCTTACTGGTTAAACCCTTAATGTTTGAGGGGGTGGTGAACACAAGTGTTAATAACAGGTTCCCATAGATTAGGTTTTTCTCCTGTGGGTCTACTTTGAACTTCATTCCCATGTTTATTTAGCTGTGTGTTATGTGTCTGCATGCCCCTACATGTAGCAAAGGGCCAGGAGCAACTGAGCCCCTCCCTGAGGAAGCTCTGACAGAGGATCTGTGCAAATGTGCTTCCTCTTCCTTTCACTCCCCAACCTTAAGGTCAGAGGATCTGGAAAATCCTCCTCCACCCTGTGACTTGATCTGATGATTGTAAGAGAACCGTGGTTCCCCCGTGCCTTCCGCTCCCCACCCTTCCCTCTCACAGCTGGGTAACCCTTTAAAGCCTTCTCCAGATTGATGCCTATCCATCGTGGGCTCGGAGGAAGGACGTGGGGGCTTTGGGTGCTTGGGTTTGTACAGGCTGAGCAGCCCCAGGCATCCCAGGTGGTCAGCTCTTTCTGTGACCCTCATGGGCCAAGGCAATGTGTGAAAACAGTGTCTGAAAGGTGTCTCAGGGGCATTGCTTCCTGCTTCTAAGCAGACAAGAGGCAAGCCTGGAAAATGCATCAATTAGTAACTCAGTTGAAAAGAGTTAACTGCTTTTATATTTATTTCCTTTTTTCATTCTTAATCTCAGATTTTTGGATTCAGGTCAGCCAAGACAGGAATTCCTGCCTTTGGCTTCCAGCTCTGCTGTGATGTGAGGGGCCCCCACAGCGGCCGGCGGCGCCATGGACGATCTTGGTGGCCAGCACAGATGGGAGCCCTGGGGGTGCGAGGACGCTGTTTTAGGGGTCCCATTTGGGGTGGATCTCTCCCATCGGAGTGGTTTTTTGGGGTGGATCTCTCCCATCGGGGTGGTTTCACAGTTACTGGCACTGTCCTTAGACAACTCTTTTGGGGACCCTTAGAAAAGCCTGCAGGGACCCCCCAAGTGAAAATCACAGGAAAAGGGACAGTCAGCCAGAGGAATTTCTCCATGTCTCACCCTGCCTTTGGAAAAATCATGAATCAGGCTTCCTTGGGCTGGAGATTCCTTGGGAAAAGAAACAAAAAAATAATGGTGGTTGGAGTTGATTTTATTTGCCTTCTGGCTCAGGAGCCTTTTACTCTCACTGGGCTTCTCTGCCATCAGAGCTAGGAAGTGACTTTTTCTTTTCAGTGCAAGGTGCAGTATCCACAAAGAAGAGCTGAGGCGCTCTGACAAACAGGCCAGCCACAGGCAGACAGTAAAGCCATGAGCACAAGCTGCACACCGGCCATGGCCCAGAGGCCCGTACTGTGCTCAGAGATGGAGACCGACTCACCCAAATGGTGGCCATGGGTTTGCCAAGGAGAGTGAGACTGATGGCCCAGCATGCCCCTTCTTGCCACCCAAAGCCAAGGGGCTTTCAGATGTTGAATACCTCAACACTTGGCCTTGTCCATTGTTTTTAATGTAGCTCCAGTAAAATGGGGCATCCAGCTTCCTGGTGGAGGCGATACAGCGGCCACAGCAGCCCAGCTCACACCACTGCCCACAGGGCCTCACCTCCTTGCCCCTGTCCTTTGGAGGAGCGGGGCTCATGTCCCTCCCCATGGCTGCCTGTCTGCAGGAAGAGACCTTTGTGGCAGCAACATGATTATCGGTTGCTGGTTCAGGCCGCAGGTTCACTTCAATCAGTCAGGATTGCTCTTCCTGCACCCCTGCCCTTGCAGGAGGCGAGAGTGCAGGAAGGGACACCAGGGCCAGGATGCCACCAAGCACAGCTTGGCATGTGTCTGGTGCCAGCCTGTGCACCTCCCTGGCTTATTTTAGCCAGTGAAGGACCCTCTAGGATGGGAAGATGGCAGCGTCCCGCATGCTGCTCCTATTTGTGGGTGGATAGTCAATACGGCACTTCCCAGAGACACAAAATCCACTCCCAAACTCTAAATGTCCACATGCAAACCTGATTATTTTGTATTGATCTAAAAGATTTTTAAGGAACAGCCTGGGACTGTTAGGATTTGTTGCTTTTGTACACAGTCTGACATTTCTGGTATCGGATGTAGACTTTGCCTCCTTAAAAGGAGCGGAAGGTACTCCCCGAAGAGTAAATTCACTGTGCGCCTCCATTTCTCCACTCAGTCTAGACTGAGCAAACATTTTAGGTTCTATCAGTGTTTGTGGTCTGCAATTAAAAAAGCTGAGACAGATACATGTTAGTCTAGTTTTTCTGTGCAGTGATTTATTACGGACATGCAGGCCAGGGACTGCACACTGCAGCAATATGCCTGACACACAGAGTAAGTGCTTACTAATATTATCATTGACCCAAGCAAATTACACAGAGAGGCCTGTATAGTTATGCCCCTTTGGCTTAACATATCTAAGTATAAAGTACCTTTTATTTAAAGAACACAAAGTGTTTTGGGTCTTACTCCACTCCATTTACGCCTAGGTGCTATTACCCTTCTCTGGAGGTGAAACTGTGTTGGGTTTCAACCTGGGGAAAATTACAGGCCTTTGTGTCCTGCAGCAAACATTCCTGGGTGCCTACACTAGCATTTGTAGAGGTAATCGTGACATGAGTTACCATGGGGCCCACAAACCTGGCTATAAATATATTCACAAATATTTCACGTTTCCTGAAGCCGGAACTGCTCTATTTATTGTGTACAGCACCTGACACAATGCAGTCTTGACCTGGTTAGGGTTCCTCTGCCATCCTGCAGTGAAATGGTAAATAAAACAGCCATAATGATATTTTCTCCTTTTCCTTCTGCAGGGTGTTATTGCTGGGGTGGTTTTATTTAGCGGGTCCCATTAGCAAACTTGCAGAGTTGTTACTGACTGAAAAGGATTTGGAAGAAGGCATGTTTTTGCCATTTGTCAATCTCTTCTACTTTAAAACAGGGTTTCTTGACATTTTTGTAAAGAAGCAACCCCATGTTTTTTACAATAGTAATGAATTCTGTGCAGTGCAAAAGGTCATGTAAAAAGCAGCAGGAGGACAGGATGCTGGGATAAAACACTGAGCAGATTTACTTCCTAAATTAACATTTTTCTCTCTCTCTCTTTTTTTTTTTTACTCTCCCTGGGACTTTGTGGAATAACAGCATTTTGTGCTAGACAAAGGAAATGAAGGAGCATTAAGCACAGGTATAATGCAAACACGGTAGGCAAAATACTGGGACATTTCTAAAGAAGACCAACACAAGAACCCAACAAGGAATGCAGATTTAAGTGGAAACATGCAATTCAGCTTATCAGCAACTTTACATTTTATTCATTGCCAAATGTAGTGGGAAGATATTAAGTGGACAAGTATATGTGAAAGCTGTCAAATATGATCAACAAGAATGAAGTAATTGAATTTATGAGAAACTCATGTGCATCTACTCATGCAAGTATGAAGGAGGGTTATTATACCTGGCTAGATATTTCCTGATTCTGAAGAGACTGGACCAAATGCTTCCGTACCACGAGTTCATCACAGTCCTCAGATATTTATTAAGCTCATATATGTCTGGTGTAAGTGCCTGAAAACGTTAAGTTCCAATAACACTTCAATCCAACAGATGTATGAAAGTTTGGTTCAATAAATATAAAGGTCACAAATGCAAATGCCTGAGATGCTTGAAAGAAGTTTTAGTTAAAGACAAGTTTGGCTCACTGCAGCAGCTAATGATTTTTGCTTGTACAAGGTGTTTGACTCACCAAGAAAAATCTATGGCAAGGCATAAAATGTCATGACACAGACTTTGAAAACCACACTAAGTTTATGAGATATTCCTGTACATGTTTGTCACTTTGCTTTACTAGCCAGGTGCTTCTGCCTGCTCCAAGGGCTGAGGAGGGCTCTGTGCTCAGCTGCCCCAGGCCAGGAGGGGCACTGGGACTAGTGGGATGGGACTAGATGATCTTTGAGGTCCCTTCCAACCCAAACCATTCTGTGATTCTATGACTCTCGGACACTCTGGCAGTGAGACTTCCTCCCCAGGTCCTCATCTGCTTGGGGAAGTGACAGTGGCAGGAGTGACTTTCCTCACCATCCACCACCATTCTGGCCAATGCAAGAGGGGGGCAGTGCCATTCCTTGCCTTTCCCATTCCTTGCCTTTCCCATTCCTTGCCTTTCCCCATCCTTCCACGTGCCAAGGAGATGTGCAAAGCACAGCCCTGACATCTCTGCCCATCCTTCTCTTGTAGCCTCCTCCTCCACAGGACTGTTTCTAATTTCTTGCCTTGCTGTCACCCTTGCTGGGCACACCCATTCATCCTCAAATTCCTGTGGGATAAAGGGAGGATTAAGTTACCTGCAGAGTTTCAGAGCCCTTTCCTGTACCGAGTCCACAAGGATCCTGCAGACCTCTCCAAGGACAACCTCTTGCAGAACAGAGGAAGCAGAGAAGGCTTGCATAGCAGCAGCACTCCTTCCTCCCATCTCTCTGCATCTTTCTGCAAGAGAAATCCTCTGGATTTTCATCTGCAGAATGGAAGAAGATAAGGTTTGCCCCATTTTCCTTTCCAACAAGCACTGGAAGATTACCAAGAGGGCTGGGAGGTGTAAAGAGGTTAACTATAAATATTAAGGAAGACGAGAAAAAGCCACAAGATAGAGAAGTATGTAAGTAAAAGGATGAAAATGATGAAATGAGAGTGAGGAAGGGGAAAGTCCAGAAAAGAAATCATGATCTCAAGTACCTGTGTAGCTGAGGCTTCCACCTCCATGGTAATCTGTGCTTCCTAGATTGACATAACTGTTCAGGAGAGTTTTGTGCTCAGAAACATGAATTTCACACAGAACCCGTTGAAAGGATCACAGAAACCCAGTGTTGTATGAAATGTGCTGGAATAGCTATACCCAAGTATCTATTCCAGGAGACAGGGAGAAAAAGCCATTAGTGTGGTGGACTACAACATGCTTCCACATTCTGCCTGGGATTTTTCCCCAAATACCTCCTACTGGAATAATTTAAAACTTTGAAGAACATGACCAGTACATACAAATCATATCCTCCTTTGCTTTTTCTTTATCATCTTCCTCCCAACCTTCCTCTTAGTTCCTTGGGTCAAAAGGGCATAACTTCCTGTCTGCCTCCTAAAGCCATAGTCTTTTTAATCTGAAACAAGATTAATTTTATTTTGCAGAGAGATTAACATGAAAACATTTGAAATAAATAGGAACAGTATTTGAGTGCTTTTATAATGGGGGGAAAAAAAAAACCAAAACAAGCAAAGTGATTCCATCAGAATACTTGCAAAAAAGAAACAGATGTGAAAAAAATTTAAATGTGAATATAAAACAAAATCCAGACCTGTAAACCCTTCATTTTTTTCTTCTTTTCAAAGAAAGCTAGATTTATTGGGATATCCTCAAAATATGGAAAGGACATATTTGAAAAAGTGAAAAATAAGCTGAAAATACAGCATCACAGGCCTCAAAAAGTCCATGAAAAGAACTGAGTGAGTGAGGATTTGCAGAAGCCAAATAAATGCTGACAGGACTTGAGGAGAGCAAATAAAGTAAACCTAGCTGGCAAAGGAAAGTCTTCGTATCGAAGCTGAAAAAAATAACGGGGAGATGACACTTCAAATGATGACCTGTTGTGTTCATCAAGAATTTCCTTGCTAAATTCTGGCCCTAACGAGGCTGTAGTATAACATCTCTGCAGCTGATCACCATGCTACATAAAAGGGTGTTTGTTTTTTTTCATAAATCGGAGTCTAAGGCTATCTTGAGGCTTCCAGATACTAACATCACATACACTCCACCCCAGCGTGCGGGCTGTTTCCAGGCTGAAAGGTTTAGAAGAATGTACATCTGATCTGCAAAGCATAAAATTCATCCCAATGAGATCTATAAGCTAATTGATTTAACATGCACAACATAAATTATCTTTCCCCCCTTCACTTTTTTTGAGGAACAAAAGCCACACCTGAAAACCCACACACAGAAGAAATGTTGGGTTAGAGGCTTCTTCCTTATCTGTTGAACATGGAGCACACACAGCTACAAGCCTCATTCCCACTAGCAAATTAATCCTCATTCTCAGAGAACTTTGATGTTCAAAATACAGGCTTACTCAAAAAATCCCAAGTATGTATCTGCCTAAAACCAGGGTTTTGGTTGTTACCTGATTTTCTTCCTCACAATTTTAAGACATGTAAGATGTTATGCATACAGGTACAGATTATAATTCTTTGAAGCATTTGGCAGACAATATGCAAGATGTCTACTGCCAAAATATTGGAAAGAAAATGTGACAATGGTTTTGGTTATTATTTTTTTCCCTCCAGAGATTTCATTAGTGTCACTGACAAAAATAAAAAGTGGGACATCAGTGCAAGGTTCTTCTGAAACTTCCTAAGCCATGAGGACAGCCCAAAGCAGTCACTTCTCACCTTTCTTCAGTTCATACCTTACAGACCAGGAATTCTTTGCAGCCCCTGATGCTGGGCCCAGTAGTGTACTCATACTGCAGCACAATCAGTACAGAGCAACCCTGTATGTAAACATTAATGCTAGTGAACACATAGAATTTACATTGGGTGTGTAAGCCCACAAACAGCTACATTTCAGGGTATAACTCATGGTATGGGATATTAATATATATGGGTAAGCTGCCAGGTATAAGTGAACACAGTTTAAAACTTCCCTTCCCCTCCCCTCCCCTTCCCTCCTCTCCACTCCCTTTCACAGCTCTCCACAGCAGACCTTTTTCATGCTGCCTACAAGGAATCTGGAGATACTAAGTTAAATGGGTTTTTGTGCCCTTTCCATTGTTGATATTTTCTCATTTATATCCTGAAAGACTCTCATCCTCATCTCACAGACAAGTGACTCCTTGTCATCTCCAGACAGAATACTGAGCATAAGTCTTGCATGAAGTCAAACAGCATATACCTGTTACAGAGTGACAGGGCAGTTGGTATCTCACCAGCAGAGATTGCCCTCCTCTTTCTGAGCAATTTAATTGCAAAGGTTAGCAGATAATGCTAGAAGCCCTAACGTTGATGCCTGAGGCTCCACCTCCTTTTCATGGAAGTACAAACCTCTGTTTCTGTCCAGACCCAAGAAGGGTGGCAACACAGGAATTTGCAAATCACTGCAAGATAATACTCCATTAAAGATGTGAAATATTTTCACAGTTCAGCAGAGACCTTGGAACAGCTAAATAAGTTGTCCATTCCTGAAGCAAATGAACATTATCAATGATTGCTTCTCACTTCTGGGCACCGTTGCCACAAGACTCAGAACATCTCATTTCCCTGTTTCACTCCACTCAGCAGTTATACAGAACTTTGAAGAGAGGTGATGAAACAACGTGCATCTTGGAAAAAAAGTGACAGAATTGTATTCTGGTAGAGCTTCATGGAAATGAAGCAGTTTTGTGAGCAAAGCAACTCAGTAAAAAGGAGTGAAATGCTACAATTACATGTTTTCTCTACCCAGAGGTATCTAAACTGTCAGACCTATTGTTGCAGTTTGGTGTAACTGCTGCTTCAGTGGCTCTTGCAGGCTGCAGTTACAGCTCTCTGCAAGCCCCATGTTTTGAAAAACACTGGTACAGTCAAGGCCGAATTTGAGACCAAGCCTATCAGAGCTGGTCACAGCGCCTCTGTGAATCACAGATAGGAGAAAAAAACCTGCTGGCAGGCACACTTTGCCACCGGAGCGGGAGTGAGAAGATGTAACAAGCTGCACAGACTCCAAGGCCAGGCCCGCAGGAGGGGGGGGATGAAGAATGCGGAGAGAAAGTTTCCCCTGCAGCTCGTGGTGGAGTCCATGGTGAAACAGGTGTCCCCCCGAAGCCCATGAATGAGGACAGGGAGCAGCGACAACTATGCCCTGTGAAGGTTGATCCACGCCTCAGCAGGTTTGCCAAGGGACTTGTGACTTTGCGGGTGACCAGGCCGGGGGG
>VZTU01020854.1:87479-98848 GCA_013400835.1 Zapornia atra | reverse complement strand
GGGAGGAAGTAGAAGTGGTAATATCTGGGGAAGAAAAGCAGCTTGTTGGGAATCACCGGAACCCCACTGCCCATTCCCTGCCCCTCCCCGCGCCATGTTGGGGGGGGAAGAAGGGAGTAAAATCGGGATGAGTTTTAAGTTTGCTAAGAAGGGAGGGGTGGGGGGAAGGTGCTTGAAGACCTGGCCGCTTCTTATCTCGTTCCGGTTCACTGGGTGTAGTAGTTGTAGTAAGTAGTAATAAATCACCTTTTCTTTCCTTTATTCTGTGCTGCGTCTGTTTTGCCCATTGCACTAATTGGAGAGTGATCCCTCTGTCCTTATCTCAAGTCCTAAGCCTCCTAATATCTATTTTCTCCCCCTTTTCGGCTGAAGGGGGGAGTGAGCGAGCGGCTTGGTGGGTATTTGGCCTTTGGTTAGGTCCAAAACCACCACACCTATCTTAAATGAAGCTGGCAAAGCTGCAGTGAGGCAAGACAGAGGTGATTCTTGCTGGGAGAAAGACAGGCATCATAGAAGTTACTGTTTCCTCTACTATACCACACATCCTCAAGGGCATCTGTTTCTAGATTATTAAATTAATCTTCAGCCTGTGACTCATTTTTGTTTCTTCACAAACATAAACTCCCTTGACAGCTGTTCTGCTCAACTGAGGAAAGTATCAGGCCCCAAGGGGAGGTTTTTGCCTGTGGGAGAGAAATGGAAGGGGAGGGAGACTGTGGAACCTGCAAGGGCAGATGCAGCCCTGCTCTAAATATGACTTACAGCCGTGACTTAGTGATGCGGCCCCTGAGTGCATGGAGGTCTCGCAGACCACGTTAATTGGGGAAGTACTGGGAAGAGGAAGGAAACCCTTTCAGCATCATCATAAATGCCCAACTTGGTTACCTCCCACAGGAGAAGCAACTCATGATTCTGGCTTCACTGTCTTCAGAATTACACAGAGCACTCATCTTTTTGGTCTGTCTTTACCTCAATACAATTCTCACAGAAACACACACATAGATTTATATTTTTCTTAATTTAATACAATTAACAATCAGTTTTTCTGGGGTGAATAAATAATAGGTTGAAGCTGCTTGTAATGAGGTTTAAGCAAACAAACCAACCTGAAAATGTAAGCTCTGAGATAGCTGCTGAACTTTCAAGAGGCTGTTCTTTACCCTCAGTAAAGTCTTTCACTGGAGCATCCCCCGACCACTTCCCCAGAGCCCAGGTTCCCCTTGTGACACCATCAAGCTATCACTTTGTGGTGAAAATGCAGGAACACGAGCATCACACGAAACCAACCAACCACCTGTGTGCTTCATAACTCCACTTCTGGTAATGCTGGTCTTGGAACACTTGACCTAGAGGAAGCAATGAGTTTGTGGCCTTGAGCATATCAGCAATTGAGGAAACTAGTTCAGAAAGCCACTGGCTCCAAACTGTGTGTTGGTCTGTGCAAGAAGAGAACCCTTTGGAGACTGTTCACCCAGCTACTTGTTTATACTTTTTCCCCCTCTATAAAACTCACTGGAGTCTGTCTTATCTAACAGAGCTGATCAGAAGTGTAACTGACAAATTAGGGTAAAATACACATTTCTTTTGTTTTCTTTGAGTTTTCACCTTGCTTTTAGTAAAAGTTGATTTTGTTAGGATCACTAACACATGTGTAATTTTACACTGATGCCCTCAAGGAAAGAATACTCCTGCGACCTCTGCGGGAAGGTATTGAAGAGTTTGCACTACTTCTGGAGTGAATCCAGAGAGCAGAACAGCGTTATCTATACCTTCTGAAATGTGGTTTTGTGAGGCTCTGCCAGACTAACCAAGATTATGCACAGAACCAGAAAGACCAAAGAAGAAAGGCAGAAAGAAGGAGACTGTTAAGTAATCGGTGTTTAATTGGCATAACACTGACCCCCATGAGGGTCGAGTCTTTCCTAGTAGCCTCTTGTGCATGTTGAACAAGAAGAGAAGAATTCATGTCTCTGTGAAGCTGAGCAGAGCCCCAAGTTGTCCCAGGAAAGAAAAGCTAATGAAGTCTGACTTCGTATGGCTTTATGGATTTTGACTGGGCTTTTTGGAGCCTAGTAAGTGCAACCTCCACATGACTTCAATCACATGATTAAGGCACTTCCAAGGCAATCAGTGTATCATCATGTGAACTCATCATTCTCCTCAACTGTTTGAGTTCAGTTAAACTTCCTCCTGATGTAGCATTAACAGGGTCTTCTTTCCAAGTGCTAATTTCCACAGAATTATGACAGATCTTGAAGTAATGTTGGTCAGACCTTTTGAGACCAATCCTGTCCATTTGGCTGAGAAGGGGAAGCTGGGTTACCTGTCCTCAGGGAGAACTGGCAGACACTGTGCATCAAAGCATGCGAATCTACAGTTGCACAGGCACCGGTTCCCTCACCTGCACTCACGTAGTGTGTGATCACGAAGGACTAAATTCTTTAAAAACCATCTTATTTCCATTTCTTTGGGACTGGGAGGACAATATTTATTTCTGAAATACCAAAAAAAGGGTTTTAAATTGTTCATAATTAGCCCAATGAAAATTCAGAATAACACCAATGATTTCAGTACAGTTCTGGTAATTTAGACAAGAGGGAGCCTGAGCAGAACAGGAATTGGAGTCAAACCTATTAACCACAAAAGCAGAATGCTCTAACACAATCATAAATGTTTGGCACATGCAAAAGTATAGTTCCCACTGCTAATTGCGATTCACTTGGAAAAAAACTCTCTCCTCAACCTACAGCGTCATTGTATCAGTTTTAAACACAGGGGTTCTTTTTAGGGACTGTTCTTTGCCATGTGTTAGCCTTGTACTAAATCACTCATTATTAAAGAAATAATTTTAGTAGAAATAAAGAGCAAGCTGGAACACTGTAATATAAATAGGTATGATCAATAAAATGTAAATAAAGGTTAAACTGATATACAGTTCTTAATCTGTTTGGCAATCAGCAAAGGTACAAATTTTAAATCACAAATTTTGCTGGCTACATCCTGCAAGTCAAAACCTTTCCCCTCATTCTGTTTGCCTTTTTCTGTTTAGTATGAAAAGAAGGATAAACAAGTCAACAAAATATATACCTTATCAGAAAAGATGGAGGGGGAGATGAAAGACTGATAGCTATAAAAAACTTTTACCTCGGCAGATCTCATCCATGCAGGGAGAGTTTTGTTCTGTATTATTTTAAAGGTAGATTTAAAACCACCTACTTTCTTTTGGCTCTGTATTTCAACAAATTGCCTGAAACCTCTGAGTATTTTTCACAGCCTCTGCCTTTTTACACTACTTTAATTTGGCAGCCTTGTGAATAATTTCTTATTTTCATACATGAACTTCACTGAAATAAAGAATCAGTTTGTTTTCTGCTCTTCCCTGTCTGCCAGACTACAGAATATTTCTCTCCCATCTTGACCACCACCATGCCTTATTGCTGCTGCTAGGGAAGAACTGTTGAATGATCTAAACAAGAAACATACATATATACATCTGTATTTACATATCTGTAGGGTTATAAAACAGGCTCCCAGCATTGAGAGGAACAGTACAGTGGTAAAAATCTCCACTGACTGCTCAGGAACAAGGTCCATTGACATTAACTAAGCTTTTAAAGTCCCGGTCCCATATTTTCTTCTAAGTATTGACATTTAGAATCAATTAAGACTGCAACTCAGATCAAACGCCCTTGCTAATTTCCTTATTTATTACTGGGAGTTTAGAAATTCCCGTACAATTCCCACAAGGATGCAGACAGAGTCTGGACAGACAGACAAGTGAAAAGTGGGAGCTAATGAATATTGCTGTAGTGTCAGACAGGTAAAGCACTCCCCCCTTCCTGTTCATTCAGTCGAAACAATGAAGAGAAAAACCCAACCCACCCTTGTCTTGTTTGGCTTAGACATGAACCCTTGATAAGACTCTGGAAAACAAGAAACTTTGGAATAGATTGTAGCTACCTTTGGCTGAGAAACTCATATGTCATAAAAATGTAAAAAATAGCAGCGTGCTTCTGCGACCAATGTACAATTTGCTTGATATGTTGTAGATAACAGAAAGTGACCGAGATAAAGAATAATATAACATTTTTACTTGAATATTACACACTTTACATTTCTCTACAGAAAGGATATCCCAGCAGGAAAGAGAAAGGTGGAGCACAATCCCTGTAGCATTTCTTGTTCTGCATTGTACAGGACTTTGTAGGGGCACAGGAAGAGAATACGGAAGCTTCTACAGGAAAACAGAGAAAAGTTCAAACATAAACAGCATCCAAAAAATTTACCAACAGTTTCTAACATTTCCTTTTTCTCTTAAAATATTTGAAGACACTTAGGTTACAGCACAGTTTTTCTGTTTAGTTTGCTATACTGTTCTGTGTGTCTGTGTCTTTGCACTTTCTCTCGCAACAATATCTCAAAGCAATTTTCAACGTGAATTATGCAAACTGTATTACATGGACTAATGTAAGCGATAATCTAGTTGGTGTGTCATCAGAATGAGCAGAATGAGTTCTACAGAACGAGCAAGTGTCAGCTAACAAGGTTATATTACAATCTCTCCAGGATTTTGAGGAAACTTGCTATTTACCCGAAGTCCTGAAGACTACATCCACAATAAATGCCCCACTGAAACACTGATTTGAAATTGAAATCGAAATAAACCCACCACAACCTCAACACCTTTCACACAAGGATGTAAGGTCTTGCTTCAGCAAAGCTTGAGAATGTGCTTAAATCTGGAGCTGCATGCATCTGAAATGTGGATGAGAAGATTATAGCCAATGCCCTGTCCTCCCATCCGAAGCAGCTGTGCATCACTGGATGACACCAATGGTGACTTACAGCCATGACAGCTGTTCCCAGAGGTTTGTGGTTGCTTGGATTTATTTTGTGTTAAACCAGCATGAAAGCACATGGTTAATATTTAAGGTCTTGTTTAGTAAGAATGGACTTAGGCTTGTGTTTACAGTCCTTTGCTAAGTCTGGTTACAAAGGAGCCTACAATCCATACCAAAAAAGCTTTCCATGGAAGTGTGGCATCTCATGATACAGCCAGTCAAGACCATAGAACAGCCAAAGCAATATTCATAGAACTGTAGCTTAGAACTGTGACTAGAGCTGCTATGGGAAAAACAGTTGTCAGACTGGCAAATGGCTATCAGATTTTCAATGTGTGTGCATTTAAGGCACAGGTAGGATAGTAGTCCTGATCTAAAGGGGAGAAAACCAGCATATGAAAGATGTATAGACAGGGAATTTTTGGAGGAATGAGGTTGCGTTGCAAGCCTACATTACTCGAGTTTTGAGAAGGATCAAAATGCTGTCACTTAAATAACTTAGATGAGAGCTTTTCATACTTGTACTTCAACTCCATAGCAAAAAACCTCTGAATCAAACGAATCTCCTCCTAGACAGCTGAAAAGGGATCCCACATTTTAGCTGTACTGAAGGCAAAATAGGATATCTGTGTCTTCTGATCACCTAATTCGGGTGTCTGTGTGAGCTGGGACAGCTTCCCAGGAGTCCAGCCTAGTGAGCAGAGAAAAGCAGGCACCTCCATGTGATTTGTATCGGGGTCCTAACTTATATGCTTTGAATTGTTTTCTGAAGCTTCTCTCTGTTTCCATCCATCAAGAAAAATGAGTGCACGTGCACGTGTAAAGGGATTAAGACAGATCCACTTTCTAACTTTTCTTGTGTATAATGTGAATGTAAAAAAGATTTTCTAGCAAGCAAAAGGCAGCTACAATTGTGCTAACAGCAGTCATTTCCCATAAGAAACACACAGCACGCATACTTTATCATCAACGAGTGGTCAAGGGGTTAGTTTTGACTTTAAAACTGCAAAGGTATTTTGAAGATTTATTTGCTTTCCCAAAGTGTCTTTTATATCAGGTTTATAATTCTGGCTATGGGGTAGGAGAACAGGGAGGGCTTTAAGAAAATGTCTATTTTATTAGAAAATGCACATCACCAAGACCATGCCTTAGCTTTGTAATGACAAACACGATAATCCAATCATTGGAACTTCATAATCAAAGACTGTTTTGAAGGGAAAAAAATATTGTCATCTGCACCTACCTGAAAATTATTAAGTAGAAATGTCTTTCAAAGTGCATGTGCCATACTGGGCAACACAAAAGCTATAAGGTCACATGTAGAAGATAAGATCTGTGCAATTTCATTCATCACCTAGAAATCTCCGAATTAGTGTGGGCTGAACAGGAGTGGCAGTGATTTGCACTCCATTTGACCAAAAGCATTTGAGAAACAGCAAAAGCAGTTTAATTATATTCAGATGCTATGGTGATATTTGGCAGTAGAAACACCTTGGCTAAGTTATATTTAGAGATTCGGTTAGAACAAAATAGACAGATGGGAGACAGGGAAGGGAAAAAAAAAGAGATTGATAAGATGCAACTAAAGTTCTAGCCCAGACCTTTAATTAATTAGCCTGGAAAAGAAATTGCACTAGAACAGATTGAAAGATTTAAGAAGCACATTGACCTCTGAAATAGTTAATCTTTGCAGTTAGATTATTCAGGGATTCTTGGAATCCTCTTTCCCTGTTTTCTTGGGTTTTAGGTGCTCTAGGATCTTTCAATACTCAGCAACATGACATTTCCTGAAATGACAAGAAAAAAATCATAGGCAATTACACCGCACATAGGAGGTAATTCCTTATAAGTCTTTCACTAAGAAGGCAAACCTAATGAAATCATACATGCAAGTGATGCTTTTAATTGAAATACGTTGGTCATGTGCTTTCTTCCACAGCAACATACAGGGAAAGCAAAACATTCAGAAAAGCAAAAAATGTGCCAGAGGAAGGGGAGTGTAAAAGCAATAATTTTCCCCCAAACACTCCTTCCTGATCAAGCACCACAGCCTTCCACTGGTGGGTAGAGGAGAAGAAGAAACCATTGGCTTCTCCAGAACATCATCCCCTTAAAACTGAAGGCAGATTTCTATTTGCAGCCCAGCAGTAATTCTCATTCACAGCCTCTGTCACGAGGGACTGCAACATGCTCCCCAAGGGAAAAAGAAGTCCCTGGGAGGTGGGAAAATGCTCCTCTTTGCTGAGGTCCTACCATCTGCACACCATACTTGTATCATGGTGTGAAGAGGTATTTAGTCCTTCTGCCTCTGACAGGAAACATTCTAGGTTAAAACTTGCAGAATTTCTTTGTTCCAGAAAGCATGGCATGGGGCTTTTGAACTTTTTGATGATGACATGCAATTGTTTCTCCCACTAATCTGATCCAACTTCGAACAAGAAGTTTCTCAGCAGCACACGCAGTTCTGTTGATGCCTGCCATCTCAAACCTCTTCTAAAGCTCACCATTTTACCCTAGGTAGCTCAGCAGAAAGCCCAGCAAGAAACAATGCTCGCTGAGGAACAATGTGCAGTCCGATCTCTTGAGTTTCCAAAGGTTTGGAGTCAGCGTTACACCCTGGAGGTAGCACTGGACGGCATTACAGACAGCACTTTTCTTGCCAGTGAAGCTGCCTGTGAGATGAGATAAAACCGAGGACCTGACCACTTTGTGAGCGCTATGGATCCCCTGGGACTTTTTGCAGTAATGAAGTTGTTGGCTCAGGAGCCCGTGTTTGTCCAGCTAGAGGAATGTGTGAAAGAGAAAAGCCAAACCTGCTAGAGGAACATTCATCAACATGGATGCAACTTTTGCAAGGCATTTAAATAGTATGTTGTGAAGAGCAACCAAGAATCCTACACGAATTAGGCTGTCATTCCAACTCAGGTAATTCATATCTGTATACCCACTGTCCAAAATCCCCTGGAGATCCTCCTGTGCCCTGGCAAGTGGTTATTCAAGCTAGAATGACTGGAAAATAAGAGAGAAGAATGGCTACGAGTGCTTCTCTGGCAGAACCTACTGTGTCACTTGTCATAAAGGCAGACACAAATTTGAAGCCTCTTCACTACAGATACTGTAATCTGGAAAGAAATACAAAGTGTTTAGAGAGGGTGAAGCAATATATACATTCATTAAATATGTTTGCAGTTAAAATATTAGATGAAATGACAGTTAGTTCTAACTGCTTTCAGCTTGGTTCTCCGTAATTACACATGATTATAAGCATCTATGTACATTTAAGGAAAATGGTGCACTGCAAAGTGACATTACAATTATTTAATGAAGTAATTATAGTGGGACTCGAGGCTCAGCGTGAAATTACACTAAAACATAGACCAACACAGGCATGAGCCTCAACCTGAAGAACTTAAACAGAGATCTGGAGCCCAGAAAATCTACCTTCGGGTTTTTTTTTTGTTTCCTTCTTTCAGATTGGTTAATTACAGCAGCACACGAGATTTATGAACAGTTTAAAAATATGGTAGAAACAATCTGAAAGGACAGACAAAGCCTGGTTTGTTAATTGATGTAATCTAATAAAAATGAGGCAGAATTATAGTTTCTATACTTAGGAATGCTTTGGGGCAATTTTTTTCAACAGAGGGACAGGTTTATAAATACAGGCTCTTTTACAAACTGCGCTATCGCTAGATAAACAGGAGACAGAGACATCCTGGGTGCACATGTTTGTTCAAGGATTGCCTGAACCCATCAGATTAGGACTTTCAGCACAGTAACCTGCCTTACTGGTCGAAGGGGAGCTGTCTCTAGTTACTTTTAGTCCTTTACGAGTGTGACAGCTGTTGTCTGGACCAACTCTGAGCAAGGAACAACAATTTCCAAAGCTAAAATCCAGTCTCTTCACAGCTTGAGGACAGGATTTGGGCTTTATAATTAACAGTTGTAATGATAATATGTGCCAACGAATGAATAAGAATCAAGATACAGGTGCTGACCAGTGATTCTGCTAAAAACATAACTAACATTTTTAGGGCTACATAAACAAAGGGGTTTTCTGAGGGTTTTGGTTTTTTTTTTTTACTTTAGCAGAAGAAAAAGGCTCCTACACAATACAAACCGACAATTTTTCTCATTCATCATCTAGTATTTTTGCATCAGATAATCTTTAAGGACAACTATAACTCTCAATTAATTTAGGCAGGCAGATATTGCGGATGAGAGAGCTTCACCAAGAATCCCGTAAGGCACAGTGTTTTTATCAAGCACACAGATGTAGGTCCGAATATTTTCCGGGTGACATCCATAGTGCTAGGATCACTAGCCCTGGCCAAAAGCTCCCATTTTCTTCCAGCAGAGCTGTCACAATTCCTCATGTTTCCAACATATCCCGGTGGCTTTATTCCATTAAACAAGTTCTGCGCTTTCTTCTCCAGTATCTGAAGGCAATAAGAAGAGCCCTCATCCAGTGGCCATCCAATCTCTAGCATGGCAATGTTGTTTAGGTTTCTACCTCACTATGTAGACAAAAAGGGACTCGTGCCACAAAAATAAAAATATCTAGTGCTGTCAACCAAGTTACAGCAAAACAAATAAAAGAAACATTTTCATTTTAAAACTTTTCTTTTTTTTTAGGCTTGACGTTAACTACATTTTGTAAAAGAAAAATATATTTATACCGGTGTTGAGGGTTTGTTCTCTCAGATCTCCACACCACTAACTGGTCAAGGCAACTCTGGGGTGTCTCCACTACTTGCTCACATAATCAGTTTAAGACACATGCAGAAGATGAATGATGGTACCACCAGCTCTCAGTCCAACATTGCGTACTGGTACACATAAAGCTCCCCTGTCTACCTTGGTCTTGCAAAACTGGGTGTTCAGTTGTAGTTCCTAAACAAAGGTTGATTCCTGCATCCTAATGACTTTAATGCTTACAGCAAGGACTTCATCCACTGCACAGTTTAATCTAGGAAGTAGGCTATCTTGAGTTAAACACTGCAATTCTTCTTTCTTCGTGAAACACAAAATGAGGATTTAGCAGAGCTCACACCTGTGTTCTAAAATTCAGAATGACTTCTAGAAGAGAATTATTTAGGGAAAATAATAAAAAGATACATAGTTTGGTGTGCTAGTACCATCTTATTCTTGCTCCCCCATGTCACATTAGAAGATGAGAAGTTTGATGTGCTAGTAGCATCTTATTCTTGCTCCCCCATGTCACGTTAGAAGATGAGAAGGAAGCAACCTGACAGGCATCCACAAGAGACTCACGGTTTGCTCACCAGCTGTTCAGGTGCTATTGACTAATGCTTAGTGGCCAACTGTGACGATCTTTTTAATTCCATCAAAGCATACTTTTGTTCCAAATGACATCATAAACAACAGCCCGATAGAGTGATAAAAAAGAAATCATAGCTTCTCCTCTGTCATTGCATGTCAAGAACATTCTGAATTGCAGTTATTGTCCTGGAATCTTGTAACTGTTAAAAGAAATAGCAGCACAGTATAAAGTGTTGTGCATCGAACATCACTGATGCACCGGGCAGACAGAAGATAATGCCAGTCACTCTTGAGAATTCCCAAATAAAGTTAGAAATAGGCAGTACAATGCAGATGTGAGAGACAAAGGAAAAGACATGTAGAATGTAAACTCCAAATCCTGACAAAGTGTCCCTTTTCAGTAAATCCATACCAACAGTTTAGATCTGAGGTCTACAGTTTGAGGTCAAAACCTAAACCCCAACCGGCAGGCTACCACCAATCCATCTCCAAGATACAATGTGGAGCTGGAAGATCCAGCTTGGACTTGATGATCTGTGTGCCCCTTGGCTTTTACTATGCCATTTCCCTCCATTGGCGTTGTTGCGCGGGGCCGCACTGCCGCTGCATTTTGCTATCTAGCTGCGGTCCCACTCAGGAAGGCGGCCAGTGCATCCAGCAAGCTACCGCACACCACCAACCCACCCCTCAATCTCCGCTGACCCAAAGCAAAGGCGCCCAACACTTTGCTCTGCCATGACCTGCACCCCCCAGTTGGGTGGGACAGGGGCAGCCACCCCTCCCAGGGCCAGCGCTTCGTCAAGGCCCCCTCACGATGGTCCGGGAGGGCAAATCGCCTCTCGTAAAGTCTTCATAAGCATCTCTCAGCAGCCACCCGAGGAATAGCGGGCGCGCTTCGCCAAGCCACTTCAGGCGGCTGGTAGCCGGGTGCCGCTGGTGGGCCAAGCTCTGGGCCGGCGGGAAGCTCCTCCCCAGGGGTGTAGCACAGGAAGAGGTGGAGGTCGGGGGAGCCGGGGGAGCTCCCTGCGAGGCTGTGGAGTTACCGTTACCCGCTTTACTATGTGTGTGTCTTATATTACAGCTATGCCGCACATCAGTGGCCAGAGCGAGGGGAGAGGGGAGGAAAAGCCTGTTTACACAGACTGCAAACCGCCTGGGGAATAATGCAGGAAAGGAAGTGAGCCGGCTCTCTGTCTGACTGCTCTGACTTCCTGCTCGCTCTCACACAGGCACACGCACACACTC
>VZTU01020854.1:66661-86449 GCA_013400835.1 Zapornia atra | reverse complement strand
CAACTCCCTGCTTTCCTTAGCCAGCCCCAGCCCCAGCAAGACCCCTTGGCCGAGGTGGATAGTTTCCACGACCAACCGAAAAAAAACACTAAAAATGTTTGTAAGGGAAGGGGGCTGAAAAAAAAAAGAAAAAAAAAAGAGAGAGAGAGAAAGAGAGAGAAAGTGAAGAGTTGTTTTTGGATCTGGCTTTGCTGAAGGTTAGAGGGACTCTGATGCTGCAGGGGGAAAAAGTTCCCTGAATTTTCCACTGGCTGCAGGAAGAGAGCCCATTTAGTCATGGCTAAGTAATGTCTGCACACACACCAACTAATCTCATTAGGAGTTTCCGTTCCCTAACACAGGAGGGTTTTGTGAAGCCCTGTCAGCCTTTCTAACATTGCAGTTGAAAGGGAGACAAGTTACATCTTTATTTACTTAGGGGTGTAGTGCTAAGACACGTTTATACAATGCAGCATCTTTTCGGTCATGAGGACTCCAAAAGTCAATGGTTTCATTTAATTTCAAGCAGAAGGTCGTGGTTCGGCTCACGTTTTGCTCATACAGACTTTCTGATTCTTTCAGATTAAAGGGAATGTGTGTGTAGATAGTTTCATAGGGTGACATGCAGAAATGGGGTCTGCAGAAGGCTGTGTTATAAGAATGTGCAGTGCATCTGTCACAGTGGTATGAAATGGCGTGATTAACAGACACTGGTGCCAGGATACTGATGTGATGGGCATGTTGGAAAAGTATATTCACTCGCATAACCTTCCTGTATTGGTGCTTCACACATCTGATTTTCAAGTGATTTCCTATGTATCACTTTTGACTTAGTGGTTTGTGTAATTATTTTTTGATGATTTGTTTTAATAGCAGTCAGGAGAAATGCCTGTCTTCAAAATCAGAAAGGTTTTTTTGTCGTGATCTTTAATTTGATTTTGAGCTTTAATTTAAATTTGGAGTTAACAACTCAAAAAAAAAAAAAGAAGCCTGGAGCAAACAAAGAAAACGGACTCTTTATTGCAAGTGGGTTCTAAGTTGAAGAAACGTCAAAAAGGAGTGAATAAAATTGCACGTAATAGGAAGCAACATTTAGGTACTTAGTTGAATTATCATGTGATAACATTCAACTAGCAAATACTGTGCAAAAAAGTAGTGTTTTGATGGAGAACTAATTGCCGTATACCACGTGTTTACCTTTGAGGATCTTCAGTGTTTCCTGTACTTCCTATGTCCAAGCTGCACAGAAAAGTTCCTCATTAACATCACTTTACAGAGGACTTTTTATTAGTGGATTAGTGACACAATCTCCAGACACAGATGCCTCTTGATTTCCTACTTGGGCAGAGAAGAATTTATAGAACAGTATGTAAACCAGAAAATGCCTCATCTCTGTTTTAATCGGATGCAATCATCAGGTAGTGAGTGCTTTTTTTCCAGTTTTAGAGTTTTATTTATTCTGTAAAATTCTAGATATTACAGAGAAGGATACATTACTGAGCATGTTGTTGAATAGTCTGTGGAATATGTTATGGAAGAATTGGTGTGGTGTGCAACACCAAAACTCTTGGTGAAGAGCATTCCCTAGCTCTTACTGTCTCTCCTTGACATACGGATGTTGAATTGTCCACTTACTGCATTAATTATTGCTAGAATTTCAGTGTGCCATCTGCTGAATCAGTGTAGGTGAAGCACACATATCATACATATGTATATGATCTATATCTACACTATATAAATTTCATATATTTTAGTCACTCAGCATAAGTAAAAATATCTTGATGTCCTCCCAGACAAACAGATGTAGTAGTAGTGTACTGGTTATCTGTTCTGTGTATTTGAAAGAGGGAATGAAAAGTAATGCACAGATTTGTTAAAAATCCAACGGTTCTTTTTGGAACAGGAAAGAAATCCAAATGTCAAATAGTACATGATGGTTCCCAGTCAAATAATAAAAATGTCTTAAAGGTGTTTTCACTGTAAGTATGATTTTATTCTGTACCTGTTTAAACTTAGAAAATAAAAAAAAAGTGTATGAGAAGAATATACACTATCTGCTGAGGGGTGAGATACCTGAATTGCTTATATCTTGATTTTCCAAATCACCTCCTTGCCTTGTTCCTAAAAAGGAAAACAAAACTACGGGCTTATATCCTTCCTGATACCACCAACTCCACCTAGATGCAAGAGCTGAAACAAGCAACACAGTTGCAGAGAAACTCCGCTACAGCCTGCCTTCTAACTGTGTTTGTGATGCTTTCCTATGCGGAAATGTGTTTTGGTTTATTCACTAGCAGTTCTCACTGGTGACTGATTCAGAGCAGTTCTTTGCTCCCCTCACTTAATGTTACTTCATTAAACTTGAATCACGAAAGCAAATCAAGGGTCTTTTTCCAAAGACTGAAGTATTCCCCCTTTGCTGTGCGTGAAGTCTAGTTACATACACTTTTTGTTGTAACACCCTTTTGCTGTACTTAACCTTTTTGTTGTAGTGCCCCTCTTGCGATGGAGGCCGGCTTCAGGGTGTGTTACAACAGAGAGATTCTTATGGGAAGGTGTTACTGCTCAGGTGACTTCATGTAACTGAAGCCGAAGTCTACCTTAGTTTTAAAAAAAATCTGTTCTGGAGGACTTGTCACAGAAGGAAAGTGGGTTTGGCAGGTTCAGGTTCACTAAGACGCCTGGAGCCTGTTGCTTGCTCGGGGGTTGTATGTGTACATGGAGGAAGATAGGTCTGTGTGATACGTAGGGACACTGAGGTCCATTAGCTGTAAGGGAAAATGCAGATCTTTGCCTTGGGAACGCAATCCTGTGGCAACGTATTGCTTCAGAAAAAAAGGAAAGAAACACAGAAATAAAAAGTCATTTGGCTACTAAAGATAAGGGCGAGCTAGATAAGGCTGGGAGAACCAGTGTGCAGTTATTTGGGATGCATGTATTTAGAAGTTACCTTAGCTGCTCTATCTTGGTGACATCATATAAAATTTGTATGCTCCTGCAGTTAGAGTTATCTCCGTGAGTGGTTCTCTGTGATAGTACTAAATAATCTAAGATAGCAAGCAGCTGATGAATGAGGTAATACTTCCCAGAAGGATACGGCGGGTTGGACTTGTGTGTGCAATTCAGACTACTTATCAGTCTGTGGTTTTCTTCTGGTGGCGGTGGCTCCAACGTGCAGCACGCCTGGATGCTGCTGCGTGAGTCCGTCTGGGAGCCGTGACACCTAGTGTAGGGCAGTGTCAGTCTGGGCCTGTTGCAGAGGATACTGTTGGTTGTGAGCTGCTGGGGATCTCTGTGCAACCACACCTGATGGTTCATGCAACCCGCTGTCACTCAGTGGCCTTTGAAAAATCACGTTGCGCTGTGTATCCTCGGGTTGATTCACCGTGGCTTTCTCCTCTGTGTTTCCCACAATAGGGAATCTCACAGGCTCCGAATCATTAGGCAGATGTTTACTTTGTCTGTGGCTTGTTAAATGAATCAACTAATATTCTGGAGGCGGTTGAGAGCTCTTAAAAGACTGAATATGTCTGTTCTCATGTCGAAGTATTTTGATGAATAATGAATGATTAAGGAGTTACTCATGATTTTGAGGAGAACATCAAGGTGTAGGCACAGGAAGTCCAGCTCACCACACTGCAAAATACCAGGCTGCATGTATGGAGACAAAGCAGATGAAGCACGGAGTGCCTCTTATCTATGCACTTCACAAGGAGAAAACACATCTTTGTGCTTAAAACTTTAACTCCTTGTGGTTTTGTATGCCGGTATTTATACCAGAATTCAAATTCTTAAGGGTTTGCTGTTAAGAGCGGAGTTCAATTCAAAGGATCTTTGAAGGAGGCTTGCTGCTTTTCTGAAAGCAAAAGCTAAAGAAAATACCTGCCCTAAGCATTGAAATGAAAATATCACTGAGGCACTACCTGCCAGCTAATTCAGTGCCAGTTAATAACTATAAAGTCACTCTGCATTTTTAATTTTGGTTTTGCAGTACCAAAAGCTACCCTGGTATTGTTGATCTGCTTTAGCAGTGTAATTCATGGTCGTTATCTCACAGTGTACTGAATAACTAAATATTTAAGTAATTGTTTTCAAGTTATATTATAGTTAAGAATGTCAGAGGCCGATTTTTGCTATGCCATAAGCCGAAAACTGTACTTTTTTTGACTCCTGTGAAGTTTCAGTTGCTGACACTGTGTCTGATTTTGGCCTGCTTGTTCAAGTAGCATTGCTGTGACTGACAAGAGCTGTGGGGTTTGTCCTTTTTGTGTCTGTGTGTCTGTCATTATTTTTGAGCAGTTGTGCAGATGCTGATGTTGCATTTGACCCTTACTGTAGCAGTACTGTGGTACCCTAGCCTCTGCTTCAGGAGGAATACATTGACCCCTGTGTGCACAGGCCATGTTGAAAACTGCTCACTTGTATGGTGACACCTGTGGACTTTTAAAATAAGTATCAATCAACGGTGTAAAGAAAGGCTTCTAAAGACTATACCATGTGCTCTGTCTACATCGGAGCCGTTAGATACAGTTCAGGGTCTTCAGGAGAAGAATTTCTGTAGGAAGCCACAAACTTAGTTTGTTTTGATCTTTTGAAGCACTTAGGCATGTATTTATTTTTGACTGTGTCAGCACTTCTGTTAATGCACTGACTGCATGTTGCAAACATTTAAATGCTAGTTTAGGCCTTGAATGTAAATAAGACATTGGAGGAGCTCTTGTTTGCTCCGTGCAAGCGTCCTTCCAGTCTTCCATAGCTTTGCCTTATGTTGTGCAGTGTCAGGATGTACTGAGTGGGTGAAGGATACTGCCCATTCTATGACTTCCCCCAGACCCACTTACTTCAGAGAGGCATTTCAATTTCTGCTTGTCAATTTACTACTCAGTATTTGAAGATTTAAAATACAGCTTGGATAATCTTTGCACATACTGATTACTACATGTTAATGTGGTTTGGCTCTCATGCAAACAACCTGTCTTAGTTTCTCCAGCTTTAAAATATGTAATTTTTTTATCTTGTGGCTCCTATGAGTGAAAAACTTACATCTTACATATTGTCTTTTAGTTTTAGCTGTTGTTACATTACATAATTAATAATTTGGTTGTATTTATTATGTTACTTACTGATCATTCAAAATTGGTGAAAGCTTTGTAAGCACTAACCTAAGTATTAAGTGCTGTTAATACAATTTTCCAAGATAGGTCTTTCTTTGAAAATTTTAGTGAACAAGCAAGTAAGTTTGTGTAAAATACTCTTTTGTAGTTGTACAAAAAAGAACAGACTTGGATCACACAGTTTAGATAAAGAGTCTAAAAGTTTTTAAACACATGTCCTCCCATAAGTCTCCCATCCTCATTTTGCACAACAGCTGACAGGTCATCTGGAAACCAGGTTTCTGTTATGCATCCATTTGTCTCTAATGTGGTGACAGCATCTCTTTACTGTGTCTCTGTATGTTTCTTCATCTCTCTTTTTGATATCAAGTAAATTGATCAGCTGTCTTTCAGCTTAAGCTTTTTGCAAAGGATGCTAATGAGTGTTATTGTTTTTAAATGTTTATATTGTGGTAATGTTGAGTGGCCTCTGTTGTATCAAGTCACAGTACAGCACAAAAAGTCTATAGACTCAAATGTGACTATTATCTCTTCCCAGCAATTAACGGTAATTTGTGAGAAGAAACAATCTTTAAAAAGCATTTAGAAAGTAAGAACAAATTCCTGTTGCAGCTCTGTTAGCAAAATCTGAAGAAAGTTGACTACCTTCAAATAATTTCTTCCATGCCATACTAATATAGCTGAGATGGGAATGTGGGTTTAGATTCTCGATACAGACCTCTGTGAAGTCTGGTGACTCAGAGCAGACTCAGAGCAACTGGCGTGTGTGGTTAGTTAAGGAAGCTGCGAGCTTGGAGTAGGGCTGGTACAGCAAGTATGACTGCAGCACTCCTTCAGTACTGCTGCTTCAGTGCTGGAGCCCTGCAATGCCAGTGCTTCCAAAACAGGGCGCTATCAAGGCTGGCTGGATTGATTCTTTGGGAAGAGGGTACAGTGACTGTGTGAGCTGAACCAAGTTGAGGAGAGGGGACAGAGTCTTTAGTCTTTATGTTTTATTTAACTGTGGAATCTTAGGGAGTGTTCAGTATACAAATCAATATAGTGGCTATTATGTATCCTGGGCAGCAGAGACAGTAACAAAACAGTTGGTATATTGATGTCACTTCTAAAGGTAGGCAATCCAGGCACATTGGATACAGCCACGTTTGCTGTAATCATCCAAGTAGTATCCCATTTGTCTCTCCTTCACAGTTCATAGCAGCCATGGGAATTAGTTTAAGTAGACAGTACACAGAGAGTGCAAGAGAGCAACAGCCAGATCTGTTGGCTGAAATGGGGTATTCCAGTGTTTAATGAACAATGTTAGGGGAAGTGTGTAGGTGTGACATTTCAGGTTCTTCTCGGCGTGGTAGACAAGTGAATAATGTCAGAAGATAATAATCTTTTAATTGGGTTTCAGTTCAGCTTAGTGTGTGATAAACAGGCATATCAGGACTTTGATTAGCACTGAAAAAGGAGCAGAATAGCAGATTTTTGAGATTTCTGACATATAAGGATGATTCTTAATTTAGGTTTTTATTAGGAGACCATTGCGCATAGAAATAACAGCATTCTAAAGTGAAAAAGCTGACCTTGACTGGCTCTGTGACTAGTTGCTCGGTTTTTATGACTGAGGAACTTACACCCTGGTTTGTGCTCCAAGAACTATTACAATAGTGCTAACATTTTGGGAAAAAATCCTCCAAGTAAAAGCTCTCTATATGTACGTAGGTTATCATCTGCTGAATTGTGTTACACCATTTTCAGTGTAATGCGTTGACTGGCTCCCCTGGCAACATGAGAATATACAGGTAAGCCTGTATATGTTATTTAATAGTTTAATGGCTCGTTTTGCTAATCCAGCAAGTTCTGAAAATTCAGTGTGCATGGAAGGCGAGCTCTGACTGCCAGTGTAACCTGCGATGGTCTTGCTGTGTGTGCTTCGGGTCTCGTGGAGATTGCCAGCCACCTCGGTTTGCCTGAACCGAACTCTGGGGACTCTGTTTCCTGTCCTTTTGGTCAGGTTCCTCTCTGCCCACAGTATTGAAAAGATCTGTTTGTTTGTCTAAGCTTCTGGTCTAGGAAAAATCAGTGGAGAGGGGAAGCTTAGTTTAAAAAGCTTAATACGAAATGTGTTGAAGGCAACATTAGAGCCACTCACATAAGTTACAAAGCATTCAGTCAGCTG
Organism: Zapornia atra; assembly: GCA_013400835.1. Taxonomy (NCBI): domain Eukaryota; kingdom Metazoa; phylum Chordata; class Aves; order Gruiformes; family Rallidae; genus Zapornia; species Zapornia atra. Next base: position 79,189 of record VZTU01020854.1, on the reverse strand, counting down.
TCAGAAAATTGGAAATTTTAATAACAAGGAGGGAGTACAGATAAGGAAAAAACATTTACATTTGGGAGTGATCGTTTAATATGTCAAGTGAACTTTTAGAATAGCCACTGTTCCTGAAGGCTGAATTCTCAGCCCTCTGTAGTTATTTTTTTCATTTGTTTTTGTGCATATTTTCTCCGAATTTATCAAAGGGGATATCAGAAATTTTATATGGGACAGTCAAGTAATCCACGATCCGTGTCCTACTGATGCTGATAAAAAATGTAAGAGAAAGTCATATGGGAAAAATAAACATACAGGGCTGGCTTTGAAAGCAGAAGTCCCTGGGATTGCAGCGTAGCCTATTGCCAGCATGCCACAGATGTGCGCCACATGAGCAGACAGGGAGCGGTGCGAGGAGTCCTGCCTTCATTTTACATCTGGCCCAAGGTGGATGGTTGGAGCCGTTACGGATTTAGGCAGTTTTGTTTACAGCTAGCTTCAGAAATTGTTGAGCAGGTTATTTTTTTTTAAAGCCTTTCACGGGGAGGCAGCTATCCATATTCCCTCCTGCTAAGGGCTTTTACTCCGTTGGGATTAAAACTGTCTCTTGAATGGCATGGTCATGGAGATTCTGCAAACACTGGTGTGTTATAGGCGGTGTCATCACACCTCTGCTTGGCAGGCGACCAGTCCTTTGTTGTATTAATTTGGAGGTTGCAGAACTTTCTTCCTTTGGACATCTGCCTCAGCTTTCCTTTTGCCTCGGTTTAAAAAAGTTAAAAACTGCAAGTGTTACCAAATACACCTTCTGGAAGCGTTCCTGGACGTGTGTGAGAGTGCTTTCTTTTCTGCACTGGAACTTGATGTCGTCCTGTAATATTTTGCTAGATCTTGCCGCTGTCTCTTTTGTGTTGCTCTTAACCACAGGAGTGTGTTTATTTTCTTTAAATGTGCTGGGCCAGAACAGTGGGTATTCTTGCTTGAGAAGGAGACCTTGTAAATTATTACTGCAAATAATCTTTTAAATTAGAATGTAAAGAGAGGACTATTATGCAGGAGTGGCAGAGGAGGCATAGCTCATGTGACTCTCTTCTGGCCAGCAAAACCCCCTTTTTTGGCAGCTCCTGAAACCAGTCTGAGTTTGTGTGGCAATATTACTGTAGCTTTGCAGCAAATCGGAACTTGTGAGCAGGGGCACTCTCTAAATTTTTTCTAATGTTTCCACTGGGTGGTGCTGCAGGAATTAATTTAATTTTTTTTTTTCTTCCTCTCTCCCCCCCCTCCCCTCCCCTCCCCGAATCTGCATTTCCCAGAAAGACGCCTCTAAAATATAATAGGAGGAAGTCCTGGTTTAGAAAGTTTTTGCAGTTTCAACACAATGGAAGAACTCGGAGGATGCTCTGGCAGGAAATGTCCTGGTTGCTGGATGTGGAAAAATTACCAGCGTTCTTTATCATACACACTTTTGTTCCCCAAAGTGCCCTGGGTAGGGATTGCACCATTAGTTTGATTTATTACCTTGAACAGAGAAAATTCTGCATCGAGTTAAAACAGGTATATTTGCACACTTTGCTGTGAGCTTATTTTTTCAAGGCCAATGAAATTAGCTGTAAGATCTCTTTTGATCAGTATTTGAAAACGTTCTGAGTAAACAAATTGATATTTGTTTTTCCTCCTTTCTGGCAGAATCACTGACTTTTCACCAACCACATCCTATTTATCACCCTTGAAGCATCTCTGTTGAGAAATAAAGTGTGAGGACTGACTCAGACTTTTGCCTTGTTCTTTCAGATGTTTCAGAGGAAACATTTGGGCAGATTTGGCAGTTGTCTTTAACCTCTCATGATGCACTCGTTGTTATATAGATGAATTTTCAGTGGAAAATGTTACGACTGACCATTTTTAAAAAAAAAAATTATTCTAGAAAAGTTCCTTTTCTTGATCAGGACCTTTTTGCTTCTGTAATCAAACATGGAACAAGTGTCCTTCATTTTTTTTAAATAGAAACTAAAGTATAAGTGAGAAAAATTGGCCTAGAGGATTTGTAAGCGGTTCAACTTTCCATACAGACATTCGCTTTAGATCTGTGTTAAAAATGTCTATAGCTGAAACAGCTGGGGGACTGCCTTATCCCATTTTTTTTCTCTAAATATCCTCTTTGGTATTTGGCATTATGGAATGGACTTGTTTTGGTAATTTCCAACGATTCCAAAATTCATTTAACTGTTTATAGGTATTAATACCCCTTAAAACGAGCATGGTTTAGCAAAAAGCTCAGTTCAAAAAGAAAAATAGACAAACCAGTCATTTTCTTTCACGTGTTATTGCAGTAGCCATCTCAAGGGTTAAAATGAACCTGAGACACTTAGAAAAATAAAACCAGAGCTGCTGTTACAAACTGGGACAGATGTAGGAGGCCAGGTTTCCTGTGGCCCATTTTCCAGTTTCCTGGCTGCAACCTGCAGAACTAAAGGAAGCCGAATGCTAACGTGAATGAGAAGCTAACAATGCCCTACGTCACGCTGCTCAGAGAAACGTGCTGTTGGCCAGAATTAGGATACAAAAGCAGTAAACAGACGTACANAGAGGAAGGCGTCTGTAGAGAGAAATGCTGTGTGCTTGGAAAAGCACACATTTGCCTCTAAGGGAAATGTAAGTGGAGGTGTGTGCCTGCTGTGGTGGGGCATGGGAGAAGGAGCTGGATCTCTTGCAGCTGCCTTGGCTGCAGAAGAAATCGGCGGTTTCTTCACACACAATAAGGGAAATTAATTTCCCTGCCCTGACTCTGCCTCTTAATCCTTTTCATGTACGTGTCTGATCACCATCTCTCTGTGACTGCCTATAGTGCATAATGCCAGCTAACACCTTTTATGTCTTCCTGTTTTAATGGATCTCCAGATGATTTTTTTCAGCCTCTGGGCTCCCCCGCCAGTCTGTCCCGCTTAGCTGTCCCTGGCTGCCCCAAGTCCCACGACCTGGTTTATAGCTCAGAGTCCCAGATGTTCCTCTGCGGATCCCCTAAAGCAATGAGGGGCTGGTTTTGATCTTAATGCCCAGAGGGATTCCTCGTTTTAGCCTTCAGAACTTGTTCATGTTCATTTTGTCTAGGATCAGCAGTGTATATCTTTATTTTAGAAGGGCTGTGGGGAGGCCAACATGAGTGGAGAAGAAGAATCCAGGTTAGGAAACCTGGAGTACATGGGAGAATGGAAGGGAAGAACACAGCTGTAACAGCTGTATGGAGGCTAAGGACCTCTGCTGAGGTCCTGAATGCTTCAGAGCTGCCTTCCAGCTTTCTGCCTCTTTCTGCTAGCTTTTCCTGTGCAAGAGTCCTACAAAACTTAATGCCCCACAAAGCATCTCAGTTCATGTCATAAATCTTTCTGACACTGAGCTTTTTATTTAGCTAGCTTTGTCTCTGAGCCTCCTGGACTTAAGATACGTTGTTTATTCGTTTTATTTTGTCCAGCAGGTTAATTACTCTTTTTTAACTTTAATTCCACATTTTGTCATATGGAATTTCGCATGTATTGTCTTGGTCAAAAAAGCAAAGGAAATGCAGCTCATCAGCAGATGTATTTGTATGTCTTTAACATTTCTAGTGTGACTTATTTTCATAATGTGGCTGGTAGACGTCAGTCTGCAGGCGCTAAGGGGAGAGCCAGTATTTGACTTTTGGGTCCCTAACCTAAGTGAGGAGTTTGGACATCCCTTTCCAAGGAAGATCATCTCTCAGCTGGGATGCTTTTGCCCTGTGGATGGCTCTATCCTTTTCTGTTGTTTTCTTCAGTGAGAGCTTATGGTGTTGACTTTGCCACCGCTCCAAGTTCAGGCATTTCCATTAGTGCCTTAATTTGGTTGAAATGAATAGGTGCAGCATTATGAGAATACATATTCTGAGTTGCTTCCTTCCCGCATCAGTCCTCAACCTAAAATTCCATGTGTGGAGTTTACGTTGTATCACATTGATCATGCAGTCGGTAGGCTTGCAGGGTGGGATGGACAGATTTGAGGGAATTTAATTTTGTAATGCCCAGGGTGTTAGTGTGGTTACCTGTCACAGCTGCCTGAGAAAGGGGCTTTCAGAAACACCCTTTTGCTGTCTAACATCATATTTCCAAGCATAATTCCTTTTGGTTATGCCGGTGATTACTTGCATCAACAATAGTGGAACTGATCACTGAGCTATTCAGGTCAGGACAACCTAGAAAATTTTGTTCCATGTCTTAGAAAATATCTTCCATGTTCAAATGCATTGTATGGGTTTTTTTTTTTAAATGGTAAGATGGCAAACCCACATGTGTTAAAGTTATTGGATGAAAAAATAAATTGACCCTTATCTATATGAATTTTGATTAGGCTTTCCACAACACAGAATGTATGTTTCTTACATAGGTTGCCTGTCTCATTCTCTACCATAGATAAATGTCGCTAAGTGATTTTTTTTAAAACTATTTTTCCTTCAAATATGTGTAATTCAGTATGTGGTCCCATGTATTATTTATTGCCCAGCATTCAAGTCCTGTACTGAGCACAGAAGTAGCAGGAATATTTATTATTACTGTTTAATATCAATAAAGAGTCGAAGGAAATGTGAAATATATGGCCCGTAGGAAGTGACCACATCCTAACAGACATTTCTGTCAGATTAAGGCAAGACACTGAACTCCCTTTGAGTTAGTAAAAATTCAAAAGAATTAGAAAATACATAAATGAAGTACAATGCCTGCTGAAGATTTCTGACTCCTCCCAATCATAATTTATAATAACCTTTAATACAGCTGGCATATTTTTGGTTAAATTATGTGTCTTGTAAGACATCTGATATGTGATTCTTTTGCTCTACCACTCAGATGTGGTCCCAGTTAAGGCTTAGTACACTGTGTGGCCACATTGTCCTCCCAAGAGGCTTGTTAATACTGCATGGAACCCCAGCATGGTGCCCGTGGAGAAAGGCAGGTTAATGCTTCTGTTGACCTGGTTGGAAATGAAATATTTTGCATCAGTTTAAAAATTCTGCCACTGGAGCACCTTAGATTTTCACTGTTCCCCTGCAAATCACAATGTAGAGAACAGAAATGAGATGCAAAGACTAACACCAGTTTACTGAATTCAAGGTATTTAAGATTTTACATCACCATATATGCTGAGCGCAAAGCTTCTATTAAAGGTAGTTAGGGTTGTGAATATTCAGTGCAACTGAGAGCTAAATGCCTCAATTTAGGTGCTTAGGAAAGGACCGTACAATTCACAATAAGCTGCAAATTAATTTGCATGATTTGCCACATGTAGGAATCATATATGTGCAGTTGTTATGCAAGAAATATGGGAAGCTTTATACAGGAACTCAGTGGCAGATGGAGGGATGGAGTACAATGCAGCATTGAGCTGTTTTAATCTCATTTCTGTACGGGCAGACTTGGGTTGTATCCAGTAGAAGATTTATGCCTGTAACAATTAAGCACATTGACGCTGAATTCTGAGGTGCGTGAGTGCTTCATAAGGCCTGTAGAGAACTACACACTTGGAGAGTTGGTAAGGCAGCAGGGTGGTGAGGAGCTGCCTAAATCTGACCCCCCCACATCCATCTGCCCTGGATCCAGCACCTGAAGTGCTCCCCTGAGATTATTTATCTCAGCTGCTGAAGAACTGATCACCAAGAACTGAAGCACTTTGAAAGAAAGGGTGGTGGTAACCTTTTGTCTAATAACCTGATGGAAGTCACCTCTCCTTAGTCACTGGCACAGGCAACGCGGAGCAGGTACTCCCATAGGATGTGCTCACCCAGGCTTGCACTGCTCATGTGTTTGACATTACGCCTATGGCTGAGTCACCATGAGACCCACACTCCCTAGATAAAATGGAATCCAAAGCTGCTTACATTTTACAAATGATAATCATCAGAAAACAGGATCCTAATGGAATGTATAGTGCAATGTTAACTGTAGGTTACCCTCTGAGGCAGAGGTGAATGGGAATGGAAGAGACTGCAGCAAAATGCACTTCACTGTGAGTTCAGTTCTACCTAAACTATCTGAAGAGCCATGATTGCTGATGCTCTGAAGGAAGATGTAGTTTAAGGGCTGGATGAGAGAATTGCATGTTGGAGGTATTGTACCGTTTTGCTTAACAGCATGGTGGTGGGGTTTGTATTGGTGCTTCTATAGCTCCTTTCCATCTTTAATTTCCTCAGCTGAAGTTCTCCCAACAGGTATTTCATTTTAAACTGTATACATTTTAATACAATTTTTAAAAAAGCTACTTAGGAGTTTCATTTTCTGGACCATAAAAAGTTCTGTTTGGAAATTATGCAAAGTATAGCTGTATAATACCCACAGTACAGAAACTAGGCAATATGGCTGTATATACCTACACATGTATAGTGAAGCAAGTTGCAAAATTTATAATTAATGAAAATGTGTATGTATGATGCCAGGTTAATAGGGATACTTTATTAGCTATGATGTTACAGACAAATAATCTGTTCAAGATTTTAATACTTGTAGAGATAGTGTAGTTTAAAGAAACTTTTGAAGCCTGTAAAATGAATATATAGAATCACAAAATGGTTTGGGTTGGGAGGGACCTCAAAGATCTAATCCCCCTGCCATGGGCAGGGACACCATCACTTGGGCCAGGTTGCCCAAAGCCCCATCCAACCTGGCCTTAAACACTTCCAGGGATGGGGCTTCCACAACCTCTCTGGGCAGCCTGTGCTAGTGCCTCACCACCCTCATGGTAAAGAATTTCATCCTAATGTCTAATCTAAATCTCCCTTCTTTCAGCCTGAAGCCATTGCCCCTTGTCCTATCACTGCACTCCCCGGTGAACAGTCCCTCTCCCACTTTCCTGTAGGGCCCCTTTCAGTATTGGCATGCCATAATTAGGTCACCCCAGAGCCTTCGCTTCTCCAGGCTGAACAAGCCCAACTCTCTTAGCCTGTCTTCATAGCAGAGGTGCTTCAGCCCCTCTGATCATCTTTGTGGCCCTCCTCTGGACTGGCTCCAACAGCTCCATGTCTGTCTTGTATTGGGCAGCCCAGAGCTGGACGCAGCACTCCAGGTGGGGTCTCACCAGAGCAGAGTATAACTTTCAGATATATTTAATTCTAGCTATAGATTATTTTTTTTCTTGCCTTGCACAGTGTGGAAAAAAAAAATTATTAAGTGATAAAAAAATACAGTAAAGCAAAGGCAAACCTTTGAAAGCACCAAATCATCCATCTCGGACGTTCTGTTCTTGAGGATACCCAGTGGACCTCAGAGACTGCCTCTGTCATCACCTGAAGGTGCTGTGTGGCTACTGTGGTACACGGCTGGCTGTCAGGGATAGATACTCCTGACCTTGTCATGCACACTGGATTCTCAGATAATTAGACAAGTGAGGCTTTTTGCAGGGATAAAACAGTCATTAATTCCTCAACCCCTTATTTGGCCGGCATACTCGCTCCAAATTCTGTTTTTTCTGTTAAAAACTATTGGCAGCCTACCTCAGTATCTTAAACTTGCCCTTACACTAGTGAAGTTTATGATGCAATTTATTTTCCTTTGTGCAGCGCGGTTTCCGTAGCGCCGGGGCCGGCTGGAGGAGAGGCCCACCGGCCCTCGGCCGCCTGCCGTCCCCTTCCGGGCGGCGGGTCGGTGGGAGTCTTCTGCCCTCTTGTGGTCAGCGCGCCGAGGGAGCCGTCAGGCAGGGTGACTGCGGCGCACGGCCCTCAGCTTGGTTAGGTAGAGGCCGAGGTGTCCCTTGTTACACGGGCGACCGGTTAGAGAGTAATTAGCCCCCTTAGCACCATAGTCAATTAACCCATTATCACACAGAATCACAAGGTTGGAAAAGACCTTTAAGATCATCGAGTCTAACCGTTCCTGTCCTGTGCTAAACCATATCCCTAAGTACCTCATCTACCCTTTTCTGAAACCCATCCAGGGGAGGTGACTCAACCCCCTCCCTGGGCAGCCTGTTCCAGGCCCCGACAACTCTTTCAGGGAAAAATTTTTTCCTAACTTCTAATCTGAACCTGAAATAATCCCACCGTCTTTAAGTCTGTGGTAGTTAAACACAACATATCCAGATGAAGTGTGGGAAGGGGCCAAGAGGAATTACTTTTGCTGCAGTGTTAACATGCTAAGGCTGGTAGTGTGGGGGAAAATCTCATCTAGTAGGTCTGCAGTTTAAAAGGGTGATTTTAGCTCCTTTGCTTTAGCCGTAACGCTTCCAAGTTTTAAGCTCTGTGTGTGCTTGTGCTGAGTTGGAATAAAGTAATTCTTAAACTTACCCTTCTGTTGCAGTGCCTGGAAAAAAAAAAAAAAGAAAAAGATTTATTCTAGGGAGAGCTTGGTAGCAACAGGCAGTAAGTAGAGAAAAAAAAAAGTATTCACACAACCTTCAGCAGAGAAAAAATAGCGAACCAACCTTAGAAGTGAGACTGGCACTGTTATAAATATTTCTAGGTCTCAGTCAGATGTGGGATAATGAAAGATCCCTGTTAGAGAAAGTTTCAGGGTAAACCACTTACTTTACTGTGCGTAAGTGTACTGAACTTTCAGCATTTCTGCAAAACAGATAATATCTTTTGAGCTATTTGAGTTGGCAAACAGAAGCAGCGAGAGCCTTTTCAGGCCCTGCAAGAAACAAAATCTGCAAAGCCATATGACAGGGGAGGCGGGTGCATGTGGTGTGGGGGGGAAAGAGTGTGGTTTCTGGTCCTCTAACCAAAGGCAACAGCTTTGGTCTTCCCTTTTCCTCCCCTTCCTCACAATGTCATGTCCAAACTGGTTCAGTATACTTCTCATGACAGTAAACAGCAGTTTTTCAGCTCATTTGAGTGGATAGTTCATCAAGCCTTCCCCATCCCCCCTGTGTTCCTATGAAGGGTGGTTGCATGTATTAAATTGAAGACACCAAACTGGAGATGACCTTGTATCATGTGAACAATGCAGGCAATGCTTCTCTAAACACTTACTCTATTTTATGTGTCCCTTCAGAAAATAGCAGTGGAAGAAAATACTGAAATGGGAGTGCAAGACTTGTAGGTCTTGTGGATGTTTGGTTGTAAATGATGTGGTGGCTTCCTTGACTCAGTTACATAGGATGACTCCTATGCAGCTTATTACTGAAATGAGCGTTGGGTGGAACACCTGCTCCCAGATGTTTTTTACACTGTTGGTCTCCTTTATCCCTTGTAGGTATGGAGAGTGCAATCACACTGTGGCAGTTCCTTTTGCAGTTGCTGCTAGACCAGAAACATGAGCACCTGATTTGCTGGACGTCTAATGATGGCGAATTCAAGCTACTCAAGGCAGAAGAAGTGGCTAAGCTGTGGGGACTCAGAAAAAACAAAACTAATATGAATTATGACAAGCTGAGCCGAGCGCTCAGATACTATTATGACAAGGTAAATTTTGTTATTCTCATGCAGACTAAGAAAATAGAAACACTACCATTTAATATTTCACCTCTGAAGCTATTCAGAAGGGCCCTTAACTAGTTTTTACATCTGACAACGGTATTGAAGGCAATCACGGTGGAGGTAAGAGGGCAACTAAAAGGTGCACAGGAAAACACTGCAAATCCCTTGACCTGAGGAGGGAAGGTTCTCACCTAGGTTTGCACTTGCTGATGCTTTCATGTGTTTCTGCATTTGGCTACCTGATATTTTCTGTAGCTTTTGACAACAATAAAATAACTGTTGATAACGGAGAACTGTTTGATTATTACAGCCTGCATAGGATCTTCTGGAATGCAGGGAGGTGGTAGAAAGCAGCGATACTGTGATGCAGCAGGCAGAGTGGCAGCTTTACCAGCAGGTACCACCTATGTCAGAACAGGGAGAAGACACACAAGCAAACAGGATAGCGGGTAGGGCTGAGATTCCACGGTTTTCATGGGCCACATCTTTTGGAACATAGATCCTGTTGGCCAGATCTTTAACTAGTCTTGCATGAGCTTTCTGGTAAATTTTTTCTGCATTTTTATTTGGTCCTAATTTATTAACTAGAAATACAACACTGAGCCACTTCTACAGTTACAACAGTGCAGTAACTATTCCTTTGTAACTGCTCAGTGTATCTAAGAGTTTGGAAATTTCCCACTCTGTCATTTTAGGGCAAATTTTTGGTAGCATCAGCAGTAGTCTAGGTTATATGTTCCTATCATTTAATTGCAGCGATGTATATGGGAGAGCACTAATGCGATGTCTTCCTGGATGAAAATGCAGAGTAAGAGGGAAGAGTGGTTGATCAGGTAGTGGGTGTCAGAGCAGGGTTATGTTTGGGCCTGTTTGTCAAGGTGTAGTCTCCTGTAGTCTCATGTTGACTTGTGTTTATCTCAGGTGACGACTGTATGTACTGCAGAATGTTAAATTTACTTGAGAACTTGACCTGAGATACTCAGAAGGTAAAAACAGTGTTAGGGGTTTCTTCATCAATTTTTTCTGCTCTTACAAGACCTACTGAATTTCACCTGTCCTCCGTGGATACATCTGTTGAGGTTTGACAGAACTAATAAGACTCAAAGAGTCAGCACAGTTTAGGCAGCAACCTTATAGCTGGCAAGCTGTGGTTCTTTGAATGCTCTCAGAAGCTGGTTACAGGCAGATTGTGTAGTCATACACTTAGTGCAGAGCTGTGGGCTGTTGAGAGCTCTACTTTCAACCTCTCTATTTAAAACTGAAATTTGAAATCATAATATATTGAACATAGCAATCTGGAATTACTTAGACCACTCAACTTGTTTCTGATTTTCACAGATCATGAGTATGCCCACAATCTACTAGAGATCAGTAGAGGTTGCTGGTGGCTAGCACCTCTGAAAATAAAATTTCTCAGGTATGGTGGGAGTTCATAAGATCACTGTCACTCTCATGAAACTGTCCTTCACTTTGACATTCTTCAGCATGGAGCAAGGTGGCAACAGTACAACAGAGAATTCAAAAACGAGAACAGGGAGTAGCCAGGATATGTGTTAGATTGCTAAAACAGAAAGATATTTGAGGAGAATCTCTCAGATGTGTCAATGTACTAGAAGGAAAAAAATTGTGGAACACAAACACAGAGCTGCTAAAATATCTTATACATTCACTTTCTCAATTTTAGACTCCACCAAATCCAAGCAGTTTCAGAAAGGCTGGTTTCCAGCCTTTTTTGGATTAACATTATATTGTTTTTACAAATTAATATTAAATCTTTTCAGGATTAGTTCCCCTTAAATGGATTTTTTAATATGTCCAAATAAATATGTCCAAATTAATGGGTTTTACTATTTCCTATACTGTTGAAGATTAACATCTAAAAGAGGGACTGTTACAGATTTTATGTATTAAAAAGGATAGCTGTCCTTGGTGGCCTGTTCTCATCTTGATTTTTCAGAAAAGACAGTGAGATGAGATTACACAGTGAGTAACATGGGTGTTCAGCACAGTTACAGCATGCTCGCTGCCTGCACGAGGCAGAGGAAACTAGATATTGTTCCTGAGCTGAGAGCTCAGACTACTGTTGTCATGTATTATTTGTAGTGCACTAATTCTTGAAGGGCACAGTGGGGCTGGGTGCTATGCAACCAGCCTAACACAGCAACCAAACCCCATGCTGACTGCAAATTAAATTTGCACGATTTGAGGATCAGACTTTTTATCGCTCACAGTGGAATTTGGAAGGATTCCTTCCTCTCTGGTAGGGAGTTTTTTTTAGTTTCAGATTTAAGAGCTGCAAGTTCTGCAGTGAAATGTTTTTAGCATTTTGTCCACTAGAAGTCAGATTTTTTCCACTGAAAACGTCTTTCAAAGGTGGCCTGAAGGAGAAGGCACGAAAGGATTCGGGGAGGACAATGCAGCGGCTGTTCCAAGCAGTTGGTGTGTTGAATTCCCCTTCGCTAAGTGCTGAAAAGGCTTCTGCTCAGCATGGGGAGCTCACTTCATTATGTGACTCCAACCCCGCTGATTAGAAACTTGACCAGGATCAATGGAGACAGAGTGCCTGCTGGAGAATGAACAGCAGATCCAGGCAGAGCCCTAATGTGCAGTCACTAAACAAGCATTGCTTAAGACCAGGGGATGAGATATTTGTACCACTTGGCCTTGGAGATCTCTTTGATCTCTTCAAATCAGTGCAATATAATGGCTCTTTTCTTGAGGCTCCCTTTCCTCTTTTATTCCTTAACCTTTTTTTTTTTTTTTAAACCCTTGTACTGTTCCAGTTGCCCCTGAAATGATGACACCTTTGTCATCTGTTTTGTCTCTGTTCCTGCAGCATCTGCCAGAGGAGTGGCTGTAGACTTTCTTCCCTGGGGCTCTGGCTGAGGTGATTGCTTACTGTTCTTATGGCTGCTTTCTTGGACTGTGTACTCTCTTCTGTCTGCAAATTTCACCTAGATGTGGCACAAGGATGTTGATAATTTTTTTTCCCAGGAGTTCTGCAGCCCAGTGGCTCCCCAGGGCTCGGTGTTGGGTCCAGTCCTGTTTAATATCTTCATTGACAACCTTGATGCGGGAATAGCATCCACCCTCAGCAAGTGCCGATGATACAAAGCTGGGAGGGGTGGCTGACA
>VZTU01020854.1:0-64582 GCA_013400835.1 Zapornia atra | reverse complement strand
CTATGATCCTTGGGGTCCCTTCTAACCCAGACCATTCTATGATTCTATGATTCTACCTGTAACCCAAATGATTTGGCAACATGTGAGTTTGAAGCAGAGGGCAGCGATTATTTTTTAAGAAATGATGGTGGCACATGGGATGGGATGGGATGGGATGGGATGGGATGGGATGGGATGGGATGGGATGGGATGGGATGGGATGGGATGGGCCTTCCTTTCTTGGGCTGCCTGCTGCTGCACACAGCTAACACCAACTGAGCTACTGCTTCATGGTTTGTCTTTGAAATTACTCACCATGGAGAAACAAAAGCTGATCACTGGATAAATGGAGGTTTATGAGCTCTGCCATTTTGCTTGGGGGGAACACTGGCTTGTTAAAATTCATCATCTGATTCATCTGAACTTAAAAGTAAATTAATTCCAGTACTGGAGAATAAGAACACAATTAGGACAAGTTCCTTAGCCTGACTTTGAAAGCAAGCTGTTGGGGCTGATGGCTAGATTTATGTTAAACTCACATATAAATCACCCCGGGAAATACAGTGTGGCATGTCTTGATTGTAATTTGCTACTGTGATTCTGGTTGCTAAAGGTTTGTAGATAAAATGAAGACTTTCCATTTCCTGTTTTGTTTGTTACCCAAATTCCCCTCCCTCCTTTTTATTTAATGCATTTTCCCTATTGCCTCAACAGAGCAGCAGAACAGATGACACACTGAGGAAAGGGCATCCTGAACTCTCCTTACATACAGTTTGAGCAGCATATCCACACTTCTGCTGGTCAGAAGTCTTTTGTAATGCTTTCAGGCAAGGAAACCCTTTACATCTATTTCCATGCAGAGCACTTTAGCTGATATGTAGAGCTAAAATACTTTTATAAGTAGGATTAGTAGGTTTCTTCATTTGAAGTCGCCCAGCTACTCTGTTCTTCTGATATCTGATATATGACAGTAGCTTTTGGAAGTCTCTAGAGGTTTCAGGACTGCTAAAGGTCCCCATGAATATTTCAAGACGATACCACAAGAGGGAAGCTAGTGTGTTTTCCCTGTGAGCCTGTTTGGGGGTTTTGTTTGGGGTTTTTTTTTCAGGAAGGAGGATGTGTCCAGGAAATTACATGCAGATACCAACAGTAATAGGATGTAACAGTTGCGGCGGTCAAGCCCGCAGAATTTAGGAAATGCAAGAATCACAGTTCCCTGGGTAACTTTAATGTTTGCAGGAGTTATGCTGCATCTTTAATTACACAGTGACATACTGTTGTGATGAGCAGCTATTCAGTGTTTTTGCATCCTCTCTGAGCAGTGTGTGGCCCCAGGCTTTACTTGGTGAGTGCTATTCAGTCTGTCTTCTAAAGACAGAATAAATCATTTTAGTTTCAGTTCATGGCTGCCCACTTGTTTCGATGGGTTGGCAGAATGATGTATAGCAGATAAATAATCTGAGTTTCTTTGTGCTTGCTGCAGTGCAGGGGGCAGCTTCTCAGGTGCTTTTAGGATTCAGACATTCCCTCTCCTCCCATAACAGGTCAGACCCAGTAGCCTGGTTACTATTTCCAATTTTTAATGCCCAAGTGTGGGTGGCAGCATAGAATTGTGTTGGGAAGAGAGTCCCTTGCTTGGTCTGCTTACAGAACTTCAGGATATGAGGTGGTAATGGAGACTACTGTTTTACTTTTGGGAAGGTCCTCTCTTGAGTTACCTCAGGGGAAACAGGTTATTACAGTGTATATGGTGCTAAAATACCAGCTGTATGTTTTGTAGTGGTATAGCTAAGACGTGTTACAAGGAAATACTTGAAGGAGCATTAGCAAATGGCTTTGTAGAGAACTGGAAGGACCTTTTGAGGGTGATGTATGGAAGTCAGGAAGGAGCTTGTCTGAAATGGGATAAAAGTGGTTATTGAGTGCTGCCCCTTAGGGAAAGGTGGGAGTAGAGAATTTGATAGTATGAGGTGATGGGTCCCAAGAACCCCTCAGAAAGGAGTGACGAGTAGTTGATGTTTGATGCGAGAGGAAAGGGAGGCGCAGTGACCTGCAGCAGAGACAGCAGCAAACCTGGCCAAAGATGCCAGCCAGAGGAATGGCCTTTGCCTTCCAGGTGGAGGTGGGTGAGGAAAGACTGAAATCCAGCTAAATGAGAGCCTTGTGTTTCCAAAGGTCAGCACAGGTGCATGATCTGGCAGCACCTGTGCCTCCATTAAATCTTTCACAAAGTCTTACCTTCTATGCAGGCAGTGTAATAAGCATGAGTGCATAAAGGGAGCAGAGCCTGTCTGCACACGCTGGTGCAGACACACGCCCCGTTGTTTGGAGCAAACCTTTGCAGCCACAGGTACCTTCTGCCAGCTTATGTACTTCAGACATCAGAGTGTGAGCAGGCCTTGCTCTGGGTAGGGATCCCAATAGCTGGATGCAGCCCGGTTTCCTCCTCAGAGGGTCTCATGAGGAACTCAGAGCCTGAGTGTCCCACATGTCTTGCATCCCCCAGTACTCTTGCAGCCAGAGAACTTGCAACACACCCAAATGGGAGTTGACTGCAGCAGCAGCAGCTTTGGGCCTTCTCCTTCTGTCCCAAGCAGGGATGTTTAGTACCTACAGCCAAGTTCATCCTGTTCTGCCATAAATTTTGTGATCTCAGGCACCCTAATTATAGGTCATTTCAGTGGATAAATGAAAATTCTTCCTGCCTCTGAAGCCCCTCATCAGTCTGAATTTCAACTAGAAACTGGGTTCTGTGTCCCAGCTCAGTCTCCAAGCGGCTCCTGCAGCCAGCAAGCTTGCTAGCTAACAGGTTTGAGTCAAGCCACTGAAATCCTTGTGTACGCTGGTTGTGCAGTTACACCTTAACTCTAAATGGCTTGGGCAGGGAGTAAGAGTAATAGAGGTCAATGAAAAGATGTTTTAATTGACACCTTCTGAAAAATTAGCACAGAAATTTCCTGAACTTTAATGACTACTCCCAAGTTCTTCATAGAATCACAGAAGGGTTTTGTTTGGAAGGGACCTCAAAATTCATCTAGCCCCAACCCTCCTGCCATGGGCAGGGACACCCTCCGCTAGCCCAGGCTGCCCAAAGCCCCATCCAGCCTGGCCTTGAATACTGCCAGGGTGGGGCAGCCACAACTTCCCTGGGCAGCCTGTGCCAGGCCCTCAGCAACCTCACAGGGAAGAATTTCTTCCTAATATCTAATCTAAATCTGCCCTCCTTCAGTTTAGGGCCATTACCCCTTGTTTTATCACTCTGTGCCCTTGTAACCAGTCCCTCTCCAGCTTTCCTGTAGGCCTCTTTGGGTAATGGAAGGCTGCTCTAAGTTCCCCTGTGAGCCTTCTCTAGGCTTAACAAGCCTAATTGTCTCAGCCTGTCTTCATACAAGAGGTGCTCCAGCCCTCTGATCATTTTTGTGACCCTTCTCTGGACTTGATCTAACAGATTAATTATGCTGGGGACTGCAGAGCTAGGTGCAATACTCCAGGTGGGGTCTCACTAGAGCAGAGTAGATGGGCAGAATCACATCCCTTGACCTGCTGGTCAGACTTCTTCTGGCACAGGCCAGGATGCAGATGGCTTTCTGGGCTGCAGTCACACATTGCTGGCTCATGTTGAGTTTCTCAGCAATCAGCACCTCCAAGTCCTCTTCCTCAGGGCTGTTCTCAATCCATTCTCTGCTCAGCCTGTAGCTGTGCTTGGGGTTGCCCTGACTCATGTGCAGGACAGTCAGAACTGATGAAAATAAAACACAGGCAGACTTAAGATAGAGACTCTGAAGTCTCAGTTCCACTGATTTGCAGGAAAACTTTGGGGGGAGGTCATATGCTGTTGAGATGGACAAACAGCTCCCCCATCTTTTGGGAGGGCTTGCAAAATTGCTGCCTATGCATAGTTGACACAGAAGAAAAAAACCCAACCACATTATAGCTGCAGGGAAAGCAAGGCCACCAAGTCTTTGGCACCCAGCTTAGACAGCTGGTCTGTGGAGAAGGACAGGGGAGAAACCCAGCCCCCCAGCTGGTGGTTCAGAGCATTTGGGTAAGGCACCTGCTCAGAACTGGTTTTGGAGGTGCTCCTGAAGGGAGTGCCCCGAGCGATGTGAATAGGCCAGAGCTCCCTAACATGGCTGGTGCGCTAGAACAGCCGTCAGGCAGTGCTGTATCCAGCGCCCGAAGCGCTTTGCCGTGGTGGGTGGTCACAGTTCCTGTAGTCACTGTTTTATATACCTGAGACACAGGAGGGCAAGTGTGAAGTGTTCAAGTGATGAAACCAGTCAAGATGACCACAAAAGAGGGGCATTCCCAGTCCCCTGCCCTTTTGCTACCTGTCAAGCAAGTGCTGTCTCTTGATTATTTTTTAAGTTCTGGCCTGCAGTGCCTGCTCCTTGCCTGGCTGCCCAGTTCTCCTCCCCAGCAGCTGCCCAGGCCCAGCAGTCACCTTTCTCAGCAGCGCTGTCCCAGACCTCCCTGCAGCCCTGCTCCACAGCCACAAGCACTCATTGCAAGCCTGCTCATGGGGGAATTCACCTAGAAAATTCAAACAACAACAAAAAAAAGGGCTGAATGTGCACATGTACTTAGTGTCCTGCTACCAAGCAAGTGGCCTAGCTTTCCTGCAAGTGTGGTCCTTAATGTAAAGAAGCCTTTGCCCTTTCAAACTGAGGGTGGAAGACCCCTTCCTGTTGTGATGCCTGTCACTGGCTTCTGTGGTTTGAACCATCATCGTCTGCAGCTCAGAATGATCACCGATGTGATGGTAAAAATGAGCTGCTTTTTACTTTCACTTCAATTATTTGTTAAAAAATGATAATGAGAAAAGTCAGTGGCATTTCAGAGACAGTTAATTTGCACCCTTGTTTTTTCTTACACCCTGATGGTGCTTTCCTCCACGTTTAAGGGAAGCCTGGGAAGCGCTTCAGGGATCTTGCACTTGAATCTCCAGCCTTCATTAAGTGGGCCTTTGCTGCAGGCTTCTGGAGTCAGAGGAGTTGTGCTGAGACATCTCCTTAAAATTAAACTATATTTAATAATAACAGGGGAAGTACAAATTCTCCAGCCCATTAGGCTGCTTTTTACAGCAGTGTTCCCCTGTTTCAAGCCTGCACCAGTGTAGAAGTGCCACACTTAAACACATTTAATCTTTTTCTGCTGGGAGTCATATTTTCCAAGTAGGATCTCAGTTGCCAGTGCTTGCTATAATAATAACTCTGCCAGGAGCAGAGGAGAGAGATTATTTTAAATTTAAAAAAATAAACATATTTTTTAAAAAAAGTAAAATCCAGTCAGGATGTCTTCTTTTTTTTTTTTATGTGAATAGTTGGGAGGTTTTGCCTTTTTTGAGAAGAACTTAATATTGAGACTGCAGAAAAAAGTGTGTCCATCTAATGGACATCTTAATTAGCACGAAATAAATAATACTCTAGGCCAAGCCCAAACCCAGGAGAATTAAAGCTCTTGCAGACTGTGATCCCATGGACTAAATATATATGTCCTGAACTTTTGGAGGGCATAAATAGGCATTGCAGGATCTGCCAGGTGGGTAGATGTGTGTACAGTTCAGCATGGAAGATAGCAGCTTTGTGCCTTTAGGCTGAACTTGTGGAATTTAGTTCTTCTCCTCCTTGCTACAGATCCCTGTTATCAATTTGGGAAACAACTTTCTCCATTTATGCCCCAGCTCCTGACCTTTGAAGCAAATCTACATCCCAGGGCTCTTTGTGGGATTAATTTTGTATTCAAGAAGGTGCCTGGACAAAACACCAGGACACTCAGCTAGAAGAATCAGAGTGCAGTGGCCTTGCTGAAAGACAGAAGAGGTTCCGATGCCCGTCTGCAGACCTCTTTCCCAAAAGCAGCCTTGCTTTTGTGACAAGAAAAGGTGCAGTGCAGGCACTGCAAGCACCCAGGACTAGGTACTGTCCATATACAAATAGGGATAGTGGTGTATTCTGTTTTCTTTTCTTTCCTTTTTTTTTTTTTCTTTTTCTTTCTTTCCCTGATTTTCAAACAATGAAACAAATGTTTCCTCTGCTAGTCTTGCAATCTGTGGTAGAATGAAAAACAAGTTGGATGTTTAGGCATAACCTAAATTTTTATGTTCCTATATATATGGCAAAGCAAATGTCTGTTTGCAGGGTGTCAGCTGGAGGTACAGCAGATGTATGCCCAACAAGAGGGTAGCTTCTTGGAAAGGGTTTTTCTGAGGTGATTTACAGACAAACTTTCCACCAGGGGCTTCAAAAGAGAGAAGTCACTGTGGGAAACTCAGAAACTATTGCTTCTTGTCTCCCACAGCACTTGGCTTTGGGTGGTAAATGCTCTGCTCTGGTCCTCCTCCTAGGCCAGGCCCCTGTCAGCACCTGATGCTGTCAAGTGCCCCCTTGAGAAGGTTCACCTCACAATTTGCATTGTGTTAGAGCTGGCAGTGTACCCAGCTTTGCAGTCAAGAGCTAGGGCTGGAAACAGGACCCTCAGAACTGAGGGATGCTCAGGGATTCCTCAGAGGGACTCAGTTCTTTCCATAAAGGAGATATTTTTATTATGCCAAATAAGAAAAAAGAAATAGTTCTACAAACCTGTGAGAAGTTTGGTTTTTTTTTTTCAATAATTAACTTATGCAGCCAGTTGGGTGGCATAAATTAAGTTTGCCTTCGCTGTGAAACACAAACGGTGGCGTGGCTTGAGTCTGTGGGGCAGCAATGTTGTTTTACTGGAAAGATAATATTCCCAAGCTGCCTTAGGGGAAGTGGGGGCCAACCAGCCCACCAGTAGGACTTTATCCACCTAGTAATGGGGATTTTGTTAGGCACCATGAAGAGCAGGGGTATCCTCCCTGGCTTCGCAGAGGTGTGGGAATGAGCCCAGGATGAGCAGCACTAGGACCCCGCTGAAATGACCTGCTCAGCCCGTGGGAGAAGCAGTGCCCCCCTACCCTTGTGAACCTCACTTATGTTCGCCATACTCAGTGCCTCTGAAATGCTGATCTTTCTAGCATCTGCTTTTGTGTTTGCAGAACATCATCAAGAAAGTGATTGGACAAAAATTTGTGTACAAGTTTGTCTCCTTTCCTGAGATTTTAAAAATGGATCCCCATGCTGTGGAGATCACCAGAGAGAGCCTTTTGCTGCAGGACAGCGACTGTAAGATGCCTTCTGAGAGCAGGGACCAGCATAAGCACAGCTTGTCAGCACTGAAAAGCACAAGCCGCAATGAATATATCCACTCTGGCCTGTACTCCTCTTTCACTATCAACTCGCTGCAGAACCAGCCAGACCCTTACAAGCCCATCAAAACTGAAAAACTGGAGGAGAAGTCAGAAGGAAGCACACCAGTCGAAGAAGTTCGGACTGTTATAAGATTTGTGACAAACAAAACAGACAAACAAGTTATGAGGCCCATGGTGTCGTTGCCTTCCACTTCCGAAACAGCAGCTGCTTCAGCTTTTCTCAGCTCGTCAGTGTCAGCTAAAATATCTTCCTTAATGCTACCCAACAGTGCCAGCATTTCATCTCCATCATCATCTTCCTCCAGGTCACCGTCTCTGTCTCCCACCTCGCCCCTCCCTGCAGATCACAGGAGCCTCTTCCTTGAGTCCAGTTGCCACGACTCAGATTCCCTTGAGCCGCTGAACCTCTCCTCAGGCTCCAAGGCAAAATCTCCATCTCTTCCCCCAAAGGCTAAAAAACCCAAAGGCTTGGAAATCTCTGCCCCACCTATGGTTCTCTCCAGCACTGACATCGGTTCCATCGCCCTCAACAGCCCCGCGCTTCCGTCGGGATCCCTGACTCCAGCCTTCTTCACTGCACAGGTAAGACCTGCCTGCCTCCTGTACCCTTGCTTTAGCCAGCTCTCCCTCTGTGTGGCCAAGAGCTCTGTGGTTCTATGGGATGGGGGGAAAAAAGCCAAACCCCAACAAATCTCTTGTGGGGAAGAGGGAACCATAGCAGAGGTCTGAACAAAAGGTGGAGTTCCTCCCAGGGTTCCTACTTGAGTGTTGGAAAAGCCATCACAGTTCACAGAGTGCCTGGAGGGATGATGAGATGGGCAGCCATTAGTTAACACAAGTGAATCACTTAGCTCAAACCAGGTCTGCAAAACAAGCAGGAAAAAGCCAAGAAGAAAAACATGGGGGTTTGTAGGTCATGACTTGAGCCATGTGCATTGTGGGCTGTGTGGTTGGGTTTCTCTGCTAGATGCTCTATCCGTTCAAACAGTGTGACCTATTCATTAGTTTCTGAATACAGAGCAAATTAATTGGTTTCTAAGACAAGGCCCTTATCCTAGTTTTGATTTCCAAAGTTTTACAGATCCACAGAGTGCTTGCCAGAGCCTCCTTTCAGCACAAGCTATTGAATAACCACTAGTCATTTTGTTCTTTTTAATCACCTATCTAGTGGTTCAGAGGAGAAGAGGAAAATCACATAGACAATGACCTGGTGTGTTCATGGGTGAGCTTTGTCTTGTGCTACCACTGCAAAATCAGACAAAAAAACCCAAGAGTAAAATTATCCCTATGGGGAACTCCACCAACACCCCCACTCACAACAAAAGTTCATGCCAATACTGGCATTAACAAACCAGCTGAGCAGTAAATAAGTAAAGGTGTGCATTACAAGCTCTCATTTCCTTCGGGCTGTCTGGGGGTCCCACTGTATCCAGAATCCCTTTACCCTTCCCTGTTGGGAGAGGTTTTGCACAGAGGATACCTGCAGTGCAGCCAGGGGTTAGAGGTCTTTGAGCTGGCTGTGGACAGCATTTGCTGTGAGGACCTGGCAGCGGTGAGCGCGTCCCTCGGCCGGCACAGCGCTTGCTCTTACCCGGCTTTTCAGGGGCCTGCACAGCGAGTTTGTACAAAGGTGCTGCAGTTCAGACACACCTGGGGGCCCCTGAGACAGGAGCTCCTGTCACAAAGAAAGAAGGTTTTGTGGGCCATTATCTGTCTTTTTTGACATCGTAAAAGCCCATAAGCCAAGTCATGTTTGGCAGGGAGAACAGAAGTGTGGCAAACCAAAATTGAGGTGCATTGACAGATTCTCATAACCTCTAGCTGTGGTTATACCACAGCAAGTGTTTTGCTTGCAGGGAACAAATCTGACAAGTCCTATCAGATGCCAACCAGACTCGCTTCAATCTCCTGCTGCCCCAAAACTTGGTATGAATAGGGACTTCTTTCCTCCTTTTGTAATTATTTCTTTGAATACTTTTCTCATTCTTCTATAAACTGGCATACTTACTACCCCTGAAAAGACATTGAATGGTATTAGATAGATGATTGTGGCCCTCCTTTAGCAGGATGGCTAGCTAAAGCCATGATAACTGTTGGCCCACTTAATGCCATTACAAATATTTTTTTTACAGGTTATCCTATCACAGAAGAGTCAGATGGCATCTGCATAGGGTAGTTCCTGGGTCTATTTATTAAGATTTTGGCTATACAACAACATAGCTTTTTTTCCTCTCTATTTCCAGTGTGGATAAGCAGCACCCTGGATCATAAATACTTGACCTAGTGAATATGAAATAAAACCTGTATAACAACTATGGTCAGGTAACTGGAATACCACAACTGGAAACCTGCAGTTCATCCCATTATCCAAGGAAGAGCATGCATCATATCTGAAACAATCTCTGATTTGTCAGGTCCCAGTGGTAGGCATGTGCTGCCGTGGGGCAGGTCACATACCACCAGTTCCTGCTCCAGGAGTCATGTAGGTTTGGAGAAGTCCTGCTGCCCTGGGTGATGTTTCTGAGGGCTTTCTGTTCTACCTGCTGGTCATGAGCAGCACCCTCGTGTGGAGCCCTGTGCAAGGGCACATGATATGTGCAACCAGTTTGAGGGCAGAAAAATGGGTTTAGAGATGTCGGTGCATAGAGTGTAGCACTTGGGTAGGGAAACACCAGCTTTCCCTTTCATTGGCTTCAATGAGAGATGGTTAGCTTTTGTTCAGAGCTTGCTTCTTTTACAGATTCCTTGTGCTTGTTATTTTTGTCATCTCTCCCTTGGACAAGGTGGATATCTAAAGTTTACCCCCTCCTTTCTTCAGGCCTCTACTCCAGCATTGGTAACATTTACAACATGCTGGTTCCTTAGCAACAAAGCAGCGTGCCTGTAGCCAGCACGCACGTGGTCAGCACAGCATCTGCATAGACTTTCCAGGCTCTGGCATGTGCCTAATGACCTAGGAAGTAATGTACAAGTGTGACAGTGCTTGTCCATTATCTGACAGCTGGAAGTGTCAAGACAGATTGTACTTACATGTGTTGTCAGAGGAGTCAGGAGCCAGGAACCTCATTGCTTAACGTTGCTCCTCTCTGTACAGTGAGAGATTTCTGTTTAAACTGTCCCCGCCCTTAGATTATAACGAGGTTCATTTTTAAATAGGAACTTACCACTGGGTTCCACATCTACTACCAGATGCACAGCTGTGTGAGAGCAGAAAATGAAGTGACACATCAGTTTCCATGTGTAATTTCAGGATAGCCTTTGCTGTGGTGGTGTTTACACTGAATGTTTCCTCTGGTGGTTTTGCTGCTTGGCTGATGGTGATGCCGAGACCGAGCCTGGGAGGCCCTGCACTCTTCTTGCATTAAATATTAACAGACTGGGAGGCTTGCTTCAGCTGGCTCTTGGCTCCAGCAGAACTTGCAGACATTGGTGCTCTGACCATCAGAGGATGCAAGCTTTTGCTTCACAGAATCACAAAGTTGGAAAAGACCTTTAAGATAATCGAGTCCAACTGTTCCCATCCTATGCTAAACCATATCCCTAAGTACCTCATCTACCCTTTTTTTTAAACACATCAAGGGATGGTGACTCAACCCCCTCCCTGGGCAGCCTGTTCTAGGCCCTGACAACTCTTTCAGTGAAGAATTTATTCCTAACGTCTAATCTGAACCTGCCCTGGCACAGCTTAGTGCCATTTCCCCTTGTCCTATCTCCTGTCACCTGGCACAGCTTTTAGGCATGTTAACATGCTTCCAGAGATGAACGGAGGACAGCTCAGTTGCAAATCTCCTCTCTCTCTCTCTCTGAAGACTTGTTCTACTTATAAATAATGGCTTCTGAGTTTTCCTTACTGCTTTCAAAAGGCTCCCAAGAACTGCAGTCTTAGTTCTAAGACACAAGCTGCAGTGTCTTAGAGAAGAAATAAAGCAGCGTGACATAGCTCAGTGGAGCTCTTGGTACAGATAGCACAGCACTGTGTCCTTAGTTGAATGTTGCTGCGTCTTGCTGCTTACATCTTTGGTTTTAAGGTTAGTAGGCTCTTCTCTAAGTAGATCTCTGAGTATTTATCCTGACCTAATTAGGTGTGTTCTTTGTCAGTCTTGTAAATCCCCGTCGAGAGCCTTCTGCCCGCGGAGCATCAGCGTGTAACACTGCACAGGAGAGGTGCTCTCACTGGAGCTGCCATTTTCCTGCCCTGTGAAAGCACCGTGCTCCTGGGAAGAGGGCATTTGTGAAGGAGCCCGTTCACAAGTGCTCGCCCATCAAGTATTTTTTGCAAGATCATAGAATCATAGAATCATAGAATGGTCTGGGTTAGAAGGGACCCCAAGGATCATCGAGCGCCAACCCCCCTGCCACAGGCAGGGCCACCAACCTCCAGGCCTGGATCTACACAAGGTTGCCCAGGGCCCCATCCAACCTGGCCTTGAACACTTCCAGGGACGGGGCATCCACTACTTCTCTGGGCAGCCTGTTCCAGCACCTCACCACTCTTTCTGTTAAAAACTTCCCCCTAATATCTAATCTAAACCTTCCTTGATGATACCTTGATACCTTGATGAGAGCTCTCACTTGATGAGACCAAGACACAGGTTTTCTCTGCATGCACTCGCTTCCCTTTTGTTGTCACCCAAGTACATCCAAATCCTGACCTCACTGGTACTCCTGGGAGCACTGTACCTGCTGTTCTACTGCGTGAACACCTTTTGCTTTCCCAGCAATGCCACCTGATCATTACTCCTTGGGACATGACTATGGTTTCTTCCACACAGTTCAGTATTTGTAATCCACCTTCTTCAGCACACAGGAGATGATGGCAGTGTCCTTTCCCTTCCCCTTTCTCTGTGAACCCTGCTTCTTTGAGATTCATTAGAAAAATCAGCCCCTTCAAGAGCAGCCAAGTTCTTCGTGTAAAACGACCTTTCAGAGACCCTGGGCCAGAATCGCCGGGAGGACCTTAATGTTCACTGCTCCTTGTCTCTCTCATCTCTTGTGCTGGTGTTAAACTCCGTGTTTGACCCTGTGGTGAACTCCAGTGCAGTCCTGTCGGAGCAGGTCCGTATTCCTGTGCGTTTCCACAGCGCCTCCAGCGCCACAGCCAGTCCCTCAGGTGCCGCTTGGCAGATAGGCTGTCCGTCATTCTGGAAAGTAGGCGTGGCCTGTGGTACCTGTCTTTCCGAGCCTGCTCACTGCGGCGTCCTAGCAACACGGTGTAAGCAGTCCTGAGGTGACACAGACCCCTGGTTGCAGTTGCCACGTGTGGGAGTTTGTGGTTCTGGCCTGGTGGGAAGCCAGCAGGTACCACACTAGCAGGTACCATGCGCCTGACGTGCTGGTTACTAGGGAGAGGTACTCCTTGTCTTCTGGCTTCTCTTCACATATTTTAAACTCTGGCCAAACAGATGCCCCAGTTTAGCAGAGCACTGAGGCACTTGTCCTACACAGCAGAAGACTTCTACTTGCTCGCTAAGTGTGCACTCCAGTTCCATTAAGTGCTTTGCTAAATAGAACTGATTTTGATAATTGGCATCAAGATTGCTGGTGAGATTCACTCATTAACCCAAATCCTGTGTTCAGAATTGTCACATCACTTTCACATTCTTTTTTTGAAAGATAAAAGTTACTCTGGATGCAGAATAATTCCTGTGACTCTTCCTTCAAATGAAGATTTGCGTGTGCTTTAGCTCTGCCTCCCTTCCAGTTGTGTTTTAGAAGTGCAGAGAGCGTTCCCAGCTCTCCTTGTGCGCCATGGTGCTGGAAGGAGCCAGCTCCAAGTTGGGAAAAGCCTGGGATTCTTAGTTCTTGCCACTTTAGTTCTTTCCAGTCAGTTAGCCGTGCGCTGCGTGGTCCCTCCGGGCACCCAGCCCCTCCGCCTGCCTCGCTGCGTCAGCCTGTGCACTGCCAGCTCCTTGAACCTTCTTCCATGTTGAACAGGCACCATCAGAGCAAACTTCAAAGGGCAGCAGCGAAGCTCCACACACAGTTGCATTAGTGCTTCAAAAGCTGCGGTGGTTTCGAGCAGTTGGTGCCTTTCCAAAGGTAGAACGTTGCTGTGAGGGAGACGTGAAGGCTGTGCACATGTGTTGTTCTGTATGATAGCTTGAGCATGGTTCATGTAACCAACAACTGCTACTCCTTTGGCAAAGCTCAATGGAAATGAAGCCAGATTCCACATGAAGGAGTATCAGATGTGCAGGTATTGAGTACTGACCGCTGTGGGGACAGGATTCAGGGCTGGATGGGCACTTGCTTCTGCCCCGGTACCCTCAGCATGCCATCTGTCTGTCTGCATCACAGACCCATAGAACAGCCCAGGTTGGAAGGGACCCTGATGTGTAAGACTTCAAGAGCTGTGAGGGCCGTACGGAGCTGTGACTCCCATGGTGGGCATCATGGAGTGTTCTCTTTTTTTGTCTTGCAGACCCCGAATGGATTATTGCTGACCCCAAGCCCACTGCTGTCTAGCATCCATTTCTGGAGCAGCCTCAGCCCTGTTGCTCCTCTGAGTCCCGCCAGGCTGCAGGGACCAAACACTCTGTTCCAGGTAGGTGTTTCTTCAATGCTCAGGATTCATTTCTGATTGGCAGTGCAGACGTGGAAGAGATGTAAGGGGAGCATCTCCTCATCTCATCTGGAGATTCTCACATAGTTTGACACAATATGGCAGTTAGTTGGCATTGTTAGCAAGAGACCTATTTACATACGTACCCTCTTTAAACCCTTGGCAGCACAGAACCTGCAGGGCACACAGGTATTTTATGAAGAAAACAGCAGTAAGTGCTGATCCCCAGTAAGACCAGATAACTGAGCCCTTGGAGCTTCAGGAAGAGCATGCTGACCAGTCAGGGACCAGCCAGGAGAGTGGGGGTATACAGACTCTGGGAAAACCAAGGCCCGTTTGGGTCTCACACAGTAAGGTGGGAGTGGGTTTCTGTCTTAATGAGCTGCTGCTGCTCCCTCAGAAAGATGGAGCACAGCTGTATTTACACTAAGGGCACTCTGAACCTGAAGGCTCCATTTGCAGTTCTCCTGCACCTCCTCAACCAAGTGACCTCATACCTCTGAGCATGACCTCATTCACTCAAGGCTTAGGAAAGGATGGTGGGGGATGGTATGAGCAGTTCCAGATGCAGCTGCTGCTAAACAGCTGCTGCAGGAAGTCATGGAAGAAATGACACTGGCCAGTTGATGGGCATGCGAGCAGCCAGAGAATTCAGGGACACCCCTGGAGCAAACTCCCTGACTGCTGGGGAGTCTGTCCCCCTTCTGACAGACCCACAGGGCCTTCTGTAAAATGGGGACTGATTCAGGCCACAATGACAAGGCTGTAGAGCACAAAGGTTTATTTTAGCAGCCAAACAGGAAACACCAACCACAGCTGAAGCCTAGCCAATGCTATCAAGAACTGCTGGGGCAGCCGGTGTAGGTGTCGGGTAGAGCTCTCCCCAGGCTGCCCCCACAAGCCAGGCCATGCTCCACGCAGCTAGCCAGGGTCCAGAGGAAAGAGCTGTAACTGCTTCACAGGTGGCTTTTGTTTTCACCTGCTGATTTGCCCTGGCAGCTGAAGGTCATTGCTGAAGGAGTCAAA
The DNA here is from genome assembly GCA_013400835.1 of Zapornia atra. Taxonomy (NCBI): domain Eukaryota; kingdom Metazoa; phylum Chordata; class Aves; order Gruiformes; family Rallidae; genus Zapornia; species Zapornia atra. The sequence continues at coordinate 49,784 of VZTU01020854.1, read as the reverse complement.
ATCCTGCCAGGAGCTAGAGTCTGGGGCAGTTCTGCAGCCACTGCCCATTTGCCTGCTGGCTTGCACAGAGGAGAGGTCAGGCCCCATATTTCATACTCTTTCAGGCACACGCTGCTTTTCACAATGCTCAGCACTGCCTACACTTCCTTAGTATAGTCCTTGTGCACTGCAAGGACCAGGATGGGAGCCACCTGCCTCCACAGTCCCACTAAACCTACAGGACAGTGCAGCCCCTCCTTTGACACACCAGGAGCAGCTCGTTCTGGCACTGCTGGACACAATTACCTGCATCCTCCCTTGCAGGGCACGTAGATGCTTATTAAGTCATAAAAAGCTCTTCTTCAGTGTTCGTAAGGTGAAAGCAACTCCCACACACCTACGCCTGTAGAGCCTTGCAGCCTGTGCAGAGCATCACCGAGATCTGCCATCTCCTTTCACACAATTTACCTTGATACATTGGCCTACCTGGAAAGCCTTCCCTTTAAAGGCACACTGCTAATTAGAAACTTTTTTTGGTGTTTTGCTGTTAGTTTGAACTTGCCACGGAGCTGGAACAGTGAGAGACTGACACAGAACTGGCTGACTCCAGAAAATGCAGCCAAAGTAAAGGAAGCCCAAGTTAGCCTGAGTTAAGCACTAACTACATCCTGAGTATTTTCTTTTTAACTACTGTGTAGAGGGTAGCACTGAGAGGACGTAGGCAAGTCCCAGCTCCCTGCTGTATGGAGGTGCATGAATAAAGAGCAGTGTCCTGGCCCCAGGGCCCACGGAGACAACCCAAGCACAAGAGAGCTAGGTTGGGGTGGAGACCAGGGGAAGGAGGAAATCACAACATTAGCATTGTTCACATGGCAGGCTGTAGTGCCAGCACACTGCCCGCCTCGACAGACACCAAGGGTCATACACGCCTCTTCTTGGTGGCTTTAGCAATGACACGAAACACAATTTACATGCCTGGCTTTAGAAGCCTAGACTAGAAAAGGAAGGGTTTCTCATCAAGGTCCGTGTTTTAATGAGTCTTGGCAGAAGCAATTAACACATTTCCCGAGGTTTGATTAAAACAGAGGCATGGGCTGGTCCTGGCTGCTGCAGGAGCGCGGTGCCAGCCCCTGCCATGGCAGCACGCTGCTGAGCCTGCGCTGCTCAGAGCGGTTTTCCACTGAACCTTGGGAGACTGGTATCATTAGCTACCATCTCAGTGGAAGAGTAATCCTGTTACAAGCAGATTACAGGCACATGTAGAGGGTGATTACTCCACAGTTGGCTACTGAAGGGCTGATCTGATAAGGGGTAAAAATACACCAGACACTTGAGTTGGGGAGCTGTGGTATTCCGCTTGCTCTCAAGGCAGCAGAAACCCATCCCATGTGCTCATGGAAGTGGGCCTGGAGGCCAGATCGGTATCTGCCACCAGGCAATTCCTGCCTCATGCCACAGCAAGTTTGTTCCATCTACTCCCTTTGCTGCTTCTTGGGTCAGATGTTCAGAGCTAGTCAGTACAGGTCACTGCAGGCAAGTTACAGTCAGGGTGCTGTCAGGAGCTAGGAATAGGCCATTTATATATGGAATTAGGAGGGTTTTTCACAGTATTTCAGAAAGAGAAGGTTAATTCTAAACGCTGATACATTCTGCTTCATGTGCTGCATGACCTGGTGTGCCTAGCTTAAAGGCTTCCTAGTGAGTATGTGAAGAAACTGCAGTTCCTCGAGAGCGAGGTGCCCCGTGTTTTGTGTTCAGAACGGTGCATTTCCTGCCCAACAACCACAGCTCAGCTGGTACTTGTGTGAAGCTCTCTTCTGCCTTGCTTTTTGGCAGGGCAGATGAAGAGTGTGGACTTCAATTAATGCTTTGTGGGCTGAAGGAACGGGTGGCAAGCAGCACTCTGTAGCAGTGCCTCTCCCAGGGCAAGGAGAGATGTGTTGGCATGTGAACTTTTCTATCAAACACAGCCAACAAGAGATTTACCTATCCCTGTCTGCTTCCAAATCACTCGGGTTTCGTCCTCTTTCGCGTTCCCATGGCCAATGTGGGCATTCTGTGTGGCTCTCACTGTAGAGAAGCAACAAGCCCTGAGAACATCTGGCTGTTCATCCCAAGCGTGCGTGCTTCTGGCCTGAACACTGTGGGATAAAGAATCATTTTTACCTGTTGGCTTCTTACAGTTCCCATCCCTGCTAAACGGCCACATACCAGTGCCACTCCCCAGCCTGGACGGAGCCTCTTCTCCAGTTCTGCTCTCTCCAAACGCTCAGAAATCCTGATGATGCCTCATCACACCAAGGACTTACTGGTGGATTTAACACTTCATTCCTATGGGCTAGTTTGTTTTTGTTTCCTGTGTCATGAGAAGGACATTTGTGAAACCCTCTGTTACTTTGGTTTGCACTTTTCATTACCTGGATAACTTCCTTTTATTACGTTAGCATTTTTAAACAGTGTTTATATATAAAAGTATATATAAATCTGTTTTGCATTAAATGAATTATAATTTTTTTTTATATCATAGCTCTCAAGTGTTGAACACTTCTGTTGTTGATGAAGTACTTTTTTTTTCCCCCACCCCCCCCCATAATGGATTGCAACAATGTATCTAATAAGGATGTGAAGCTTCTTTTTAATCCCCTTTTTCTGCGTATTATGCATCGTGCTTCTTGTGTAAACTATAACCGGCTGTGCCTTCTTTTTGCATAACGTCACGTAAATGATTTATATATTTTCTAGTATTAAGATAAAAAGCTGAAAGACAGAACTAGTACTGAACAGCCCTAGGGGTAGTGCTTGGGTATTTTCTCCACGGCTGGGCCATAGGACGCAGTGTATTCGTGTTAACTTTGTATTAAGTGCTTTCAGATGGGTTAAAAGTAGCCTTCTTCGCTGAAGTGAAAAATGTAACCAACGTTTCCAGCCAGGAGATGCACCTAGGAGTAACAAAGCCACACGTAGGCCCAAGCCCTTCTGTGGAGTTACACCAGGGAGGAGCGGGGAGGGGGCTATGTATATTCGTGAGATGTTTCCAGCATTTGGGAATACTTCTGTAGAAGAGGAGACATTGCTCAGAACCGATTTGGCGTGTATAAATCTGTGTGTGTGTATATATATATATGTACTTCTTACAAACTGTCAGCGTTGCAGCTGGGAAGACTGCAGGTAACCTCTGTCCTCCCAGGGAATGAGGATCATTCCTGATGATTTCCTGGTGCTCTGTTCAGTCGTGCCAAGTGCCTTCCACTGTGTCCCTGGAAAGATTCTTGCAGCTACTGAAGGTCAGAAAGTCACATCTCCCCTTCACCCCAAAGCTGGAGAAGTTACAGGACTGTGAATGACTGCCTGGTGCTTGTTGGAGAGACATACTGTACATAGACAGCTGAATTTGGGGTTTAAAACACGGCACCGTGCTGCTAGTGCCACTAGCTGCTCGCAACCTGAACGTAGTGGGTATGTCCTCCACCTTCAGGTGATGGTTTAGCCATTGGAAGGCCAGGCTGGGGTCAGGCCAGACTCCCTGGCACCGCAGATTCTAATCTTGGCTGGGCCGATGCAAATCTTCGGTTTTCTGAGGCGGCTAAATTGGGTTGAACGCAGCTTTACCCTGTAGGTGGTTCAGATGAGACCTTCAAAACCCAAACCAAAAATCAGAATCCTGTTTGCCACAGGCCATTAGCTCTTCTGCTTCGCTGTCTGGCCAAGCAGCTGGTCACAAGTCCGTTCTTTTCAAAGTTTATGCAGCGAGGTGTCTGCTGAGTTTCTGTTTGGATGCATTTCAGTGCCGATGTGTGTAGTTAATTGTAAAGTGCTTTTGGATCCTTCAACCTGAAAGGTGCTAAATAAACATTTTATTAATGCCACCCTGGTGTTGAAAAGCTGTTTTTGGGGCAGAGGGAATTTTCCTCAGGCTCCTGGGTTGCACAACCAAAAATGACTCCTCAGTTACTTCACTCTGTACTTCACCCTGTTACTTCACTGCAGTAATTACCGGGATAAAGCCCTGCTGGATCTATACGACGTTCCAGCGCCGATCAACAGAGCGATTGGACCCAGTGAGAAAGGACCAAACCCACTGGTGATTCAGCATTGGAAGAGGGGCCACCCTGTGGAGTCAAGAGCAGGAGAAGAACCTGTGCACAATTTATGAGCGAAGGGAACTGTGACACTGTGCAGAACGAGAAGGCAGCGCCTGCTGATGGGATTGACCGGTCTCGTGGGCAGAGGTCACAAGGGCTCGCAGGTCAAGCACTTCTCCTTCAGCAGCCTTCTTCCAGCTACATGGGATATTTTCTGGTACCTAAGTTAGAGAGGCAACTTTTCACGTTCCAGAGCCAACTTTTGTCTCATTTTTGAGTAAGTCTGAATGCCTGTGTGCGTGATGTCTCGCTTCGTGGAGCTAACGGGAGAACAAGGTGTAGAGATGAAGTGTTTCTCACTAGGAGTTTAAAAAGTAAAGAGAAACTCACAAATATTTGGTCTTTGATTCAATAAGCAGCAGTGAATATCCCACTGCAGAAACCCCAGGTGAACATGAGAGGAGGGAGGGTGCAACGGAGACAAGATTGCAAGAGAAAAAGCATCCAGGTTCTCATGACTTTTCTTTCTTCCAAGGTTTTACTATTATTAAGGCATTTCTCATTTCAAAATGCTCAACACACCTCAGCCCCCCCCCTTCACCCCCCTCTCCTGCTCCTTGAATGACTTTTTCTTTTGAAGCTGGCAGAAAATAGCAATTCTAAGAAAAAAAAATGTATCTATTTCAACAATTTCCTGGAAAGGATCTGAGAGAATCCAATGTAACACTTCAGGGAGGACACCTAGGAACAAGAACGCGGTGCTGTCTTCTCATCCTTGAGAGTACAAAAAGTAGCACCAGAACACACCTTCTTTTGCTGGTTGATGTTTCAGTTTTAAAAGAAAATAAAGTCAAAATGAAACCTGCCTCCCAGATCTTCCACCGGGAGGAATTCCTACAAATAAAGCCCAGCCTCTCACCCCTGTCCCTTACCTAAAACACTGGGTGATGACACCTTATGCCTCAAAGGAAATAGTCCATTGGGAATTTCCTACTGAACTTCATTACCAGCTGTATTTACTTCATTAACAACTGTCTTTTTAACTGTAGAGAAAACTCAAATAAATGTTTGTAAACCACTGTGATGGTGTTGATATTCCTGTGGCATGGAGAGCTACAGGACAGCAATCCCAGGGGGAAAAAAAAAACCCAAACCCTGGAGTTGTTCTCTCTTGAGTAGTCTTGGTAGTGACTGTAGTTTGGTCATACTCAAGGGATTTTTTTTTTTTTGCTAGCTTTACACTTTGCTCATCCCTCTGCAGTCACAGAGTTTTGTCAGTATCATGCTGGGTGGATGATAAGGCTGTTCTTGACTTACCTTCCCATTGCTGTTTTGGGGTTTTTCAGAAAAACAAGTACCAGTAGGGCCCCAGCTAGCAGGTGGCTTTGCCAGGACACTGCACCCATCTTCTGCCCTGGCACAGGTCAGTGGCTCAGTTATAAAGGAAACTTTCCAGCGGGTGATGATAAACTACAGGAAAACAAATACCTGACATGTGTCCATTACATCACAGAACGTCAGGAGTTGGAAGGGGAAGAAGAACCTCTCTCCACCTACTAACCACACCCCTTCTAATACACCCCAGGATGCCATTGGCCTTCTTAGCCAGGAGGGCACATTGCTGGCTCATGGTCATCCTGCTGTCCCCCAGGACCCCCAAGTCCCTCTCACCTACGCTGCTCTCCAACAGGCCAGCTCACCTCCCAGCTCTCCAGCCTAAGTCTTGCTGAACAGCAGCACTGCCTGTGGTGTGTCAGCCACCCCTCCCAGCTTTGTGTCTTCAGCAACGAACCATTTGTTTTGTCTGAAGAAAACCATCCTGGTGAGACAGGCACTTGCTGACCTGGAAATACCTACTGAAGCAGCAATGAACTGTCCGTGAGGTGATGTATTTCGGGGACACGGTCCTTTGACAGGGACTACAGCAGTCCCTACATTAAGAGGTTCTCTGGTCTTAAGCCTACAGGAAGCACCTTCAGAAGCCACCACGATTACATTAACTACATCATTAACTACAAGTAGTCCTTTACCTAAGGACATTGGTGTTCCCTTCCATCTTGAGACTGTCTCTGCATCCCATAGGTTAAAGCAGCATGATGGGTCACTTCGATTTAAGAACACCTCTGTGAAGTCACCAAACCACCACAGCTTTTCAAGTTTCTCTCAGCCCCAGACTGTTTCTGCTCTCACCAGTCAGCACGTGAACACTCTGCCCTCACAGATGGAGTACAAATCTCGTTCTCCAGGGCAAAGAGACTAATGGTGCTGGTGAGGAGGAGGAGGAATTTATTTACAAGAAAAGAAACATGAACCTCAGCCGAGGACTCTGTAGCACTCGGATCATGGCCTGCCTTTGGGGGGGCTGGCAGTTGTAGAGAAGCATCTCTCCTAGAGGAGAGGGCTCCAGAATATGTGGTGGGGTTTTCTGGGGTGGGGGGAAAGATTCCCATCCCAGCATTTTGCTTTCACTGCAAGAAGTGGGAATGGACAAACATTACCGTCATTATTCCCAACATGGCTCCAGGCTGGCTGCCACTTTAATTTGCAGGAGGCAAATCTCCTGCAAATTAAGGAGAAAGGACATGGAAGAAGGGAGAAAAAAGGTCTCCAGCAAAACAAGCTTGGGGTGTGAAAAAGGAGGAGGAGGCAGCGCTGAGGCTGCCATGCGGGGCATGCAAGGGGCTCCATGAGAGCGGGTTGGAGAGGGGATAGGGATGTGCATTCTCCCTGGTTTGAGATCCGCAGTGATGGCAATTCCATCAGCAAGGGGATCCCGCTGCAGCAAGTGAAGGAAATTCACAGCTCTCCAGGGAAAAACGTGTTTCACGGCACAGCTGCTGAGCTGAGCTGAGCGAGGCTCCTATTGCATGAGGAGGCCCCTAAGAGCCATCTGCTCAGTCGGGCCTGCTTCTCCTCTTGAACGAGTCCAGAGAGGATGCTGCCAGGACAGTAAGTGAGGCAGTTCTTTACAACACCAAGTAGGCGCCCTCGTGTGCATTCACAGTTTGAGCTTGCTCAGAAATTCCCTGATTTAAATGAGCTAAAGGGATCTTTGAGAAGGTGAAGCAATGGAAAAAGTGTGACGTGCACGTTCCCCCACTGACCCCGGGCTTTTCCTTCCCGCTGGCGCGAGGCGCGGCACAGCCCAGGGAAAGATCACACACAACAGATGAAAGAAACCCAGCAAACCCTGAGTAGCTGAACTCCAGCCCCAGCTCTGACAAAACGTATTTCCACTGCTGCCTAGAACAAGAGTGTGATTTCTGTGCAGCTGAACTCCAGAGATGAGGCAGCTGCATGTGCCCGATTAGCAGGCCCATGTACCTACTTGGCTTCTAGACTTCAAAATCATGGAATGAATTAGGTTGGAAGGGACCTTCAGAGGTCATCCAGTCCAACCCCCCTGCGGTAAGCAGGGACATCTTCACTAGATCAGGCTGCTTAGAGCAGGGATGGGGCCTCCCCCACCTCTCTGGGCAACCTGCTCCAGTGTCTCACCACCCTCAGATTGAAGAGCTTTTTCCTAATATCCCACCTAAATCTCCCCTTTTCTAGTTTAAAACCATTACCCCTTGTCCTACTGCTCCATGCCCCTGTGCTCCCCAGCTTTCCTACAGGCACCTTTCAGGTACTGGAAGGCCCGCTCTAAGGTCCCCCTGGAGCCTTCTCTTCTCCAAGCTGAACAAGCCCAACTCTCTCAGCCTGTCTTCATAGGAGAGATGCTCCAGCCCTCTGATCATCTTTGTAGTCCTCCTCTGGATGTGCTCCAATAGGTCCATGTCTTTGTGCTCAGGGCTCCAAAACTAGACACTCTAGGTGGGGTCTCACCAAAGCAGAACAGAGGGGCAGAATCGCCTCTCTCAACCTGCTGCTATTATCCTACCTGCAAAGTAAGCTCTGGCTGTACGATGTACCCATCAGCCCAACACTTACTTCCTAGTGCTTCCTTTATGTTTTATAGACTAGACTTCTTGTCAACTTCTTAAACTGCTCTGACACGGATGTTGGTGAGATACATGGGTGTTGCTGACCCAGGTACAGGTCAAATCTCCTAATGGCCCAGCCTCTGAAATGACAATAAATAAACATCTGTAAAAGGCAAGCATTCAAATTCCTCTCCAATATGAAGAAATTGCATAGCAACACTGCATTTGTTTCATAGCCAAACCTTTGCAGGGGAGGAAAAAAGGCATTGAAACGTGCTAACAAGGTGCAGGAGCTATACCAACTCTGCCTCTTAAGTGCCCAGATGCCACATGTCCGTGACTGCGCGTTGCCATGGACAAAGTAGGTTCTAATTTTTCTTCAGTGTCACCATGTGCTGCAGCTGTGCTTTTCCACCCCCTGATTTGTTTGGATTTCTTTCAAGTCTGACCTTAACTCTGGGTATTTCTTGTGTTTGTAACACTTTGCCTGGAGATACTTACAACACACCTTCCAGACGTGTTGGTCCTCAGCACCCGAATGCATTCTTAACCTTAATCCCATCCGAACCTTGTGAAACAGAAACAAGGTACCTTTATCCCAGGGAGAAACACGGGCGCGAACACGGAGCGAGCTGCCCAAGGGAGGCTGCCATGCAGTTTCACAAATGACTTGCAGATACCAAGGGTGTCAGTTCTTTCATAATTGTTTATTTTAACTTTTATTGCCCGATTCAGGGATACACTCTGGCTACTCAATGCTGTGGTAAAGCGGCACAACGATAACACAGCCGTGGTGAGACGCGCGTTCCGCCGGCGCCTCGCTGAGCAGCTGCTTTGCCCATTCAACCTCCCACCCCGTCCTGCCCTGTAAATCCCCGTCCTCCACCCACCCTCTCTTCCCCCCTTCAGCCGTCACCCGCGTGTCCACGCAACCTCATCACCACCTGCCTCTTCCCTGGCTCCAAGCCCTCCCTGTTCCTACGCGCACCTATACACACACCCCTTGCCGTTCCTACCCCGGGGTAGGTGGGATACTCCGGCTATCTTCTAAATATAACTACTCAAAACAGCAACACCTTGCAGGCCATTTCTCATTAACCAGTCGCTCATCTTCAAGCAAAGGCTGCCACACCAACTCTTCAAAGTCATCCATTTTCAGTGACTACCTGCTTGGTTTTCCTCACGCTCAAAGTCTCCTCCCGAAAAGGCCAACGCTCCCTACGGTTCCTGGGACAGCGACACCAAGCCCGCAGCGCCCGGTGCTGTGGGACAGGAGGCACAACGCTGAACTGCAGGGGAAGGATCTCACAGGAACGCCCAGCGACTTCAGACTCGCTGATGGCTGCCCCAAATGGGCAGCTGCCACAGCACTGTCTCTGCTGACACAGGAATTCCAATTAGAGACAATTAAAAAACCAAACCCCAGCAACAAAACCCCGTGCTGAAACCGGCTCGATCGCAGCCGCCATGCTTCTTAAGAAATACATTCTTTAAAGCTACCACCTCCTAACGAATCAAGTGGATTCACCCACAGGTCCTCAGAAAAATCTCTTTATAAACATGAGAGCGCTTTAGATTTACAGACGATCTTGTCACCTGTACCAAAAAAGGCTGAGTTCTTACTTAAAATGGAAACCTCCTCCTGTTAGCTGCCGCCGATCCCTTTCTAAATTCAATAATGCACTTCATTTCACCAGTGAAACCTTTCAGTCCTTTACTGGTTAGTGTCACGTCGTTACTTGCTCTTTTATGACCGATCAACTATTACAGCTCTAGAAAAGCTAAACCCCATGTTTACCCACAGTGAATATTTACTCACCATCTTCGCTACTTCTGTAAAAAAAAAAAAAAAGATGTTTTCCTGATACTTCTTCCTTCAACACCATCACGCCTACAACGTATTTCCTACAAAGTTAATCAGTATAAAATCTAGATCAGATCCATAGCAACTATAAAAAAATATATTAAACAACTATTTCGGGACAAAGGGGTTGGTTTTTTTTTCCATCAGTGCCAAATCCGCCTCGGCCACACGCGCACGCGTCAGCAGGAGACCCACGCGTGCATGGGAGGCACGTTACTACGCTCCTAGACCTAGGCAGGACTCGTGACACCATGTGACATGCAGGACTTGCCAGCTAAAAAATCAGTCTGTGGACCACATTTAAGGTAAGATCCCGAAGGGCCTCAGTCAACGGCTGCCGTCGTGTTACTTCTCACTGCCACACTACTTCCGCGCTTGCGTGAGCTGACAAGCGGCTCAAGTTAAAGCTGGTGACTCCCACAACACACACAGACCTAGCTAAACGTTTCCAACAGCGCCCCAAGAACCGCCGAGTTCACTCAAAAGTCTGTATTTTTAACAACACAGGGCCCTCTGTTGTTATAAATTTCAAAACAAAACCAAAGAATTCCACGTAATATTTATACTTTCAAAAGTACAATATTAATACAGGTCGGTCAGTTAGAAATAACAGCAGTTTGTTAGGTCTACAAGATTTAACGTAAAACCAGTTTACAAATGCTGAGAAGCAGTAGTGGTCCAACAGTCACCATTACACATGAATTTTCTCTCTTCCAGAAAATAATAATAATAATAATAATAAAAAAACAATTCCCAATTCAAATTTACCAGTATCAATGAAATATTAATAAAACACCCCCAAACATGCCACAATCACTATTCACAAATAAAGTTAAAATGAAATATACAAAAATTTCACTTAATACTGTTAAATAACAATAAACTACAAGATTTCCTGAACAGAAATGGTAGGACCCCTGAACGTTTTACAGTGAATGTCAGGAAAAATTAAGTTACCTATGACTATTTTCATGATATACCAGCCAAAGATTTACATGACCATTTCAAAATATACCGATAAAGATTTACAGTCTCTTTAAGATGCACTAAACAAATAGGTTCATAAAGGTGAACACAAATGCTTAAAAATACTGTAACCATCACCAAGGGTGTACTTATGATACTCACTGAGATGCATAAGCGTAGTAGTAACATGTTTACTATCTCTGGTAAACAGATAACACCTAAGATCTGAAAAACTCTCCGGGTTCCCCCTGTAAAAGCTCTGTAGGTTAGTGAGTTCCTACCAAGTACAAACCTGCATCTTTCCAGTTGATTTCAAGTGAATAATGCACAAATGGGAGAGCACCAAGGTGGGAAAAGGGTGCCGTTATTCCCACGTTCCCCTAAGCAGTTGTCCCGTTCCTCTGTAACGCAGAGACTCTACGTTTCTAAGCGTAAGCCGGGGTCCAACGTGTACGAATCATCTTTACACTTGTTTGCATTTCTAAAGTTAAAAAGAAGGTACAAAAGTCATCACTTCGCAGGCCCCGTGTGCACAACAACGTGCAAATACCTTACGCTGGAGCGAGCCTGGCAAAGTTGATCATCCAGTCTCCATGCTCTAATTTACCAATAACGAACGTAGGATCCGAGAGCAAATTAACAGCTACTGGTCACTTGTTTGCATCAACTTTCACACCATGTGCTTTTCAAAAAACATAAGATGCATTGTAATTTTTTCAACTATTTCAACACATACTTCCAATGTTAAATAAGGAATTAAGTGCCATGAACTTAGAGCATTAAAGATGGTTCACCTATAGCCAAGCAAAGCTATGTTTACATTCCAGGAAACACTGCAGTTTAAGAAATACAAAAAAACCCCGCAGCAGTAGAACATTTTATGAAGAGAAACAGATGCATTCACATATTATAAAGCCATTGCAACTTCTTCAGGCATGGAACTGTTGTGTTAACTATACAGACAGTAGTTATTTAGCAGCAATGATTCCGCAATAAATAATGCACTGTGTTTCTCAGTCCTGCACAAAAATTGCAGCTACAGTTACATCAACAGCTGTAACCTACTGGCTCTAGTGGCAGAGGAGACCTTAAAACCAACTGTACAAAAAATTGTCACACTGTGACAACAAATATAAAAACATAATCTGCAGGTTGGAAATAAAAAGACTCCACTGTGAAGAGGACAGTGTAGACAAACTGCGATTCCAAGTCCAGCAACAGAGAGCACGGCCTTCAGATCCGAGTCCTTGACCGACAGGATAGGCTTGGGCTCGACTCCGCACCGCTCGCTTTAAAAGAGCATGCTCTGCCTTCTGTTCTTCCCGTGTCCTGCAACAGAACACAGACCATGGTAAGAAACCAAAGCACGGGCACGTCAGGGCATCCACTCAGGTATTGCCTGCACCTCCTGCCTCGCCCTTCTAAGAGAACATCCCTTCTTTGTGTTTAATCCGGTATCAGCATCATTCTCTGAGCTGCACTTGGGCCTTTTCTGCTCTTTGACTGTGCCGCCATTCGACACCACACCCACACAGGAACAGCGTGAAGCTCTGAGACATTCTTGTACTAGGAGTCCCTCTGCCACCCCCAGTAAAGCTCACCTCCTCCTCCCACCACACGTTAAGCGTAAGCGTCTCAGCAGGAATCTGAGCAAACTGTTCTGGAGATCTGAGTGCACTCACACAGACCAACCGAACAGAGTATTCCTCAGTCCCGAGTGCCCCTGGCATGGCATTCCGTTTGCAGCCATGAGAAAACCCCACGGTTCCCATACCTGTCTCTGGGTAAGTGGAATTTCGGAAGCCAGGGTCTTTCTGCAACTGGATCTCTTTTAGACTGAATATTGAAACACCTGGAATGTAACAGAAACATTAATCCATACTTGAACATAACTAGTCTTAATTACACAGTTCAGATAAAAAATTCCTATTCCAAATGACGTATGCCAACATCTATCAGACTTCCTTAACAGAATACTACTTTAACAATACTCTGCTAATTTACTACCCCTCTTACTTTCAGGCAAAGTGTGTATTCTTGTTCCAAGACTTCTGAAGTAGGCGTGTTTCATGGCCTCTTCTGCTGAAATCCTCTTCTTTGACTCGTACTGTTAACACAAAGGGATACAAGGAGCAGGTTAGTTGGCGTTAAGAGACTCCAGCATTTCCTCAAAGGGAGGGACAGAGTTCCACTCGCTCGGTACGTCCCACTAAACCAACTAGGACACATTTGTTTTCATTACTTTTATTTCACACATGAAACTGTAACATATGTTATCTGAAATCAGCATTATCAACATACGAAGCGACTGCTGAAATAGTCAAAATAACTGCTGTGAATGGAGGCAAGTCAAAAATATACTTAATCTTTAATTATAGATGTAGGGATTGGATGACAGACTTCTATCTACCTCATGCTCGAACACCAAATTGCAATGAAAATGCTGTTATGTGAGAGCACAAGTTTTCTAATCTGATGGACATTCTGCACAGAGCAGAACTTTAGACAGCAGGGGCTTCAGCCTGCGCTCAAACATCTCCTGCTTGGCACATGTGTGCGCCTGACCAAAGGCACAGCTGTTAAAGGGGTGTATGCAAACAGGAACAAAGTCCAAACTAGGACTGCAAGTTCTGTTCTGACATCATGTGTAAACAAGATGAAGACCTGATGCAAGATAAATCATAGGCTGCAGAGTAACTACACTCCACCTTACATACCAGGAAGTTTTAACATTATGAAGTTACAGTGCTTCTGCACCGACTCAAAGATGTAAGAGCTGGCCTTCTGTCCAGCTCCCCTCTGTCTTGCTTCTGGCTCATTTTTAATGAAGATTAAAAGATTAAACCCACGTACCACTTCGCCTTCAGAATCCAGTTTGCAAGATCAGACAGTAGTATTACACCTCAGTAACTACTTCTCTAGTAGGAGCTATGTTCATTGTCACAGAAATTCAGCATTGGTGTGTAAAAGCTCTGGGTTAATGCTATATCTCACCAGGGATTTAGCTTTTCCAGGGAACGGCTAACACAGAATCAATTCTAGTTTTAGGAAAGTAGTAAGAGAAGAAATCACTTCTGGGAAAAAAACCAAACCACTAAACAAACCGAAAACTAAAGAGGCTTTAAATTCTTACAGTAGGTAGGTTTCCCAAAACAGTCATTCTTCCCCAACCTGTTACCCACTGCAGACTCAGCTGCACATTCCACTTTGAGACAGATCTAGCAGGTACTACAGCTTGTAAAACATTTTGTAAATAATGTATTAAAAATCTAAACTCACTCTTTTATGAAGCAAAGCCACAAAACACAACTTACTTGAAGGAACTTGGCTATCAATTCAATCCCTTCCGTGTCTAGCCTAAAACCAAAAAATATTTTAAAAAATTAAAATGGTTACTGAACTGTATTTACAAAAGCAAAGCTAAGGAACTGACTTCAGTAAATGACATCAAACAGAAATGCTTTCACCCGATCAGCTTCTCTGCATGTTACTGTATATACATATGAGTAACCAGTATCAGTCTATTTGAAAAAAAACTGGGGACAGACAAATCCTGAGCTTTGGATTGTGATTTACTGGGTTAGCCCAGATCATTTATTTTAGCAAGCAAGTTTTTTTAATGCTACTCACTACTCTCTCCCTAGGAGGACACGATGGTAGATACTTTTCTTCAGAGTTGACAACAGCGTGGTAGTCTTTTTTATAAAGTTTATTTTTAACAGCTGTGCAGACCCTTCAAATGCCTCATAACAGTTTTAGAATCATTTGAAGAGACTGCTCAAGGAAACCTTGCCATTTAACCACGGCTTCTTATGTGACAAAAGATAATTTGGGTTATGTAGGAAGTGCTGGGTGAATACTCCTTCTATGCAGGCATTACCAACTGGAGTCTATAGTTCTATAGGTCATGAAGGTGTTGAGGTGTCTTGAATGGTATTAGAGAAAGTAATTGCCTAGTACCAGGACCATGCTATGTGTTGCTATCTGCCCACAGTAGCACAACTGAAGTGTAGTGTTCCAGCGCTCAGCAGCAGACCCTACTTGGAAACACGTTCACATTTGCAAATATGCAAAGCCAGAGAGGTGCCTATTTTCTGTGACTAGAACACAAGGTACCTTGGTGCGTGGTTGATGAGGGGTTGTGGTTTATACTTAGGAAAGTTGTAGTTTCTAAATTCATCACTGGAAGAAATACCCGGCCACGTTTCTTGACACGGGGTTCCTGCATTTAAAAAAGGCAACAAATTAAACTTAAAAAAAAAGTAAAGAAACAACTTCAACACAAATAAGCATTTAATCCTGTAATTTAGACAGGAAAGAAATAAAAAAATAATCAGCTGATGAGTGTCTGCTGTACAGGCTCAACCATGCAGCCAGCTCAATCATTTGTCATTAACAGTGCGGTCATTCACCTTAATTACACTGCAATATAAAATATCCTTGCTTATCGATAAGGATCTGCAGTTCTTGAGGGAAAACTGTTTAGAAAAACAAACTTATAGCATTAAGTTTACTGCTGAAAGTATCCATTTACCCAGAAGTCTGAAAATCAAGTGCAGTTCATCTTCAACAGTGGAACCAGGAAAGAGAGGTCTTCCCGATGCCATTTCAAAAAATATGCATCCCACGCCCCTTTGTACAAACAGAGAAAAAGAGAAATCAGAAACAGCCCAACAATTGCAGCTTTCAGCTCTTCAAGACTTCTGTGATTTCTCTTCAATTAAAACAAATTATTGAATTAGTTGGTAGCCACACACTGCTATCAAAAATACTGTTTTGAAAGATCCGTGGTAACAAAAGAACTGTCAAAGACTAACCAAAATGTATGTCACAGCTGTATTAATCCTCTTCCTTCAAGTGTCAGGTTTATCAATAGGATTAAAAATTCATTGTAAAATACCACGTTACCACGTCATTAGGAGAACATGTTTGGTTTTTTCTCTCCTAACACTGCAGCCTAATGCCTGCTTACTCTAAGCAATAAAAAAGTACTCAGAGAGAAATAATAGCATCTTCCTTGTCTGCCAACCCCCTCTCTAAAAATCTAACTCAGATGTAGCCCTCACGAATTCAATAAATAATAATAAAGAGCTGACATTTTTTTCAACTTGACACAGAATAAAAATGTAAATTAGACCAAGCTATACAAACCACATGTCAATTTGAGTTGAATACTCTGAAGATCCGAGGAGAACGTCAGGTGGTCTGTACCATAACGTGACAACTTCATTGGAATAGGTCTTTGTAGGAACAGACTTTGCTCTAGCCAATCCTTGATAAAAAGGGAAATAAAGTCATGTGTAGCTTGCAGAAATAGGGTTTTTTTTGCATGAAACTGACAACAAATTTTTAAGGGCTAAATCAACTTCACTGCACTTGCTAAATACTTTCCCTTAATGTTCATTAAAAGCCCTAATAAATATGTCTACAACTTGTGATTTGCATCTTACTATTTACAGCAATCTCACGCTCAGCATTTCTATGCATAGAAGACAGGCAAGTGGATCAAAACCTGGAGTAATCCCATACATTTGATTACAACGACGAAACGTTGTATCAATACAACACCACCCCCCACCTCCCCTCAGGAGGTGAAAAACTTCTGCACCATTTCCACTTGAGAATGAGGTTGCAAATGGCAGAAGGCAACAAATCAATAACAAGACGATGGAAGCAGATCAAATCAGGGCTGCATCAGCAGGGGTTTTCCATCCTAACACTGTCAGTTTGTTGGCAGTATCTTCAATAAAATGTAGGTCTGTCACGTTAGATGCAATCTTCTGAGCAGCTTTCATCCACACACATGGGGAAAAAACAGCAGCAGCACAACTTTCAAAGGACCCTCCTGACACAGAAGGTAACAGGAAACTGCGAGCGTCCCACTGCTGGAAATCCCAGAGGAACTGGGTGTATCAGTGATGGAGTAAACGTCTGAATTGATTCAGCACAGGGACAGACCCTTTCTGTCTCACCTCATGGTTACTACTCCGCTTTTGAGTAATGTGGAGTGTTAGGAAAAGCAACCTGAGCTCCACCTTAAGGATCTGACTAAGTGTTGATTTCAAAGGAAGCTGTAAACTACTTTCAAACCACAAGTCATGCGACAGCCTTACCCACACACCTATTACTTTGATTACTAACATCCTGTAGAGGCTGACTTTCATTTTCCGCCCCAGAACGCAGACATTCACTACAGACTTGATGTTTTCATCTTTCCTCTACAAGGAAAGATGCCTTTCTCTTGCTGAGTGAAGGAAATATTAGTTACAGAGTTAAGTTCAGGCCATACCAAAGTCTGCAAGCTTCAGTTCTCCTTTCTCATTAATTAGTAGATTTTGTGGCTTCAGGTCTCGATGCAATACTTTTCTTCTATGACAGTATGCCAAACCACGAAGAATCTGGTATAAAAACAGCTACAAAAGAGAACATTTATATAAATTAGACTAAAAATGTTAATCTACAGCTTACAGGACTATAACAGCCCACTCGGGTGCTGCAGAGACATGTCTTTGTATTGTAAGCAGGACAAAAAACACTTCTTAAGAACTAAGTTACTTTTCCACAGGAACACATTCTGAACATCATTATTGTTTACAGACTCAAAACCCCTTTATGCTGATGCACTGCCTTAATAGGCTCCTTTGCAAGAAAGATTTTAAGAGTAATTTGTTCTGCTTAACTGGAGAGAACCACAGGGCTGTTTATTTTTAAGTAACCATTTACTGACGCTCTTCCCCACAGCGATGTCTTTAAAGGTAACTGTCTCTGACTATGCTCAAGTTCTCTTCTGCCACAGAAGCCCTTCTGAAAATGGATCTCAGCATCCCTTTGAGCCTACTGTGCTGAACCACGTAATGACTGCTTTGGCATGCTATTGGAAAAACATGTTTGGATCTGACGAGCTCCGGAAATACGAAGAAATGGGGAAATGAGGATTATTAAACCAGCCCAACTGCCTCTGGCATTCATATTCATCCCCTCACCTTGACACACACAGGTTTATTTTAGTCCTTTGGAACAGCAAGCCAAGCAAGCAACTTCAGTCATGCATATTAATGCTGCACATAGAGAGACACAGAAATAGTAAGGGATAAAGAAAGGTTTAGCAGAGGGCAGCCAAGGAAGTCTACTGCACCGCTGCACGAAGAGCTACTCTTTTGCAATTCCTGTATATATAAAGGGTCTGATCTTAAACATGGGGCTTCTGGGCATCCACTGCTGGCATCTACCATGGAACAGACCTCAGCCAGCATAGATGATCAAATGTACAATGAAAAAACACAGAGCATTAGAGAAGCAATGTCAGCAGTGTTGACAAACTGAGTGTGTAAAGGGACTTTTGAGGAGAAACACTACAATGCTTTTATATAATCATTTTCTAACACAACTGTTTATTTTTGTACTGAGCAACACCACCAAATTCTTTTCTCTAAACTGGACAAACACGCAGCAGGTGTAGTTACATCCATCTGTTCTCAGGCTGCTTAAGTGGGATTTATCTGGTCCAGAAAAAAAAAGTAAATTTGGATGGATTTGTTTTCTGTGGTTTTCGAAGGGCAGAATGAGAAGCTGCCCATTTTGTTCCATCTACTCGTGGCCATGCTGTTGCAGGGGTAGTCAGTCCCAAGTGGTATTAAGAGGACCTGCTGTGGAAATCGATAACCATCTCCAGCATGCACTGGCACTGCAAGGGTTAGCCAAGAAGGCAAAGCAGATCATTCTTCACCAGAGTCAGCATGGAAAATTTCCTTTTGGAAATGCACAGGGCAAAACGTGTTATCTCAAGATTTTGTTTGGAGCAGTAATACACATCTTTGTATTGCACATCTTCATTTTGTTAAAACTCAGACCCCTAAGATTATCTGAGGAATGTGAGGGGAGCGATGGCAGGGAGTTCTCTCAAACATCAATGAAGACCCACCCCACAGCTGCTGTAAGGTAAGCACCTACAGCTACCGCATTTAAGCAGTGGTGCCAAAAGTAGTGACTGTACAAACTTGCTCTTAGGGCACATCTCAAACCATGGGCAAACAAGGCAGAACAGTTCCTCTGCTTAGCTCAGATTGCCACAAGCAGATTCTGCTTGTTCTCTAACTGCACTTATTATGGGAGTCAGCCTCCCACTTACAGCCTTTCTTTCTTCTTCTTTTTTTTTAAGCTACTTACTAACTTGTAGTTAATTAAAAACACAAGCATTATTATGTTTTTTGTTGTGTCCCTGAAGTAGATACAAATTTAAAAACTTCCCTTTGTCAACTCTCAAAGGAAGGAACAGAGTAGGTTAAGGGCAAATGTCTTTCCCTCCAGATACTTACTGGGATATGACAATGGAACAAAAGAAAAGCTATCCAAACAGCAACCAGTATCTAGACTGAATCCCATATGCAATTCAACCAAGAACAGATTTCTCAGTGTGCAACTAAGCCAAAACCAAGGATGACAACTCTACTGGAATGCACACAAAGCCCATCACTTCACAGTATTTAGTACATTGTGTTGTCAACCACATTTGTGCCATGTGCTACTGTGTAAAAATAATTTTCCTACCACGTATACACACTCATAGTTTTATTCTTTAGGGTCACAGCTTAAAGTTACTTCCTCCCCACCCCGATCCAAGGAGGCATAGAAGAATTTCTCAAACATATCTACAATACAAATAACATCCCTTATATCACTTATATATTGCTTAATGAAGAGATTTTGAAGGTACAGTCAGTCCAGCACAGGCTGAAACACAGTAGGGTGATATTGGTACAACTTCACTCATTTCAAGATAGTGGTATTCTCTGTTTGGAATCTTGTTTATAAAGTCAAAAGTGTTAAAAAACCCCCAAAACATTAAGTAGTATTCCAGTTTTCCCAATCAAAGCTTGCTTGGTAACACTTGAACTTGAGTTAGTTTCAGCAGGCCAGATAGGAAAATGAGGGTTCCTGAGGGTCTGCACCCTGTGTAAGGGACCCACACTGGAGCAGTTTGTGAAGAACTGCATCCTGTGGGAAGGACTCACACTGGAGAAGTTAGTGGAGGACCGTCTTCCATGAGAGGGACCACATGCTGGAGTAGGGAAAGAGTGTGAGGAGTCCTCCTGAGAAGGAAGGAGTGGCAGAGACAATGTGTGATGAACCCCCATTACCTATCCCCATGTGCTGCTTGGGGGAGGAGGCACAAAAATCGGGAATAAGGTTGAGCCCAGGAAGAAGGGGTGGGGTAGGTGTTTTAAAATGTGGTTTTATTTCTCATTACCCTACTCTGCTTTGATTAACTACAGACCTAATAAATGAGTGTAAAATAATGAAAAGACAAGAAGAGGTCAAAAGAATTATCAATGTATTCTGTTTTTAGCAAAATTTTTAGCTTGTGTGTATATATATATAAAACTTCACAGAAAATGGAAACATACAAAGTTATATTCTCGCCTGCTTTCAGTGCCTTAAAGATTTAAAAGCCATCAAAACCAAAGACCTCATCTGATGTCAAACATAGTTAAGCCAGGCCCAAAAGTAAAAAATGGAAGTTAAATTTCTTCATTTTATTTCTTTTTTTTAAGCCCTAAGCTATAGAGCTCCTGATTATTAAGTTCTCAGAAATTCTTAGAGCACAGAAAGCCAGAAGACTCTCACTGAAAACACTCACCTTTACATTGTGCATACTCATGATGTTGCCACAGTCATCCATGTACTGCTTCAGATCCTTGTCCTGTCAAAACACCGTCACCATTGTTCAGCAGAATTACAGACAACAGATTACACAAATATTATTTATTATTAGAACCAAAATAGTTCATCAGAAACAAAGTTTTCTGCGGGAGCTGTTCAATCATAAATCCCCCAAAGCCTGAACATGCAGAAACCTCTGGTTTTCCAGAGGATACAAATACGCAGGTTTTCCAGCAAGCTGCATCATCTCAGACATTAATTGTTACTGCCACCTTCCCCATCTTGTGTGTGCCACAGTGTTTTATGGAACTGCTACATTCTCCAATTACATTCCTCTTACTATACTTCCATATATATCCCAGCATATTATACAAAAATATCATTAAGTAAAGCTTCATTAAGTAAAGCTTCAGTGAGAGAGTGAAAAGTCTCCTGTGCAAGAGGTGAGCAAGCAAGATACGTAACTGTGGACACTTGCTGGAAAAGGCTGTAACAAAGAGATGGGACCTGTTTACTTTGAAGTATACTTTTTTCCCTTTGGCTAACTTGCATCATAACAGAAAAATATTGTTTGAATTATAGCATGATTATCCTTTTTTATAGTTAACAATTTTGGTAGAACTAGAGTTTGCTGAGGAAGATCACCACTAAATGCTATTAATGAAACCCTGAAATGATCAGAACACTATTTACTAACTTAGAGCACTTTTAGAGCTGAATACATTTCTCATTTTCAGCTGAATGACTCTAGATGCAGGACAAAACTAACCATCCCAGTATTTTTGAAAAGAGTACAGAATGCTGTTATGTCTGTGTTACTTCCAAACAGTAAACTGAATGTAAAGCTCACTAGTTCTTTAAGCACTTACCAAATATTCGAAAACCAGAGTCAAAGACTTGTCTGTGTGCACAATGTCATGTAATGTAACGATATTTGCATGCTTCAGATCCTTCAGTAACGACACTGCAAAAGAGAATTCTAAGGATAAAATAAATGCAACACACCCGAGTACTAAATGCATTTCTAACAGGCTCATACATAGAAGTGGGTGGGTTTTTAAAATTAAAACACTACTTTAAAGACCATAATACTCATACAGCATTAAGTTAAATCCAAATATAAGGAAGTTATTTAATCAAAACACCAAATAAACATTTGAGTAACAAACTGTAAATATTTCCCAAACCATACATTTCAGGCAGAAGTAGGCATATGGTAACATGTATGCTGAATCCCTACAAGTTACTCACTAACAACAGTCTAATTCAGTGTAAAGTTACCCATTTTGTAACACTGCATTTGAGAACACCACCACTCCCTGTAAATAAAATTGAAACGCTAGCTCTTAATACATCTGGACTAAAAGTCTCCTCATCAAAACTAATACCAATTCCATTAATCCTCCATGTAGCTTACACATTCCCAAGCACCAGCAGTGTTTTGGTCAAAAAGAAATCCAGAAGTATCTGGAATTTTAAGGAGTAAATAATCAAAAAACAAGTTATCACCTTCTCTTATGGCTGTACATGGTGCTCCCTCTTCATGCTCCAGGCGGATTTCTTTCAGGGCTACCAAGTTCTCCGTCAATTTACTTCTCCCCTTATAAACTGTTGCATATGTACCCTACAAAATGGGAGAAGTAAACTTGAAAGTTGTTCCTTCATTGAAAGACCAGTTAGAAAATGAACAAAAAAGCCCAAACCAACCCCAAACTTCTATCTGAGATTCTAAGGGTTTTCATTTTGGATATGAATTATTTTTAGATTGTCTTCTTTCGATATATGTAAAACCACAAAGACATTTTGTAAGCACAGGTCAAACACAAAGACACAAGGGACACATCTGCTTAGCAACTCTGAAAGGGACACGGAAAGCTATACGCCATATAGCTACCAAAGGTGTCAGATCAGGTAGCGTTAAGCTCACCAAGATCACTGCTGGGATCATTTACCTCCTTGAAAGTTTCTATCTCATTAAAACCAGCTCATGTATCTCCACACTACGCCGCAGCTGCGCTTCCAAAGGCTGCAGACATACTCTTCCATTACTTTTACAAAAACACTTAACTCCTTTTGATAACTTCTTGTCTGCCTTACATATTTTACATTATTTTTAACTTTCTTTTTTGAGGGACAGGGAAGGAATTGTCGATTTCACTTTGCTTGACATCATGAACAGTGAATATTACAGAGCTTATCTCTTCCAACTTTTTCCATTCCCTTAGAAGAGATTCAAAGCTCTTATGGCATGTTACATAAGGACAAGAAATCCTGACAAAACAGCATGCAGGTACAACTAATCCCAGCAAAGCAAAGAGGAAGCACAAAGTTACAGAAATTGCCCCAGGTTACAGGACATACCTGGTGCTGTCCACTGTACCTTCTAAGCAAGAGAGATGATGTACACCTCCAACTACGACTTCACCGCTACTAGATTAACATTCCTTCAAAGATACGTGATGTTATGTCACGACTAGTGACCCATCTAACAAGATTTTGCTAGAGGCAAAATAAAAAACCAAATGCCCATGGAAATGAAAACGTTGCAAATGGAGGACTAGCAGCAACATTCACAGCAGATGCTGACCATTTCTGCTTCCTTCTGCAACGTTCAGTGCAACCCATCCTTGTGCTCCTCATCTATTCGTGATCCCATTGGACAACCTCAATCAGAAGTGGACGTGACTGATACCCGGCTGTACCTGAATTCAACTATTTCTCTGGAAGTCAGAGGCTGAGTGGGGGATGAATGCCATTTTGCTGCCCTCCCAGAAGGGAAGGCAAGCTTTGTGTTACGTACTTCATTTGGCAGCAGCCAGCTGGCTGTCCAGCTCAGGCGCGCAGGCGAGTTCTCCACCAGAACATGCCCAGCGTTACTGCCTGCTCCCAAGCGCTGGTTTCTTGCCCAGCGTGAGCCCCCTAACACCTAACGCACGGCAGGACGACACCGGGCAGAACTAATTCTATTGCAGAGTCATCTGCTCTATCTGCACACACATCCAGCCTATGTAAGAAGGTCACAGATCATCTGTAATGGAATTTTGCCCCTGTTTCTTTTTCTGCTTGTAAGCACAGAACATTGGTGTGGTTGTGACATTGTTACACATAACTTGGTTTACTGAAAAGATAAATTCAATGGGTATTTCAAGGGATTTTCAGTGAACATTCTGTAAAATTTTACACAAGACACTGTCATCAAAGCAGCAATCATTTCAAAAGAAAGCTATACATACCTCTCCAAGCTTTTCTAATTTGATATAAGTTTCCATTTTTCCAAATCCAATTTCTGACTGTAATGAAAAGAAATGGTGATTGGATCACTAAAACAAAATGCTTTACATATCCATCATTTAATCAGCAAGCTAAAATTTCTTTCAGAGAAATACCTGGTAGTACTTGACCAAACACTGCACAATTCTGCTATTTTAAAAACAAATTTAGCATATTATGACATAAATGTGTACTAGCATCAAAGCCTCACGCTCAGGCTGTTGACCAGTCTACTGTGTATACTAGAAAGACTGTACCGAGTTACACTTTGATCAAAACTTTAATCTACCTCCTACTTAAGTCCACTCCACTCTTCTGATTACTACCAATGAGGTTGTCATAACTTAAAGTACAGGTATAATCACAAACTCTTCTATCTTTTCTCTTGCTCTGCATAACCATATGTCACTGCTCCTTTCAAAATAACTTTACTTACTTGGTCCATTCAAGATTCTCTCTCATTCTGTTCTCTCAATGCTTTTTGGTCTGAAACTCTTCTAGTAAAATCCCTAAACATAATTCCTCCAGAAGCTTCAGCTTTTTCTCAATAATTCATGTTTCATGGCTCCTAAAACGTCAACTATTTGTGTATTCGACTTGGATTTATTCACCTTCTCTTCCTTTGTCACTGTTAGCTCTGCAATGCAAGACACAAGGCGTTGCCCATCTATATAACACCACCTTTTTCTGAAGGCTGTATGTTCATTACTCTTTCCCTGTTCAAATCCAGGGCTACTCTTATATTTAGTACATGAAACTAACTGCAAGAGGTAACAGTAAGACCATTGCCATTTCATAGAATCATAGAATCACAGAACGTGTAAGGCTGGAAGGGACCTTTTAAAGGCCATCTAGTCCAACCCCCCTGCAGTAAGCGGGGACACCTTTAACTAGATCAGGTTGCTCAGAGCCCCATCAAGCCTGACCTTGAATGCCTCCACCACCTCTCTGAGCAACCTGTTCCAGTGTCTCACTACCCTCATACTGAAGAACTTCTTCCTAATGTCTCATCTAAACCTACTTTGATTTAAAAATCACCGCCTCTCATCCTATCACTACATGCCCTTACAAGGTGTCCTTCCCCAGCTTTCCTGTAGGTCTCCTTCAGGTACTGGAAGGCCACTGTAAGGTCTTCCCAGAGCCTTCTCTTCTCCAAGCTTAATAAGTCCAACTCTCTCAGCCTGTCTTCATAGGAGAGGTGCTCCAGCTGTTTGATCATTTTTGTGGCCCTCCTCTGGACATGCTCCAACTCTTCCTGTGTTGAGGGCTCTAAAGCTGAACACAGTATTCGAGGTGAAGTCTCACCAGAGCAGAGCAGAGGGGCAGAGTCACCTCTCTCCATCTGCTGGCCACACTGTTTTTGGTGCAGCCCAGGATGCAGTTGGCCTTCTGGGCTGCAGATGCACACTGGTGGCTCATGTCCAGCTTCTCAATCCAAGTCCTTTTCCTCAGGACTGCCTTCAAGTACATCATCTCCAAACCTGTATGGATAATGGGGATTGTCCCAACCCAGGTGCAGGACCCTACACTTGGTTGGTTCATCTGGGCCCACTTCTCCAGCCTGTCCAGGTCCCTCCGGCACATTAAGTTCACCACTCAACTTGGTGTCATCAGCAAATTTGCTGAAGGTGACCTCTATACCACTGTTAATATCATTAATAAAGCTATTAAACAGCACCAGTCCCAGCAGAGACCCTTGAGGAACTCAGCTTGTCAAAGCTTTCATTTACATCAAAGCTTGACAATGTTCTGATAGCGTAAAGAATGCTGAAAGCAGACATGCAAACCAGGTCAATTTTAAAAACAATTAACAAAGTGCACATAACCTGTACCCTGTCAAAACCCCAAATCCATAGGCTTCATGAGATTTTGCTTTACTGACAACTGAACATACACTAAGACAAAAAAAGCCAGGTTTTCTCCTAGCATCACCTCCTACTTCCACTTCCAAACATAGCCCTTCACTTGTTATTTCTCTCTAAGGAACAATTCTTCAACCCCAGACTGGTTTAAGCACCTAAGTCCACAAGTCAAATTATGTTTATTTATTCCTAAAATCCAATGAAGTTGCATATTATTTCATGGCAACACAATGTAACATAAATACTGCTGATTGTATTAAGATTTGACAACAAGGAAAAGTTGGGTTAATACTTAATTTTCAGAGCACATGCATGAAAATACATCTGAAATAAGTGTAAGAACTTGCCTGTAAATATATTTGATATATCTAAGAAAAACTGGGCACATAATTATGTTTTAATATAGCATAAGAGCAATGCTGCTTTAATAAATTTGTGTTAGAATTGAAATATTTAAAAACTTCATAAGGATCCTTTAGGATCAAGCAGATTTAGGAGCTTGTTGGAGTCAAACTGTTTATCTCAAAATACAAAGTTGAGATCTGACAACATGACTCCAGTGAGATTTTAAACATACCATTGATAAAGTACAATGTTAGGAAAACAAATACTGTGTTTCCAAAGTGCATTCTGACCTACTTAACCAAACATATCTTGAAGTGAGTATTAGATGGCATTAGAATTAAAAAGATAGGCTGCTTAGTTTACAGGAGAAACTAAAGGAGAAATCAGTCATCAGCCTTATTATTGCCAGATGGTCTGGAATATAACTTAAATGTCTGACTTCCAAGAAACCTTCACATTGTTCATCAAGATTAATAAACTTACAATCTTCTTCAGACAATGAGATTATACAAAATTTCATACATACAGAGGACCTGTCTTTTAATATGTTTAACTTTTTACTCACATTTTAGTTGCCTACTACTCATAAGAAAAACTAAGTTTTAGATTCCTGAAACTAAGATTAATTTATTTTTTCCTTCTAAATAATTTCTGGACTATTTTTTTTTTTCCCCTGCAATAGACATCTGTCCACCTTGACATAACACAGAAACACTGATGCATTTATCATAGAATGGTCTTGGTTGGAAGGGTCCCCAAGGATCATAGAGCTCCAACCCCCCCTGACACAGGCAAGGCCACCAACCTCCAGGCCTGGATCTACACAAGGCTGCCCAGGGCCCCATCCAACCTGGCTTGAACACCTCCAGGGATGGGGCATCCACTACCTCTCTGGGCAGCCTGTTCCAGCTCCTCACCACTCTTTCTGTGAAAAAGTTCCCCCTAATATCTAATCTAAACCTTCCTTCTTTTACTTTTAATCCATTCCCCCTTGTCCTGCCAGTCTCTGCCCTTTGAACAATCTGATTTCACTGCTGTTTGTATGCTCCCTTCAGGTACTGGAAGGCTGCAATGAGGTGCCCTCGCAGCCTTCTGTTCTCCAGGCTGAACAAGCCCAGCTCCCTCAGCCTCTTTTCGTACGGTAGGTGCTCCAGCCCTCTAATCATCCTCGTGGCCTCCTCTGAACCCTCTCCAACAGTTCCCCATCTTTCTTGTATTGGGGGCCCCAGATCTGGACACAGGACTCCAGATGGGGCCTCCCGAGGGCAGAGTAGAGAGGGACAGTTAAGGCTGGTGCGTACAAGTTACACCTATGCTACTGCGCATGCATGTACGTGTATAAAATACAGTTACCATAAAAGCTAATTCTTCTGGTGGTATTTCAAAGAAATCCATCACACCTAAAGTATAACAAGTCCTCACTTGATACTTTTTATAGCTTTTTTCCTTTGACTAGTACCAAGCCTCGAAGAGAGACGTACCTTTGAAGCTGGGCACGATATTCGCAAACTGCAATTAGCAGTCTGCTCACAAGCTTTCAATGACAAATCTCAGAATAATGAGCCCTTACATTTCTTTTTTTTAAAAGGTTAGTTTCAAATCACGAGAGGACAACGCAGCAAATGCATGCCTGCATACCACTGCACTGCCAGCTGGTTTCATTTCGAACTTCTAAGCCCTTGAAAGAGTTTTTAAATGGCAAATCAAACCAACCTTATGACAGGAAGGTGATTCCATACACACACCATACTCATTAGAGGGCACTGTTTTTCTGTCTGTCATGGAGTGAACTTCAGCTGCTCAACAATGAGCAAGGCAATTTAGATACTGGAAACTTCCCCCATCCCTCAGATACAATATTCCACTGAGAAGGTTCTGCTGAAAAGGTACTTCACCAGTGTCTGGAAAGAGCAGGCTTAGGGAAGACTATTTCTCAGTTCAGTGCTACATTTGTAACTAAGAGGTTAATGAGCTGCAAAATTCTGGCACAAACATTTAAGCTTCCCACATTATTATTACTTGCAGTGCTTTCATCCAATTTTTTCTTCTTCTAATAACTGTTCTTGTACAAGGAGACATGCAAATCAGAGCTTTAGTCTTGTACACTAAATCACATTTTTTCAGGGGAAAACAACACGATAAAATTCAACCAAGGCTTTGTTACAGATGTCATTAGTTCAAAAATAATAAAGGTATTTCACAGTTAATAACACTAATTCACTATACATACTTTCCTATTTATTTTTCAGCAAATAAGCCATTAAGTCAAGAAAAGAAAGAACAATGTTGATTTCATAAACCTATCCAGTTTTCCTCTACAAATAATTTCTTGTCAATGAATCTGCTCAGGAAGTTAATAATGGACAAAGAATTCTTTAAGACCTCCATTAACATGAAGAAAACTGGTAGGTCAAATTGTGACTGAAATGTAAAAATTTTTGTAAATATAAGACAAATTTATTTATTTTTTTACTATTTCATGGATACACATATTTTATACAAGCATCCAAGATTTCTAGCATTTATACTCTAATTACAGTATCGGAGTCCTTATTCTTCCATCTCCAGAAAAAGGCTTATTTTTTAAAAATAACTCAATAATCTAAAAAGATATCTGTGAATTTCCTCATTCATATTCTTTGGAATCCACATATGCTTTAAAAAAAAAATAAATCTATCATCTCACCAGCAGTTTTGAAAAGAAAAATTGTTATGAAATACAAAAAGAGGAGTGAGCGATACCATGCTGCTTTAGGACCTTCCTACTGTATCACATGAGAGTCCCAGCCTTGACCCAAGACTACATCACCTACTTGTTCAAACAGCTCATCCCTGCACTAAAAACCTCAAGGATTTAAGTCTGCCCTTTAGGAGCTGAGTTTAGCCACTGATTTCAAAGGGTCAAGATCATCACTGAGAAGTGACAGGGCAAAGTCTGCAGAAGAAAAATGAAAGAAAAGGTGAAATTCCTCAGTGGATTTTGACCCATGCCAAATGAAGCTCAGGACATAAAATCCAAGGCGTAAGTGAAGTTGAATCATGCCTGTGGCATACAGAGATTTGAACTAAATGGCACCTGGAGAACCGAGAGGCTGGTTTAGCAAAGCAGATGCATTGCACTTACCAGCGATGCCCTACGAGAGCGTCGACTCATTGGCTGATCGAAGGGCGGGCTGTTAATCTGCAGCTTCTCGAGATAGCCGTCGGGTATCCTGATGTCAGCGGGCAGGGACAAGCGCTTGTTCAAATCCTGCAGCAAATACAGCAAGAGAAGGGTCAAGTGTAACTCTGAATTGCCTGAAAAAAAAAATCCTTTAAACACTTGTAGTCTTACTGTTACTACAGGGTTGCTATTTAAAATGGAAATACACAAGTGAAAAAGGAGTAATTTCACATAAATGCTTTTAACAAACAATATTCTCTTCCAGTAATACTTCAAATTGGTGAGGTAACTGGCTCAAAAGTTCAGTGCTTTACTAACTCATTGCTTTAACAAGAAAAACAAAATATTAGAATCTAATTAATTACATTGTGGATGCATAGTGAGTTTCTGCGAATACTTATGTACACCTGGAATATCAGAAACTGAGAATTCAAGGGCTGGGAGATACATTTCTTTTTATATAATTAGATTAATAACAGACCTCCACGATTCAAAGTATATAATTCCCCACACAGATGTCTCTGAGTAATCAGAGTCCTAAACTTGCTTCAACTTCCATATTCCAGTCTCTCTGAGTTACTGAGCCAAACTATTACACATGCTAATACATTTTCCATTTTCAAGCTCCTTAGTATACGATCTTTAGAAAATCAAATTGACATTATATAAAGCCAGTTTCACCTACATCAGTTTCTGTTTTCCACCAGTAAATTTTTCCAACAACAGGCGTAATTTCTAAGACAAGAAGGGGACAAAATTATTTTGCCTGTCAAAAAAGGTTTGCTTGGGGTGGCTGCATGTTCTCATCTGGTTTTTTTAGTTTGACTTTAATCTCAAACATACCAAAAAAAGAAATTCCAAATATTCTCTTAAGGTGGTCAGACACCACTAGAGAGTCAGAAGGGCAACAATACCCAGACTTGCAAAGAATGGGCAAGAATTTCCAGAACAGCAGGAATTATTTTTTCAGTAAAGGTAGTTCATCCAAGTTTTTATGGTAAAGTAAAGTCCTGCTCAGCATTGAACAGGAATGTTCATTGAACACTGAACAGCATTGAATTCACTCCTACGGATTCTATCTTGAAGTTAAGAGGAGATCTCTGGAACCAATGCTGTTCACACTTTTCTCCAGCAGAAGATGATGGAGTCTCCAAGTTCCTGCTGGCAGACCTCTGGTCTAATCGATACTGACCTAACAGCTATAAAAGCTCTTCTTGATACTACCCTGTTCTATCTTACCTATCATCTCCAGCTTTGAATTCTGGGCATCCCAAGCTAATCTACATGCTGGCAGCTACGGCCCCATTTGGTCTCTCTGGCTCAGCCATGTGTTTCTCTGCAGCAGCTTTGAACTATTTGGGAGTGCTAAATCATCGAGAAACTATCTTGGGTGAAGCACATAGCTTCCTGCCAGCTTTGTGCTCCAAACAGGTTCAGTGTAAGGTCAGACGGGCTCACAGCCTGAACACAGGGCAAGAGAGGCTGCAGGGCAAGCCTGGGAAGCCAGCAGCTAAATTGGCTTAGGCCGCCTAAGAACTGGATTGTCCGACTTTTCAAGACTTCCAGATCTTCGTGGACAACTGGTTAAGCTTTCAGGGTTGATAATGTATGGGGTTGAGCCATGTATCTACGACTTGTATGTGTACCTGGAATAATAGCTAAGCAAAAAAAAAAACAACCCAACCCAACAAAACAATTAAAAATATATTTATTTAAGAAATTAATGTAACTTGGCAATTAGTATTTCAGGTAGGACTGAAGTGCTAATATACATCCCCCCAGATGTCTGATCTACATATGCTATTCACTACAGCCACTGGATAGAGACAGAAAATTTTGGAGATGCCAACAAAGCTTTAATCTCTGGCAGCTGACCCCTCCTTGCTTTCCTTCCACCCCTCACATCTCCTTGGGTAGAGAGCACAAAGTCTGTTAGCTTCTACTCTGCTGCCCAACACCAGCTTTTTTGTGTAACTGGAAAAATCACTGTCTGTATTTCTCACGTTGCACAGAATTTTTAAATTGTTTTGAAACAAAAGAAGTACTTTTCACAGCATGGCAGCTTTAACCAACATTTTGAAATTCAACTGAAGAACAAAAGGATGCCTGAAGTTTTGGCAGCTTCCGATTTCTTTACGAATTTTCAACTTTGGCATTTCAAATCTTTCAAAACACTGGCAATTTTAAAAGTGTGTGGTTTCTGGGAGAGCAGAGGAACTGATTCATTACAACAGGAGCTAGCAGTAATCCCTACAGTAAAAGCAGTAGTTTACAGTAAAGAATTTTTCTTCTTTTTGACAGGCTCTGCTGATGTCATTTTTGTAACAGCAAACCAAAATTCAGTGAGGTTAAGAGTCATCTGAAAACAGAAATGCCTTTCCCCTACTGAAGTGGACTTCAGATTATTAAAACTAAACTAATGAATAAATTTACACTATCTGTAATTGACTACATTCTTCAGAAAACTTGGGTAGCTTGTCAAAACTGACGAGTGCATAGGAAAGAGCTCCATATTGCCTTAAAGAAAGCAGCTTTGTCACCTCACTGCAGTGTGAAACCATGGAGCTGCTGGAACAAGACAGGGATGGCAAGAAAATGACCAGCATCAGTCTCTACTCCATCTTCCTATTGTAACCCCAAATCAACAGGGGGGCAACATCCTGATTTTCTTTCTCCTCAAAACAGAAACTTGACAAATGCAAAGACAGAAGAAGAAAAAAGCACTGAGCTGAGTTTTTGAATAAAACTTCCTGAACACAGTAGATACCGTCATCATCCTATGTACCCTGCAGCAAAACAGCTTTCTCCTACTCCTATTAACTCTACAGCACAGAAACATGTTGTAGTGCTTTCTTCTTACTGTCCCACAGCACTCATTTCAAAGTAAGTATTTTAACAGAGTCTGTTTATAGGGATACTGAGATCATGGACCACAACCCAAAGGCCTCATGAAATACTCAGTCGATCGTACCCCAGAGATGTCCCATCTGTATATTCTTTCTTCCCACAGCACTCACCCTTGGGGCAGCCAAAGTGGTGCTTTACACCTAACTCCAGAGCTTCCAAGAAGCATTCCATACCAAGTTGATGGCTATGTAGGAAGAAGGAAGCAAAAGCAGCTTTTAAGCTGTGGTGGCAATTTGAAAACTATGCCATTAACTGCTTTCAGTGCCTGCCTGCCATCAATAAACACATACCTTTCCAAATGCACAGGAAGGGAAGTCAAACAAGTGTAAGACGCTTTACAGTTACTAAGAAATGCCAGTCAAGCCAACACTCTTCTAAAACGATACATTAACATTGCTACCTACCAGCCAGAAGTCCTTTATGACACCAGTATTTAAAAGATCATATATAAAGTCTTCTTTGTATTATAATGATCCTTTACCTAAGTGCCTATAATAGGCAAAATTAAAGCAAGTCATTTAGATTGTGAACCCAAATACCTGGAAGATGGAAATGCTGATGTTTTGTTTGCCTGCACCACCTTAATTCCTCCCAGTTTTTGCAATAATTGAAGCAACCACCTCTTGGGAAAAGAAAGCAATCATAATTAAATGCCATACAGCAACATGGAAGGGGATTCATTAGATGTGCGTGAGAGAAGGAAGCCAAATACTTCCTGGTGGCTAAATAGAAGAACTGGAAACTAAAATTACGTGAGTTTGATACAGTTGAAAACCACAGATAATTTAACTGAGATTAAGTCAAAAAGAAAAGCAAGAAGCCTCCTGTACACCAACCAATTTTGAGCCTTGAGTATTCAAGACCAGGCAGCTGCTGACGCTTAGGCAACCTCATCGGCTGACGGCAGCAAGAGACTTACTCCCCCGCTGTGGGCTGACCCCGGGGAACAGGTGAGCCCAGCACCCAGCTGAGTGCTCGCTCGCTGCTCCCATGGGATGCAGAGAAGACAGAAGGATGATGAGGAGACTTGTGGGTGGAGGCAATGACTGTTTAATAAAGGAAAACAAAAGCTGTGTGCCCAAGCAGAGTGGAAAGACAAACTGACGGACTGCTTCCCGGAAAACCAGGCCTCAGCATACCCAGGAGTGCCTTGGGAAGTGGAAGACAAATACCTCAGCCATAAATGTCCTCCCTTACTCTTCCTTCCCCCCCAAGCTTTTACTGACACACGCCACATGAGATGGTACAGAACAACCCTCCTAGCCAGTTCAGGTCAGCTGTTGAGCCTGGGGGAAGCGACCAGTATTCCCTCTGGTGCCAAACAACCTTTATGAAGGACATGAAGCCTAGGCTGGATGTTAGATGCAGTGGCCACCTTCACTCCCCAATGCTGCTAGTGCAGCCATCCCATTGCAATCTCACCACTGGAGCTTCAGCAGCAGCAAAAACCTGTTCTCCTGAGCCCCATGGCTTGCTGTTATTTTGGCATGATGCCAGGCTGGAGTAAAAGAAATGATAGGAAACAGGGATTTCTTTAAAGAATTGCTTATTCTCTTAAACCTCTGTGGAATTCTGTGAAACAATGAGACAGACACTTTGGGGACAGAGGACTTTGTCCACATTAACTATCAACTGAATCTAATGACGTGTTACCAGTTCTCAGAAGAAAGGAAAAAAGCCACCCAATAAACAAACCAAAACCTAAACCAAGGAAAACAACTAAAACCAAGAAACCTTTTGCAATGGAAATTATTAGTGGGCTGTTAAAAACGCAGACTGTTACAAGACCCTGCTACAATGCTGTTCAAAGAAGTAATAAGGAAGCCTGTAAAATTAGTGGCAGAACTGATGATTTCCCCTGTGCTCTTTAGTTTTTGACACCTAAGATTCTGAGCTTGTCAACACCATGGCGTTAAATGTCAATTGTTTTAACATTAATTAACTTTGCATCCCTTTATGGATCTTTTAATCTTTTATTTCATTCTTGAAGACAGTAAATTCCAGTAACTCCCTATGTTATCTTACAGATCCTTTTTTAAAACATAGCAGGTGTGTAAGTGGTGTACACAGACCCTCAACTATGCAGAAGGAATCTATGCATTCCTTTGTAACTCTAACAAGCAAAGATTTACTGGAATGCAAAACCTTATCTTTCAGGGACAGCGAACTACTTTGGGTAAAATAAACTCTTTAAGATGATACTATTTTCTTGTATATCACTTATTTTCCAAATTAGGTCAATTCCTAACATTTAATAGTTGGATTCCTTTTGGTTATCTTCAGGGTCAGCTTCCAACAGAATACATCAATGTTCAGTAACGTAGTACTGTTAAATGCTGAAGTGGCTACAGTTAACTGTTGCTTAATGAGCTATTTTTTGATCCAGTTCCAGAATATATTCTGCAGAACATATTCAGGCACCAGTTGCTTTGCTAGGGTAGCCAGAATGCTCGTGGCATTTCCCTCCTCTACATCTCAAACCCACATTTTCTATCTTCATGTGCAACGCTTATTCTCCATCTTGCTTTATTACTGGCTGAGAAACACATACTATTTTTGTAACTAGCCTGAAATGAGAATCACGTTTGTCCTACTCTGCTTGATGGCAGATAAACATGTAAGCACTTGTGATGCTAACATGACTTTGTTTTCCATGGAGATAAACTACCCCACTTGTGCTTGTCTTTACCATCTATTTCTAACGTTGCCTACAGCAAACGCTCTCAGAAGAGCTACACTTCCTCGAGCCTTTTCTTTCATCTGGCTAGTATCCAACCATGGTGCTGTAACTTCATGTGTGTGTTCTGTCTACCACCAACTTCTTACGCTTGGGCACAAGAAAAGGAGGCAGGTGTCTCAAATCCTGTAAGTAAAACAAAAACATCTTAAAAAAACCCAACCAAATCTACCATAATACAAGCTTACCTGCTATTCCTCTTTCTAATTGCTTGGCCCACATAATATTCTTTAGTGTCACAGGGTCACACTTTTCAGAAACCCTCATTCCTGATCAACAGATCTATTTTCACTTCTCTTAAACCCTGCCAAAAAAGTACTTTTTTCCACAGCATGACCTTTTTCTTACTTGCGAAAGCAACACTGTTAACTTTTCACACTTCAAATGAGACATTAAAATCAACAGCTTCTTTTTCCTGAACTCATCATTTATTTTTTGCCAAGATGCACTACATACTTCTGCAAATTTCACTGTGAAATAGATGGTTCTAACTCAAGATATAGAACATTTTAACTATACATGTTAAAAAAGCTCTAAAAAGAAGCAATATGAAATATTCTCTTTTTAGTCTGTATTCTGATGACTCAAGTCATTACATCTTTGACTTCTATACTACACTGAAATAATAAACAGTAATATTTTTTACAAAACAGAATAACAATGATAAAAAAATTAAAAACAAATAACCAGAAAATTGCCCTAAAGGCAAGGATTTCCTGAATCCGATCTTTTATGTGCTACAAAACCCAGAAAAACTGATACTACTTTTCTTTTTATCCTTTAACAAACATGCCAATTTACAGACTGTGTTTCCTTCTCACTGGAGTAGAAACAATAACTCTTTCCTAAAACTACTAGGTTGCAAATGCCACCAATCTTTCAACTGGAAGTCTGTTTCAAGCTGCTGTTGGACTCAGAACTGCGAACAAGAGAAGAAAGATTCAGGCTTCTGCCAGGGAGGCAAAAAACCAAAGGTCAATCATGTATTACCAAATGACACATCATAAAAACTGGAAGGGAAATTCATGATAGCATCAACCTTAATCCGATGATAGCATCAGTCTCAGTTCACTGTTCCTTGAACGTTTCATTTAGCTAATCTACCAGCTGACTACCTCCAAACCCAGTATTTCACTGCCTGCGGCCAGTGCTC
Source organism: Zapornia atra (assembly GCA_013400835.1). Classification (NCBI taxonomy): domain Eukaryota; kingdom Metazoa; phylum Chordata; class Aves; order Gruiformes; family Rallidae; genus Zapornia; species Zapornia atra. Next base: position 13,870 of record VZTU01020854.1, on the reverse strand, counting down.
ATTCCCATTGCTGCTTGAATTAGAAGGGGCTCTACTAAGCTACTGATGCCGCGATGCGATGTAAGGAAGTACACCAACAGAAAGCTACCCCTTCAAAACAAAGGGAATATTAACTGCTGATGCAAGTACAGGAGCCACTGGAAGGAAGCTGGCTCTGTCAGCAGCAGGTAGTAAGCAGACAATCTAAGCTGCATAAGGGGGGACCTTATTAATGTTTATAAATGCCTTAAGTATGGGATACATGGGGAAATGGCCAGCCCCTTTTCAGTGGTCTGTGGGGACAGGACAAGGGGCAATGGCCTCAAGTTGGAGCACAGGAAGTTCTGCACCAACATGCAGCAGAACTTTTTCCCAGTGAGGGTGACAGAGCCCTGGGACAGGCTGCCCTGGGGGGTGGTGGAGTCTCCTTCTCTGGAGATATTCAAGACCTGTCTGGACGCCTCCCTGTGCGATCTGTCCTAGGGAACCTGCTTTGGCAGGGGGGTTGGACCTGATGATCTCTGGAGGTCCCTTCCAACCCCTACCATTCTGTGATTATATACCAATCCTTAGTGCTTGGTAAGATACATTTCCAGATCAATTATTACATAAGGTAATAACTTAAGGCAGACTAACTGCTCTCCACCTCCCTTTGAAGTTTTAGCTTGTCTTTTAAGAGTTAATATTGTTATGTTCTATCAATAAAAATCTGTTACAGCCTCACAAAGAAGAATTGTTCTCTTAAGTCTACAGACATCAGCTTGACTGTCCAAACAATCCACTACAGATGAAATGAAAATGCTTTGCTCTCTTGTGTAAGCTTCGATCTGAATTAGTCTTCTCACCAGTTTCAGCAAATACAAGTGAGACATGTCAGCTGCAACCACAAGCTGTTCACTAATAAGTCATAGTGCTTTTGTTCACTGGAGAATGCTTAATGAGATCTAAAATGCTATGTCATATAACACCCTATGCAACACAGTTCAACTTCACAGCATGTTTATTGTAAAAAAAAAAAAAATCCACTTTTTATAGTATTCTTTCCTTGAATATTTTAAATAGAAGTTGTATCATGTGTTACTTTATGACATGCAAACAAATTAATTGAAACACATTTGCTTATGCCAATGAGAGTTTAAACATTCTACTATACAAACTTCTATGTGTGTACTTACTGCACCATTTCAGTATGAGTTTTTATGAAGGCTGCCTTATGAAATGTCAGTGAATTTCTGTCAAATGACAGAGTTAGCACTGTTGAAGCCAACTGGATCCTCTACAGAATTACGACATACAAGAAGACTGCTAGAGGCAAAACACACCAAAACAAAACCAACCTCAAATCAGAGAATATATTTTTAGAGAATTTTCTTGTTTGGTTATAGCCCTGTAGATCTCCCAAGGTCTTGAAGCAAAACACCAGCATACACATCTATCAACAGAATCATGTAACATCCTTGCATCATGCTATTTTAACATCTTTGTAAGTAAGTCTCCGTTGCTGTAGCCAAACCCATTACTTTAACTGCTGGTATTATTTACCTATACCACTGTTTCTACAAGGTATACAAATCCACTGTCATTCCCCACTCAACTGACAGATGTAACTGTAATTTCAACACGATGTAGAAAGTGTATTTTTTTTCTGCCATCTGCAGAATGGTTTTACACCTGAATACTACATTTCTCCTTTATACTTGACATTTTAACTGAAAATATTAAATCACATTTAGTCAATTACTATTCTGTTAAATTTGAAGAGAGGGTCTTCAGAGAACCCCTTCTTCAATTAAAAGCTGTAATGAAAAAATAATCTGAAGACCCATCTACAAGGTATCACTGCTACCTCTCACACCCATGCTGGTTTTCAGCCAGTCAACTGAAATGCCACACAATTCAAGAAAACATCAATTTTGAGCATTCAATCAGGTGGCTTTTTCTATTTGGGACAGAAATGACCCAAGATACGGAATTCATTCATGAATTTAAATCAAGAGGGATTTTTTCAATATGGTAATTGAACCAAGCACACAAAATATTTTCAGGCATTTTAACATGAGATTGAGCCCACAGGCTGTTTCGTATCAATATCAATGACCACAGGTGCTCCATTGTCTCTGCCCCACTCCTCAAAATAAACATAAACATACTGTGTCAGTGTGTTGAGAAGCTAGGACAGGATGAGAAAGATGGGCCCGGGGGAACCTAATGAGGTTCAACACTGCCAAATATCAGGTGTTGCACTTGGGTCAGAAGAATCCCAGACATAGATACAGACTGGGAGAAGAGCTTCTTGAGAGCAGCCCTGCTGAGAAGGACTTGGGGATTGTGGTGGATGAGAGACTTAACATGAGCCAGCAGTGTGCTCTTGCAGCTCGCAAGGCCAATGGGATCCTGGGCTCCATCAGAAGAGGGGTGGCCAGCAGGGACAGGGAGGGGATTGTCCCTCTCTACTCTGCCCTCGTGAGGCCCCATCTGGAGTCCTGTGTCCAGATCTGGGGCCCCCAATACAAGAAAGATGGGGAACTGTTGGAGAGGGTTCAGAGGAGGGCCACAAGGATGATTAGAGGGCTGGAGCACCTTCCCTACAAAGAGAGGCTGAGGGAGCTGGGCTTGTTCAGCCTGGAGAAGAGAAGGCTGCGGGGGGACCTCATTGCAGCCTTCCAGTCCCTGAAGGGAGCTTATAAGCAGGAGGGGATTCAACTTTTTAAAAGTGTAGATAATGGCAGGACAAGGGGGAATGGATTAAAACTAAAGGAAGGAAGGTTTAGATNNCCAGGCCTGAAGGTTGGTGGCCCTGCCTGTGGCAGGGGGGCTGGAGCTCTATGATCCTTGGGGTCCCTTCCAACCCAGACCATTCTATGATTCTATGATGAGGAGCCAAGTGTGATTAGTGAAGTACTGATGTTAAGACTTCTAAGGTTTAGTCTCTATTCTGAGACTGGGAGTTACATTTTCCCAGTACATGTACCATCATCAATCAAGAAAACATGGACTTCACTGTCAGGAGTCCAAGGAAGTTATCACCAATATCTATAGTAGCTACAGCTACTCAAATGAAAATAAATAATAAAATTCTTAAAAGCACAGAAACTAGAATTGGAAGCAGATTCCTTCACTTTTATTTACTTTAGCACAACAAAAAAGCTATGAAATCTTCCAAGTATTTTTTCAGTAATACTTGTAACAATTAGCATTTTTGAACCCACGAAATCGGAATTAAAGATTAAGAAACAGGATTTTTTTTTCATGTAAGCAATAAAAAATATGAACAATTTCTTCTTCAAAGTAATTTTAATGAGAATTTTAGTTGCATGGATATGCTCCTTACACTACTGACCAGCTGAATAAAAACTGCTCTTTCATTCTTTCTTCAAAAAACCCAGTCAGTTTTTTATTTACTTCCTATCTCCCAGCAGCTTTAAGGTGAAAGGTTGAAACTGAACAGCACAAATACAGTATTCAGAAACTGCATTCCAGGAGCTTCAACTCACAACCAATGAAACCAAACCAAACACATGACACACAAAATGAGTTTTGAAAAGTCTGAGAAAGGAAAAATTAAAACTCAAAATGTGAGATATTCCTTTCTTTTTGAGTGTATAAATACCCAAGAAATTTGTGACAATTTATGCAAAAAATACCTAAAAATTCTTGGGTTTTTTGTTTGGTTTGTTGTTGTTTTATTGCATCTCATAAGGAAGTGAACTTAAGAGAATAAGAAAAATAATAATAAACATAAAAAGATCGTGTCTGATTTTGTTTGTCTGCCTACATTATCATCTAGGAATATAACACTCTGCAGCATCAGGCTCTTAACATAAACCCTGCTGAAACCTGGGGGTTGATGGCTCTTTGACTAAGCAGTAGGTGCTGGGCAGTAACAGATGCTAATAAAGCAAGCTCTGCCTGATTTACAACTTCCAGTACCTGAAGGAGACCTAAATGAAAGCTGGGGAAGGACTGCTTCTATGGGCATGTAGCCCTGCAGGATGAGGGGCAATGGTTTTAAACTAGAGCAGGGTAGGCTTAGATTAGACATTAGGAAGAAGTTCTTCAGCATGAGGATGCTGAAACACTGGTACAGACGGCCCAGAGAGGTAGTGGGGCCCCATCCCTGGAGGCATTCAAGGTCAGGCTTGATGGGGCTCTGAGCAACCTGATCTAGTTAAAAGTGTCCTTGCTTACTGCAGGGGGGTTGGACTAGATGAGCTCCAAAGGTTCCTTCCAACATAACACATTCCATGATTCTATGAAAACCAAGTCAAGAAAAAGCAACACCAAAAACGCGGAATATTTCACCCTTATAGAAAGGGTACTGCCTAGTGCAGGAACTTTTCTAAGGGAAGTAGCATGTGCAAGTGGAATGCAAGAACTTCAGCATCAGGATTACAATGGTTCCTTAGAGAAGGGTAAAAAAACCATCAATTGAGGATAACAGTTACCCCTTGAAAATCTAGTCAAAGGCAGGTTAAAGAAATCTGCCTGTTATCCAAGCTAGTATTATTCTTCTTGTTGCAATGTCAGTTTGCTTCTGTGGAGGAAATGAAAGCTGGTACTAGTCAAAGACGATCAGAAGAAAAGCTATGCATTCTCAGAAGGTGCAGGGAAGGCAACTGGACAACATCCAGTAGATAAGGCAGAAAAAGTTATCGATAGGCTGCCCAACACAGAAGGAAGGCTGAAGGAAGAGCCTTTTCTCATAGAAGGTACTGTGTAGTAATGCCTTTCGGGGATCCAAGGGAACCTCTCAAGTGGCAAGAGATGCAGGGCTGAATGCTCAGGCTGGCTTTCATACCGTGCCTCCTGCTTCCAAGCCTGACGACAGGAGAAAATATCATACTGCCCCTGATGGGAAGCCTAGGTCAGTCCTGCCATCCAGTCTGCTGTTCAAGAATTTAAATGATCAAACAGAGCCAGAAGTGCCCTGTTTACACATGTGAATGGGGACCTACAGGCCACATTCTAACGTGAAGCCTACAAACAGAAAATCTCAGCACTGCGTCAGCTGAAACATCAATTAATGTTGTGGGGTTTTCTCTGGAGAAGGTACACTGGCCCAGCTGGACCAACAGCACACCTGGTTACTCTGGCTGTATCAAGACCCCTGGAACAGTCACACCCCTGGTAAAGGATGGAGCTCGCCAAAACCTTACCTCTTACCTACGTGTACGTTCTTTCTTTCAGAAGGTGATCAGTACAATGCACATGTGACTACAGGATCACTTCACAGCCTTTGCATTTCTCTCTGTTCAGCTAAAACCCCTCGCTTTCCTCCCAGGGGAAAATTCTACCCTATAGCAGCATGGTAGAAGCAGCCTGATCTGGAACACACTCCCGTCACTAATGTGACAGTCGGATGGATAAGAACTGTTTCTCAGGATAAAATATCTGGGAAACAGGCTGGTGAACAGTGGGTTATGGCCCTCTGCCAGTTCACATGCGAAGACAGCTTACAGACCTTGGACTTCTGGGAAAGGGAAACAGATGTTTCAATTTGCACAGGCTGTATCGCCCGTTTTTTTATCCACCACAGTTCTTAATGAAGCATCCACTCTCCTGCGCACGGGTGCAGGGCCCCCAGTGAACACTTATGGCTTGAAACATGAATTTCTATTAATGCATTACTGCCTATGTCTTCTTTCCAGCAAATCAATGTGCAAATGCTTTAAGCTGTAACTGAATGATATGGAGAAGTGTTTTTCATTACCTGATGAAAGCTCCCACATTTAAAATACAGAGACATGTATTCATTCTTAGGCTGTATTGCTTCTGATACTTGGAAAAAAACCCCTTCATGTATCTGTTTTGATAAACATTTTTAGTGATTTTCTAGGCAATCATTAATACTAGCATGAGATTAGTAGACATTTTAATTAAAACCTAACAGCTGTTTGAAACCAAATTCCTCACACAATAGATGCTTGCACCTACCGTCAGCATGGTTCCTGAATGAGGGGAAGGAAGGGGGGGTGGTAAGGCAACTGCTTTATGGACCATTTGTAGGCTGTGGATCACAAGCAAAATAAACTTTATCTAGGCAACACAATGAGATTCTGGTATGTTCTCTTTGTTTTTTAAGCACATGATAACAATGAACAATCAGTTAAAAAAAAATAATCTAGTCCCGCATCTGCAGCGTTGTCAAATTCAGAAGCAAATGCCTATCATCTCCCTCTCTGTAACAGTCAAGCTGGCTGAAATTTTATGTCCCCCATTTGGGGGAGGATGACAGATTGGAAGTTGGTATCTCCATGGCTGCTATTGTGGAAGAGAAGTTTACACCCCAGCAGATTTTTCACTGCAGAGCAGGATTCTTTCTCACAGCAGTGTATCAACATTTCATATCTGAAATGCTTTACATTTCAGTTACAGTGCAGTAGGATGACTGCTTATCTAAACCAGCTCAACTTAAGTTATGAAATTTTAGCTTTCTATTGCTATGGAGATTCTGCTACAAGAAACACATTTTCTAGTTGCATCTACATTGTCTGTTGTGCACTCCTCTAATCTTCCAGGGTATCTCTATGGGAAAATTTTAGAAAAATCAAGTTTTCTTTCCCAACAAAGTCTTTCATATACTCTGGACAAGAGAATCTGTGAGCTCTTTGATGCTACAATTTATTTTGTGAGCTCTGGATTATTTAATGATTACAGAGAAAACAGCCTTATTACATGATTTGCTTGAGTGAGGATGGGCACCAAGAAACAAAGTGTGTGTTCTAATGTACAAAACACCCCAAGAATACTCGGTATTGGTAATTAGAGCTTTGATTACAGTATGCATGTTTTTAGCAAACATTCAAAAAAACTGGTTAGGTTTTTTTCAGAATTCTAGAAGAAATTCAATCTGAGCATGAAAAATTTGGCTATATACACAAAGTTCTATGAATAAATAGGACTGTTCCAAGGTTTCAGTTTTACATGATTAGTTACCTTCCAAACAAATCAGAACTTCTGTCAATTCAGCAGAGAGAAATAAACATATATAACCAAGAAATAATGTACACAAATATTACAGAGTCAAAATTGGCCAAACTAAACACAAAAGAGGATACAGTCATAGTGTGACTGGCACATTCATATTAATCTGGAGGGAAGAGGAATGAATATTGCTTTATTGAGTTAACCCAACTTGTATGTTTAATCAAATACATTCTACAATGGATTTCAAGTGTGACGAATGACTTCAGTAGACTACAGCAAAAAACATACTATCACACACGTATTAATTCACTCTAACCTGTATGTGTAACACACAGCTGTAATTCAACCTAAATGAGTATAAAGGGAATATGGCCTCCAGCTACCCAAAGGTGTCTAGAGATAAAAATCTGTAACAAACCATCAGAACCAAAACTGAATCAATAGAAACTTACTTCACAACGTAATTATTTCTCTTTATATAACCAAATAACTACTATTGAACCAACTAGCTCCACAGCACAAATCACTCAAGGCATGCAGTACAAGAGGGAACCTTTATTTGGGTCCCTCCAAGGCCAAAGAAGCAAGTGATCCCATTCCACAAAGAGCAGAGCCAGTAAAACATGGTTTTCTATGGATGCACATCTTGAGACTCAACTCATATGTGGATACAGCGGTGCTTAATAAAGGCTGCATCTTTCCTAGAAGTGGATGCATTAATAGGAAATTAGCATCTGAGATTTCTATCCATCTGTCAAAACTGACAGAAAATGACCCATGGGAAAAATAAGAGTGAAAGACAGGCAGACGATGTAATCACTTAAGGTCTTTTCACTTAGGAAATGAGAAAGTCGCCTGAAAAGATTATGATTGGAAAGGTATTTTAACCAAAGCTACAAAGACTGTTACGGTCTTTTTACTCTGGAATGCACAAACAGATTAAAAAAAACCCCACCTACTTGCTACAAAGCACTTAGAAGGAAAGTTAAGTCAACCAAAAAATACCCTTAGTGACAGCATTCTTAAAATTCAGAAGTGAGAGCGGTTGAAGACATTAGCTTCCTAAGTTATTGGAATAGTCACCGGATTAATACTGAAGTGATTTAGGGGAAATGTTACAATTCCCACAGAATATATACATAAAGAGCTGACAAAAAATTAGCACACTCATTGACTTGGCCAATCAACAAAGAAACAATGTTAATTTCAACAGACAGAAACAAGAATTTGGAGGAAAATGAAAAAGTAAGCATGGGATAAAAACCCCCTTGAAATAAAAGCTACCCAAAGCCTCTTAAACAGCAATATTAGAACTGTTTTGCAATTATGGAGACCAATGAAATGATATTCTAATGTACACTTTCTGAAAAATAAACAAAGAATTTTCCTGAACTTTAATGACCCTCCTGAGTTAATCACAGAATCACAGACTGGTTTGGGTTGGAAGGGACCTATTGGAAGGGCCCGTCTAGCTCCACAGGGGACACTCTTCACTAGCCCAGGTTGCCCAAAGCCCCATCCAGCCTGGCCTTGAACACTGCCAGGGAGGGGGCAGCCACAGCTTCTCTGGGCAACCTGTGCCAGGGCCTCGGCACCCTCACAGGGAAGAATTTCTTCTTAATATCTAATCTACCCCTACCTTCCTTCAGTTTAAAGCCCCTCTCCAGCTTTTTTGGTAGGCCCCTTTATGTACTAGAAGGCTGCAGTAAGGTCTCCCCTGAGCCTTCTCTTTGGCAGCCTGAACAAGCCCAACTTTCTCAACCCGTCTTCATGAGGTGCTCCAGCCCTCTGATCATGGCCCTCCTCTGGACTTGGTCTATCAGGTTTACATCTGTCTTGTACTGGGGACCCTAGAGCTGGATGAGATGCTCCAGGTGGGGTCTCATGAGATCAGAGCAGAGGGGCAGAATCACTGCCCTCAACCTGCTGATCACCCTTCTGGCTCAGCCCAGGGTAGCTGGCTTTCTGGGCTGCCAGTGTGCATTACTTGTTCATGTTGAGGTTCTCAGCAACCAACACTCCCAGGTCCTTCTCCCAAGGGCTGCTCTCTGTACATTCTTCTGTAATTTCAATTACAGAATTACTTTGTAATTGCAAGTTCTTTTGTTATTTCTGTCATTTTCTTGAATCCTAACCTAAAAGAGAATCCTTTAACGGTTCTTAGTGCTCTCTGGAAGACTTGACACATTTCCATTTCAGTTGGTTAATTTCATTATGTATCATCAAATTTCCTTACTTCTTTCCTGTTTTAAATGCGCATTTCAAAATGCAGAGGAAACAGACAATGAACAAAAAGGAAATAATCCTTTTAAATAATTTCCTTGATTTTTAGCTTCTCCAGCATACCTTCTGATATGCACGTTCTCATAATTCCTTTTTCTTAATTTAAGCATCCTCTATAAATCAACAGACTCACCTTAGCTCTCCCAAGTAAATGGTAAACTCTGTATCAAACCTGAGAATAACATTCAATTTTAGGAATTTGAAGACCACACCCCCTGGTTGCAAGAATTGATATAAATAATTAATACAGCTAATTCACGAGTTCTTAAAATCATATCAGCATTACACGCCTGGAGTGTTGGAATTCCAAGCATAACAATGCCTCACAGATAAAAAATTTTTTTGGCATGTTCACCCTTCTGTAACTTATCCAGATCTGCTTCCCCAATCCCATATTTGATATCAGGCTTTTCAGGAAGATTTAAAGTCTTACCAACTATGCACATGGGTATGCATGCCATAAAGCAGCAACTACAAAATTTTACACGCTTCTGTAACAAAAGCATCATTATAACTGTAACTTTTATATGCTAAAGAAACAGGGAAGCGTTCTGTTTTTCTTCACCAAGGGAAATGACAACAAAGCAAGCACAAGGGTGGCTAGTATTCATAATGAGACTCTTAAATAAAGGAAATTATGTGCACAGTTATTCATAAGGTACTTTTCCTCCTTTTGTTTACCATCCTGTAAAGTTCCGTTCATTAAAAAACAGGAAGAGAGGGAAAGGCTGAAGCACTCAGGACCATCGGCTGCTGTAGCATTAGTTTGGCAAAGATTAGAAAAGTCTCAGGCAAAAAATGCCTAAACACTGCAGCTGCTTGAATATACTTGGTAAATTGCACAGAGGATGACAAAGATAATCAAACACTACTCTAAAATTCTCCACAAAAATCCAAGTTTCATAACCTATGTAGATACTTAAAATTAACAGTTCATAAACAACATAATCTGTTTTTGTGTGACAAATCAAGACATACGTAAAATTAAAAGAGTGCTCTGTGCATGAAACATGTCAGAGCTGTTACAGTTAATTGAGAAGACACCCAGCTACAACCATTAATGTAACCCCCAACTCTCTTGTTGATTTAAACGATCCTTATGTGAAAAGTAAATTACCTCCATTGAGATTCGTCTGTGTATCCGGTTTCTGAGGCAGACACCTGTGGGAGACTGAACTTCATCAGATGACGTTCCAGAAGCTTGGTCACTTTCACCATCTGACCCCATTTTCAGATTTTCATGCACAATATCTTAAAAATAATCCAAAGAATTGAAAACAGTTATTCACGATGCCACCAAACATCTCTCTCATATGGACGGGAAACCACCGTAACATTACTGTGCACTGGGGTCACTATGGCAGAGCCCAAGACTTGTCACAGTCACGGTAGCCTTGATATATTTCTTACGGCTCAGGAATCACAAAATGAGCAGGATTACGTTGTAGGACTTCAAACTAAACTTTATCATTATTTTTCTTATTTCATTTACAGCAGAATTCAAATTTCCAAAACAAAAGACAGTCCAATCCCAATTTTAATTCCTGTATGCCACCTTCCCCTCACAGCTTCAGTTCTTGAACTCCCTCACTACCTCTTCTCTTTTAGCTGCTCCTGGATATAAAACATTAGTGAGAATATGAGCATTTTCATATCAGACTGCCTGATGGTAGCATGTATCTTCAGAAAGCTTAAAAAAACCACTAGGAAGTATAGATATTATTTTCAGAAGTTGCAAACATGGAAAATCCAGATATAGAACCCATTGGTGTGTCTTTGTGAAGGAAGGGAATTTATGCTGACCATCTAAACAGAGGCCTACAATGGCGTCAGCAGAGGACCTGATATTTAGGGGCAATTAAGCAGAACTTGTGACCTTATGGAGGAATTTAGGTAATGGACTGCCTGGTTTATATGATGTTGCAGGATCTTCATGTCAACTGAAATTGATGCTTTTAACCCAATCCTATAGATTTATCCACACACAAGAGTTTATTGTGTGTATATATATACGCACATACAGTACTTACAAAAGTTTATGTACATTATGTGCATGTATGTATACAACCAGCATTTAAGCACGACAGGATCTTCCATACTTTGGAGGACAAACACTGTAATGAATGAAGACCAAGGTGGTGTCTTTAATAGCATTAATTAAAGGCCAAATGACTTGCAAAAGGACACAGAATGGGAAACTGGTCATACAAGCAATTCACTATGAATAAAGAACCTCTGGAATATCTGAAGTCTAAATTCCTATAGAGATTAAATACTTATCCATATAAAGGAAGTGCTTTAAAAGACTCTAATTTCCCTGCCCTCTCCTGATCCTCAGTATTAAGGATGATCTTGCACAAGGCAAAAGAGAACCTGGGAAACAATTAAAAATCTCAGAGCTCTGTCCCTAAAAAACTGCTAATATTAGCAAAACACACAGACCTCAATTCAGCCTTACCACCAACATACCTGGAAATATTCAACGTTAGACCAGCAATATAGCGATTAAAGAAACACAGGAGAAAAATGCAAGTTTTATGACTATCAACAAGCAAGAAAGCTGGATTTTCTGGGGGAAAAAAGCCTTAAGGCTAATGTTTGGTTATCAGCACATCTTCTAAAAATATTTCTCTAGTTTGGCTCACACAGAAGCACGTAGACTTCAAAGGATCAAATTCTTCCTTCGTACAAAGAATTTCCTTTTACAGAAACCAGAATGGATATAAAACGATTAAACTGTAAGGTACTGGCACCACGTATTTTAACTCAAAAGTGCTTTAATTAAACACAAAAACTAAGCACATACCACATGCACAAAACAGGTTTTCCGGCAGCAATGTGGATCTAAATTGGATTTTGATTTAAAATCCACATAGCATCAGATTTTTCCCTGCAAATCATGCTCAGATTTGGACTGAACAAGGGGAAAAAAAAAGCAGCTGCACTCCCTTCATAATGAGAATTGATCTTCTGGTTTCAAACAAGGTAAATACTCATCAGTGCTTCTAAAGGTATAGAGGTTTGAACCAGAGGAAAAGATTTTCAGAAAGTTGTCCCTAAAGAGCAGCCTTAACCTTAAGCTAAGCGGAAAAAATGTGCCTCTCTCTTGCCAAGTCTGTAAGAAAGCTCTCTTCCTCTCCTGCAGTGACTTCATAGCTGTCTTTTTATCTCTGACAAACTGTAGGAAATTATTTTTAGCAATATAAAAGCATTATTAAGAACATTATTTGCAGCATTGCCTCTGGTAAACAGCACATTCACCACATCAGTTCTTTATTAAAGATTCTCTTTAAATACTTTTCTGAGAGGCCAAGTAATCCATTTCAGCAATTGCAGCTCTCAAGATTCTGTTTGTAAAATTAAGCGTAACAGCTACTGACAACTGTTCCCCAATTATTTATCCTCATGTTTTTACAAGCCCATTGACTGGGCCCCAAAGTGTATTTTTTTTTTAGAGACGCTAGCCAAGAGACAGTTGTCTGGAAAATCCCATAAATAAAAGTAATGAAATTAAAGAAGTATTGTATTTTAAGCCATGGAGTAATTCTGTAATTTATTTTGAAGAGAGACTGACACTTATTAATCATGCAATTGATAGTCATGCTTTTTTTACCTTAATGTACAATGTTCAATTCATGAAAGTGCACGCATTATGAAATGCCTAGAACTACAAGAGAGCATCCCAGTTGACAAAGAGATTTCCTCTATTAAGAAGACCACCTATACAACAATACACAACTTATGTGTATTTCAAGAACTAGTAACACAAACTCTGATATTAGGGACAGATGATGTAGCTGCAAAGAGATTCTGGTCTTTATAAAGCAGGAATGTGAAGACAAAGTGCGTGTGTACCACTCGAGTCTGAAAATGTAGTATTTCAGACTTAAATCAAGTGATGGTCAGTCTATTTTGAATACTGATGTGATACGATTAATTCTGGTAAGTCTGGATAAGCTACATACTCATAACCAAAAGGTTTTAAGCAGGATATTGGCTGTGACATCCAAAAATGTATCATTAAGCCAGTGCCTGGATTTCTGATGGGCTAAATACCCAACTGTTCCCATCTACATGGGTTTGCAGATGTTTTAATTATATTCTAAATAGGAATACTTTTAAGCTTTTAAAAAAATATCTTGACTGTGTTATCATCTAATATAAAAGTGTCTTATTTTTATTCAATTAAAAAGGCATTAGTAGAGCCTTATGTTCATTATTTGAATAGCATAAGCCCAGGAAGAAGGCATTAACGTGGTAATTTTAATCGTTTTGCACAGGTGCATGATAATATTTGATTAAGCAATTATGATAATCATGAAAATATTTCCTCAATTTCACTAAGCTTTTCTATAGGCAAACTGACCTGCACGAAGGCCACTTTGCATGGTCTTCAGAAGGTTTAATGGTTGAATGATTTCTGAATTGCTTTCGCTGAATACCCAAGCCCTTCTCTTACGCAGATGTTTATTTTAGTGTACTCCACATACCTAATCCAATATCCAGTAAGGCCATCTAACAAAAAGCTGTGTAGGTGATTACAATGTAACAGGGCAGTTATGGAAGTACATTGAAAAAGCAAGGCTGTTCTTGTTCAGATGTGAGGAATGCACCACAGAAGAGATTCACCCAGGGAACCTACAGCACAGGAAATGAGAACTCATCCAAGAGAGCTGAAGTA
>VZTU01020843.1:6637-28025 GCA_013400835.1 Zapornia atra | reverse complement strand
GTCCCTTCCAACCCAGAGCACTCTGTGATTCTGGCTGGTGTGTTGTGTGTTCTGTTAGGGTGTATCTGTACTGGATAAAACATCAGACTGGCTGTAAGCAAACCTTGTCCTTGCTGTCCTGCTGTGAGCACCATGTGTGTATGTCAGAGTGGGATGGAGTGGGAATGTGTTCTGTTCTCATTCAAGGTGGTGTTAATGTTGGTGAGAGATGAGGCTACACCTGCTGTACAGCTGTGCCAGCTCTCCTGGAACCCCTGTGCATTGTGCCTGCTTGATGTGTGTGGTGGGTTTAGCCAGGTACTGGTGTCCTGGTTGTCCCTGGGGCTGCCACCCGGCTTGGCCAGGCTTTGAGCTGTGCCAGCTAGCTCTGGAGCCATGTTAGCTGCTGCTGGCCTTGGACTCAGCCTAAGGATGATCCTTCCTGCAGCTGGACCAGCTGCTGCATCCATCTGTGCTGGGAGCATTGGCTGGGATGTTTCACTGGAGGTCACACCTGCTCTTGGGCCGGGGCTGAGCCAGGACACCTTGAGTGCTCCCCTTCCCACAGCTGGCCAGGCACAGGAATGCCTGTCTGGAGATCTGACCCCACTCTAGTGTGGGTTTAGTGACCCCTGGCTTTCTTTAAACCAGGGTGTTTGGTTACAAGCCCTCTTCCTTTGTGTGCCTTGTGGGATGCTGGTGGTGTCCCTCTTGTAACTCCCTCCTGTTCTCCAACTCGTTTATATGCACAGGATTGAAAAAAGGGAGACAGTGACAAAGGAAAGGGCCAGCCTGTGACTTCACAGCTCAAATCTGTCTGGCTTTCAGGGAGATGGCAGGAGATTTTGCATTAATCCAGTCCCGAGGTGTCAGTGCTTCCTGGGATGCTCTGCAGCCTTCAGGTGACTGTGAGCCCCCCAGGGTGCTGCTGGGCAGGCATGCAAACCCACCGCCTCTGCACGCTCCCTGGTGTGTTGCTGAGCTGGCTTGTGCTTTGCTGGGTGGTCTGGCCTGTTCTGCTGACCCAGGGCTGGGAAATAAGCCCTCCTTCCCTGCTGCTTTCTCCCTGCATCCCTCCAGTCGAGCCAAGCGATGTGCAGCTCGCCCCTGGTTTCCTGGTGCTGTGGGGAGGCTGCAGTGAAGAGCAAAGCTGCTGCACAGGAAGAAATGGAGGGCATGAGAGGAGCTCAGAGCTCTGTGCAGCCACAGCCCGCTTCAAAACCCTGGGGTTTGTCTCTCTTTAGCTCCTGAGAAGCTGTCCTTTCAATAGCTTGTTTTGTGAGTCGCTTCTAGGACTCCCAAGGAGGCCTGGTCCCAAGTCACAGGTCACCAAATGAGCTGACTGAATGCAGGAGAACCTCTCTGTAGCAAAGGCAGCGTCCAGGAGCAGGCAGACACATGGTGAAGGACAGAGCCTCACTGTTCTCAGCTGATGGGGGGGGAAAAGTGGAGGTACTGGTTGAGCACACGAGTCTCCTGGCTGATGCATCCAGGGGGTTCACTGCTCCCTTGCCTCTGCTTAAGGCTGAAACCCCAGAACTGTTTTGGCTGGAGCAAATAAAACTCATGTGTGTCTCACCCAGAGAGATAATGAGCTATGTGTAGAAATGGCTGAGCAGCTATCAACAATTCCAGTCCATTATCTAAGTGTCTGATTTGGCTCCTGAGCTGAGAGTTCCCAGGATTTCATTTTCCTTTCCTTGGGTTTCATTACCTCCTTGGGGCTGAACTGAGCTTTTGACCACAGGGACCCTGGTTTCCAAGGTACGTGGGTGCTGCCTGCTCAGGCAGAGTGTGTACAGGCTCTGGGACAAAGACCATTTTGATGTGCCTGACTTTCTTTCATCACTGGCCTCTCCAGAGGATGGGCAAGCCGTGCTCAATAGGTCGGTGCTGCGTGGTGGCTGTGAATGCCAATAGACTCCTCTGTATAGCCACATTCCTCCAGTGCTGCAGCCTTGGCAGAGGCACCAGGAGCTGATGAAAAAGCAGACATGAAAGGTCATGTCTGTTTAGCTTGGGTCTAGCTCGATTCTTCTTCTCTTTAAGAGCTGTAACTGTAGCTGGATGGGTAAATGTGCCTGCAGATGGAGAGTTCCCAGGCAGGAACTCGGTGCTGGGGGCCTGAGGAGCAGGTGGTGAGGCTGCAGATCCTCTGGGGTGCTGGCACCGGGCTCTCCTCAGCGTGCAGGTATAGGTAGGGATGTGTTGGGGGAAGCTCCATGCCTCAGGAGTTCAGGTGGAGGGGGATCCCCTTGCTGCCCCCTCTCTTCCCGTTGATGCTAACCGAGCAAGCTTGGCTTTAAACCAGCCTCCTGAGCAGGTGGTTGTGCTGCCTCTGCCTTTGCAAGGGGTAAGGATTTAACAGGAAGGGTGTGATTTTGTTAGTAAATACCATTTGCAGCCTTTGAAGTCAAGTTACAACTCCCCAGCAGCCTTTGAAGGTGTCTGTCTGCTCCCCGACTGCCTGCCTGGGAATCCTGCCTGGGAATTGCCAGGGATCTGGTCCCTCCTATTCACATCCAGGTGAAATTCTTTAACTCTCTGAGTATTGGGTGGTTTCAGGGGGGGCTTGCTGTCTGTCCTGTGCTGCTGGTAGAGTTTCAGGCTCGGGAGAAAAGCAGCTGGCTAAAGAAGTGGGGTCATGCTGCTGTTTTAGCCAGCCCTGAGTTTGCTGGGATTTAATATCTTGGCTGGGCGCAGCAGGAAATGCGTTGGGTCTGCATTGAGAGCTGACAAAGGACCACTTGGAAGAAGACCAGACTGCCTGGGGCAGTTAGTAAATCACTTCTGCCACCTTCTTATCTTCTTCTTCTTTTAAATAAGATATTTGAGAACTGGCACTTCAGCACCTGGGGAACTCACACCGCTGGTGCTCGCTGGGCTGTGTGTGTGTATGGTGTGTGTATGGTGGCTGAGGGCTGTTCATCCAGCACATACCCTCATCCTTTGCCACCTTGGAAGGTTTTCTTGCTTGTGGGGGCTGAGGGAATGGCCCTGACATGGGAGAGCAGGGCTGTGTCCCCCCCCCAAAGCCTGTTAGTTGGGGTTGGGTGGCAGCAGCCTTGCAGCATGCTGCAGCTCCCATTGCTGCAGCAAGGAGCCTGGCTGTGCTCCCAGGTTCAGAGGGTCTCAGCAGGGCTGTGCTGGTGGCTCTGCCAACTCTGACTGATGAAAACCTCTGGATTGTGCTGTGCTGCACAGCCAGCTCCTGCCAGCACAGCCCAGGGCTGCAGGACCAGTGTTGGAGAATGAACTGTGAGCACAAGAAATCCCAGCCACCCCCACCCCCCAGCATCCCTGCACATGGACATCCCTGGGTGCTGCTGGGCTGTAGGAAGCAGGGAAAGCCCAGACACTCCTCAAAGCCATGGTAAGGCTGTTCTGGAGGTCCCAGCCAAGCACTGCCACCAGGTTAGTGCTGGGTGGTTAGGGACATCCATGTCCTGGCAGCTGTAAGAGGTGATAGGTTTGGGCTTGGCAGAGGTCTGGGCTGCCATCCATATGCCACCTACCCAGCTGTGCTCTGAGCTGAGTCAGGACCCTTGCTGCCTTCCAACTGCTATGGGAAAGCCAGTGCTGCCTGAGCCACTGCTGCACCCCAGGATGTAGGTATTGCCTGGGCCTGGCTCACCTGATGCAGGAGATGTGGGTGCAGAACGTGGCTGTGGGTCAGGAATCACCCAAACTTGGGGTGGTTTGGGCAGAACCCCGTGTGGTTGAGAGGACAGGAATGGGGGTGTTGGGGTGCAGGGCTGTGCCTGGCAACTCCTGCTGTAAGGAGGGGAGAAACAATGCCCTGGGGCTCTAAAGCTTGCTAAAGCCTGAAGTTAACAGGGAGAAACATCCTGTGCCCATGGGGAGTGGGCTTCTAGGAGGGAGCAGGTGAGGGTTTGGGGGGGTTTCCTTTCCAGTGGTGGGTTAGATGGTGGGAATGGGCAGCAGTTCTGCCTGTAAGAGCTGCTACAGTGTTCAGGAAAAGCTTTCACTTTGTGAAACAGGAACCAGTAATGAAAAATACTGATTTAACCTGTTAGCAGGCAACTCTCCTTACCATAGCAAGCTGGTAGCATGGAGGTGGGGAGAGATGGAGGTAGAGGGGAAAGCTGCTGTGCTGCAGCAGCTGTGGAAGTGTGCATCAGGCTAGTGAGGCTCTCAGGGCTCCTGGTTGGAAAAGCCCGGTCTGCCCGATGATAAATTAGCTTGTTTATTCCTGTCCTGCTGTTGGTTAGTGTAATGAAGCGGAAGGGCATTGTGTGTGCTCCTCGGGGAGCGATGGCTCTGCCCGGAGGGGGGTAATTGAGTAGAAAAGCAGCAAGCTCCTGGTGCCTGGGAGAAGTTAACAGCGCCTGAGGTCAGGGGGATTCAGCCTGTAATCAGTGTAGACACAATGCCATGGAGACTTTCCACTGGGCTTGTTTATGGTGCGAGAGCAAGGGGCAGTGGTTAATTGGGAGTGCTGTAGGTGTGGGGGGATCATAGAATCCCAGGCTGGCATGGGTGGGAAGGGACCCCAAGGGTCACAGAGCTCCAACCCCCTGCCACAGGCAGGGCCACCAACCTCCAGGCCTGGAGCTACACAAGGTTGCCCAGGGCCCCATCCAACCTGGCCTTGGACACCCCCAGGGATGGGGCACCCACCCCCTCTCTGGGCAGCCTGTTCCAGCCCCTCACCACTCTCTCTGTAAAAAACTTCCCCCTAATATCTAATCTAACCCTTCCTTCCTTTAGTTTTAATCCATCCCCCTTGTCCTGCCATTATCTACCCTTTGAAGAAGTTGAATCCCCTCCTGATGAGAGGTAAGTGCTCCTGGGGGAGCCAGGAGGGATGGGGTCCCTGTAAGGGCTGGATGCCTTGCCTGCAGGACAGAGGAGGGGAAAGGAGGAATTGTCTGAGGGTTTACCACAGGAGCTCAGGAGAGATCTGCTTAATGAACTCACTGAGCTGAGTGGCTGTGGCTCTTCCACAATTGCAGGCGTATGGAATATCATAAAATGAAAGCAATACTGAGCAGCTGAGCTCAGTTCTCTTGTAGAATTTGGTTTTTACCTAAAGATTCCAAGTCTGAATCTAGAGGGAGCAGTGCTGCTTGTTCCTGGGGAACACTTCCCAAGGGAAGCACCTTGACAGGAGGGATCCTGTTCTTGTCTCCCCCCATCAGAAAGGGGCAGGTGAAAGCTCATGTGGCCATAGAGATTGCTTCATGAAGGGTATGGTGGAAAGGAAGGGAAAGCTGTTCCTGCTGTAGGAGGGATGTTCAAGCCCTCAAGCCTTGAGCTGGGATGCTGAGGGGGAGAAGTAGTTCTGCAGTCACTGGGTGTTACTTGCCACCATCTCTCAGGGTAAGTCCAGTGGGCTCCAAATGGTGCTGGAGCTTCTCTGTCAAGTTCTCTCTTGTGGTGGCCCTCACCTGTGCCCAAGTTCCATCACTGGCTTGTTTGTGGGAGAGGTGAGCCCAAGAGGTAGGTAGGAACACCTTGAACTGAACTAAAACTCTCCCTTGTGAGGATCTCTGGAGCATGACAGTCCCCAGGAGCTAAGCTGGTGCCTGGGGAAGGCATCCAGCAGCGATGGGCAGGTCTGCATCCCCCGAGTCCCTTCAGAGCTCCTCTTTGGGTACTGGGGCAGGATGCTCAGTGGGTCCTGGTGGGTTCTACCGTGGCTGACACAAGGGGACAGATGTGGCGTTGGATGCCTCCAGGTGAGGAATCACTTGAGCTGTTTGCTTCCCTTCCTGGCTGCTTACATGACATGAGAAAATGTTGATTCTGGTTGCTCTTAGGAGGGAACTCCTCTCCCTGGGCAGGGAGGGTGGCTGCCAGTGCTGTGGATCCAAACCACAGCACCTTTAGCTGAACCAGGGTGTAGATCTTCCATCTCTCTAGCCAGCAGCTACAAGGTGTGGTGGCACACCTCCTTCAAACCCTCTTACCCAGAGTTGTTCTGTGGCACCCTCATCCCCCAGCGAGACACAGCTACCAGCTCAGCGTGGGACCATCCCAAACGGATTCAACGAGCCGGGTGTGATGCCTGAACCCCCTGAGCAGCAGCTGCAGGAGGGGTGGCCCAGCCTCTCTTGGGTTGGTGTCCCTGTCTGTCTGGGTTCTAAGGCAGGTTTCCTGAAGGTTTGTCCCATGGGAGCCGAGGAGGGCTGGGGTGGTGGCGGTCACCTCCCGTGTGCCTCCCGCAGGCACGCCGGCTCCATGGAGATGGTGGCTGTCGCTCTTGAGAGCGTTGGCTGTGAATCATCCTGGCTCTAAACTTGTCTGTGGGAAGTTTTTTCTCTTTAAGTAGGGGGGTTGGAAGGATCCACCAGCAGCTCCAGCAGCCTCATGCCCACGGCTTTCCCTGTGACGGTACCTGCGTTACCGCAGCGCCTCTCACCCCAGCGAGCAGGAACCCAGGCTGATGCTTACCCACTGTATTATGCACAAAGGGCTATTTAATTATTTAAAGCTGACATCTATCACTGCCCAGAGAAAGCTGAGCCACCTACCAGCCCACGGGGCAGAATGGCTGGGAGCAGCCTGCTTGGCACCGCGCTCCAGCCGAACTCCCCTGATGCTGGCTTTGTTTTGCATAGCACTTTGTAATGCTGTTAGCTGACTTGGCTGCAGCCTCACAAAGCTTTTTTTTTCCTTCATTTAATTATATATATATATATTTTTCTCCCCCACTTGGTTCAACGCTCACTTGAATTTAATGGGACCAGAGCCAAGCAAGTCATGGGAGCCAAGTGCCGCCGGTTGTTTGGTGTGTGGCTCCTGACAAGGAATATATATAAATATATAGATAGGAATTGTCTCCTGCTCCTCACTGCTGCAGCTTTGGCAGAGGGGCTACTTGAGTTAGCACGCCAAGGATTTAAAACCCCAATCAGCCAGCGATGAGAACGTGTATTCAAGGCTGGAATGGGCTGCATCAAAGAGAGACGTTCCTCTGCTCCCCAGAAGTAACAATCCTCTGTACCCAGCAATGGCTGCTTTCAGATCACATAAAGATCTGCCTGGCTTGATCAGCTCCCAGAGCTTGGGCTGTGCCCACCTTCTTTCCCAACGCTGTTCCCACTGTAGCTGAGCTTGCTGGGTTCTGTGTATGATAAAGGGCTGTTGGACCTTTTCATGCACCCCACAGCCCTGGCCTTCCCTCAGTGGTGTTTGGAGTGCTTCCTTCTACTTTATTTTGCTGTTTCCTTCTGGCATATCAAGGGTTTGCTCTCTTTTTTTGGGGAGGCTGCTGTAACTTGTGAGCTTTCTGGGGTGCTGGGTGCCAGGAGGGTTTGGGGTGCAGCAGCGCTGCTTCTGTGCGATGCACTTGTGAACCTGGGAATACCTCTGCTTGAGCAGATCCCTTCCCACTGAGCCCACGCTTCACCCCAGTGCTGCTGTGATGCTCTCCACTGGGAGGAACTTTATGATGTCAAACAAAAAACAACCCACAGAAGGGAGAAGGAAGTTCATGTGCCTTTTAACAACTTCCTCCCGACTCAGGTGTTGAGTCATCGCTCCCCTGCCCGCAGGAAGGAGCGTGGATGGCCCCTTCCTAAGGAGGTGGCACCTTAGGGAAGATGCTGTGGGGAGTTCCTGGCTTGCATCCCAAAAAAGCAATGGATGTGCTGGCTGGGGCAGCTGGGTCTGGGCATGCTGTGTGTGGCCAGTGGGGAGCAGAGCTGGGGAGCTTGGGTGCGGTTTGGTTTTCGTGCCCCTGGACTGTTGGTCAGAACAAGGATGGGGATGAGGTGAGGGGAAGGTATTCCAGCCCTGTCTGGATGCTGACCTGTGTGCCTTGTCCTAGGGACCCTGCTTTGGCAGGGGGTTGGACCCCATGGGCTCTGGAGGGCCCTTCCCACCCCTATGATCTGGGATTCTGTGAGGTGTGGGCAGCCTTCCACAGGATCTGTGGCTGGCTGGTGAACCCCAGTTCTATGTTGGTTTCTTGGTTCTGGGGACGTGGATGTTGGGTCCCCTGTTACTCTCTGCAAGTGTCAGTTACTCTGTGGGCTGTCTCTGCCTTACCCCATGGTGTAGGCACAGTGCTTATCACCCACTTTTTAAGCTATTGATGTAAACAGGCTCTACTTACACGCAAATTCTTAGACTTGAAGCCTGCTTTCACTGGAAAAGGGCTGGCTGGTACCTAAGTGTCTTCTCACAAGAAGCCTGGACTAAAGAACTGATTTCTTCAAATCCCAGAGGAGACAGAAATCAAGTAGAAGTCCCTAAGAGCTTACAAAGCAGAGTCAGCCTGCTCCCTCTGCTCCCAGAGCCTGTGAAGCTGGAGGAGCTCATTGCTGCCTGCCCGATGGCACCTTCCTGGGAGTGACTGGGAAACTAGGACAGCTCTGGCTTCATTGCTGGTGTGCAAAAATATACCCCTTTCTGTGACCAGAGGGGAACAGATCTGTAAGGAACAAAAGGGGGGTTACCTACCTCCTGGTCCCTCAGCTTCCTGACCAGTGGAAGCCCCTCAGACCGTACTGGGGAGCTGAGGAACTGGAGCATCCCCAGTGCTGCTCATCCCTGTGGCTTGCTGGTTCTGTCATGCAGTAAAATAGCATTAAAATATTGATTCCCCACATGATTCCAGGAACCAGGCAGAGCTGCTGCTGGGAAGAGCTCCTTGGGTGGAGGAGCAAAGTTGGGAAGACACTGGAGTTTTTCCAAGCCTTTTCTTTCTCTGGGATTGTGAGGTGGTGTGTGCTGAGGACAGGCTGCTGGCTCTGCCTTTATTCCTGTCAGTGCTTCTGATTCCTGGCTGTTTCCTTGCCAGTGCAAACCCTGAGCTGGAAGTACACACCCAATCTATAAGCCACCTTTCAGAGCAGAGATCTCTATTCTGCTGCTTTTCTCCCAGTATCTCCCCTACCCACAGGCACTTTGCTTTGGAAGGGACACATCTTTGGCTGTGACAGTCACTCAGAGCTGGCACAGAGCAGGAGGAAGCAACACCCTTGTGGAAGGTGTTCCTCTGGGGTCCGCAGCAGGGGTGAGCAGGATCCCAGGAGTGCCTGGCTTCACCTCCCAGCTGTCCCATCAGGAGCTGAGATGGATGCTGGGGCAAACCTGTGGAGGGCAGGTGTGGGTGCTGGGTTAGGTGCTGAGCGCTGCTCCTCTCTCCCTTCCCAAGCAAACCTGCCCCCCTTGTTTGAGCCCCCTCAGCCTTGCAGGATGCAGGGATGGGTGCCAGTGGGTGATCACCCCACAGCACAGAAACTTGTCTGCATTTATCTTCATTCTCTAAGGATGTTTTGCTTGCTGTCCTGGCTGGAGCTGCGCTGGGGTGAGGATGTCCCTGCACGGGCAGGGGGGCAGCAGCTCACTGGGGTGTGGTGGCTCAAGGATGGGCTGCACCCCTTCTTCCCTGGGTGCACTCCCACCAGATCACTGGCAGGTGGGGAAGGATGTAGCACAGAATTAATGCAGCAAAACCCAGTTTATCAGTGCTGGGAGCTTTTTTTTTCCCCTTTATTCCCCTAATGATTTTTTTAAAACCCCCTGAAGAATCGTGTGGTTTGGGGAGAGAACCCTGCCTGCCCCAGGAAGCACACGTGCATTGGATCACAGAGCTTGAAGGATGAGCTCACCTCTCTAGGTGTGAGAGAGCTGTGTGTTCTGTGGGTGGGTTTGCTCCAGTGAGCAGACTAAGAGGAGTGTATGTGCAGATAAAGCTGCCAGTAACTCTCAGGGGGAGTTTGGTTTAACTGAGACTCAGCCAGCACCTTCTGGCTGCTTTGGCTAATCCAAACTTGGTCCTACTGTAAACCCAGCAGTGTGTCTGTAGCCTTAATAAACTTAATGACTTGGCTGTGGGGTCAGGGAGCTGGGAGGGAGGGTCTTTTGATGTGTTTGCTTTTAAATCACCTTCAAACAGCTGAGTGGGGAAGGTGCCTGTTTCGGTGGGGAAACCACAATGTGAGATGCCTAAAGATGCTGCAACCAGTCGTGCCTTCTCTCCCCTTCCCAGCTCCCAGCCCCACCACAGCTGTTCCTTACACGTCAGTGAAGTGCATCGATGTAAGGAAAAACCACCACAGGACCAAGTGGCTGGTGCCCTGGGGCCTCAACCCCTGTGAGAAGCTCAAAGACTTCGACGAGGCGATGAGCAGGCAGATCGAAGCCAACGACATCGTGTTCGCTGTGCACATCCCCCTGCCCCACAAGGAGATGAGCCCCTGGTTCCAGTTCATGCTTTTCATCATGCAGCTGGACATCGCCTTCAAGATGGACAACGACCTGAGTAAGTCTCTGCCTGGCCCTTGCTGGCTGGTGGCTGTTTCCTAACCTGTTTCTCTTCAAGCCGCTCTTATCTCATGCTGTGTGTGAACAGCATCCAGCCAGGTGATAACAGGGGCATGTGCTGAAGGTGGGGAGGGGCACTGAGACACTCTGATGTGTATCTTTACAGGAGAGCTGCTCTAGTGAGTAGCTAAGCAGACATAGAGCAGGTTCCCCTGTCACAGTATGCACAGCACCAGCCCCCATGCTGGTTTAGATGCAGGAATCTCACAGGGCATGCTCCTGGCTTCCATAGGGTCTTCCACAGTGCTGCTGAGGGCACAGTGACAGTTTGCAGTCACTCATGTAGCCTGTCCCTCTGAGCTGCTGCTTTCCTACCCCTGGCACACATGCCCTGCATGTTCCCCAGCTGTCAGCTGTGTCCTGCAGCCCCCTCAGCAGCAGCTTGGGTCTGGCTGGCTGAGCTCTCTGACCTCTCAGCATGTTGAGCTGGTCACTGCCATCCCAGGGCCACCACCAAAATCTGCTGGAGCTGGTGAGGAGTGGGGATGTCCCACCTGGGGACACAGCTGTGCTCCAGTTCGGGTGCCTTACTCTGTGTGGAGGTGATGAAAACCAGTGTCATAAGGGTTTTTATGACTTATTTCTATCAATGTCTCTGCCCCAAATATCCTTTATCACAAGACTTGAGCTGGTTACCAGTTTCCCAGTGCTGAGGGCTTTAAGCCATGCTATCCTGCTCTGAGTTCACCAAGTGCTTTTGGGTGCTGAGGTTTGAAACTACGAGCCAAAGTGCTTACTAAGTGAAATGACTGCTCTGTGAGAGGCAAGAGGAGCTCCCAAGGAGGGGGATGCTCCTGCCTGAGTTGCTAAACTTGTGCTCTCTCTTGGGCACCAGTTGTGGAAGGGCTGATGAGGATTTACCAAGGCTTTGCTGTAACAACAGCTTTCACTTCTCTTTGATTGGAGATTGTTTGTTGGTGAACTGAAGCAGTTGCCCTACCTTCCATCAGCCTTTGAGATGCATTTCCTGCTAGGATTTGATAAATGGAGGCAGCAATACCTTTTGCTCTGGTCCAGATCAGTTGGAAAGCTGTACAGGAACCATGGAAGAAGCTGTTTTACTGGGATTCACCCTTTGTACCTGGAAGATTATGAAAATATGCAACCAAAAAAACCACCCAAGGGAAAAACAAACCTGCTGAATGGTGTTGGGAGCAGCAAGGGCAGAGCCATCTGTCCCTTAGCAACAGAAGAGTGGTGTGTGCACAGGCACCTTCTGCCCTGCCTGGGAGAAATCCCCCTCTCCAGCAACCAGAACCTTCCAGCTGGTCTGTACTGGGCCTTGTGTAGCTCTTCCCCTGGCTGCAGCCTTTCTCCTGGGTCTGGCTCCAGTGCTGGCAGTGCTTTGGCTCAGGGAGGGGATTGGGGTGAGCGACTGGCTGCTGGGCTGGGGATGCAGCCGAGTGAAGGAGCGTGGTGGGCACAGGGAGATGGCACTCTGGGGCTGCACCTGGGGCACTGAAACCTTCCTGGTGGCTTTGTGTATCCTTAGCTGCCTTGCCAGCATAGCATGGGCCTGTTGCAAGCTATTGAATCATTCAGGTGAAGAGATTGTGTGGGAGTATGAGGATGTAAGCTCTCTGAAGGACTTGTCTGTGTCTTCTCTCTCTGTGTCTGTAAGATACAGACAGAGCAGCTGTGTAACTCGATCAAGGCTTCATGTTCTTAGACTTCCATGGGTGATGGCATTGTGAGGAGTAACACTCTGCTCCCAGCCTTTTAAAGTCCAGCTGCTGAGCTGAGCTGGAGCCCAGCCCTGGTGCAGGTTGCTGAAGGGCCAAACTGGTGTCAGTAACATCTCCTCTAAGTGCCTGTTCCTCAGGTTATCTGTGACCCAGCCCTCCTGGGCTGGGAAGCTCAGGGCTTCTGTGAGATAGAAGCACAGCAGAGTTTGTCTCGAGCCATCCCCTGGGTAATACAACCAAGTTTTGGGGGTGAACCCTTCTGCAGCTGGGAGAGACTGGTTTCCAGCCCTTATCAATGCAGTAGCCTCCACTGTTCTCTGTTGATAAGAAGCTTTTGGAGATGAGGGATGTTCATACTCGTGGTGTGAGCATTCTTGGCACAGCCTGAAGGCTTTCCTTCAGCGACTGAAGGAAGGATGTGAGATGCTGCTTTCCCTGTGCCAAGCTGGAGGCAGATGCAAATTAAGTGTAAAATCTAAAACCAGTCAATAACATCTCTCACTTGCTGGATTATTGGGTTGTAACAGAGGCCATCAAAATAAATCCTGTTAAGCCCAAGTAACTGCATCCATGTCTCTGTCTCCCTGCTAATTTTGCAGCAGTGTCCAGAGCTGCTTTGATGAGGTGATTGGAACTGGCTTCTCAAAAGAGAAGCCATTTAAAGCTCCAGGGGGTCTCCTCTGGAGCTCTAATCCCAGCCCTCAGAGCCAGCAGTCACACTGCTGTGGCTAATGCCACCTGGAAGGTGTCAGGGGTGGTAAAGCCGCTGCTGGTCGCCGTTGCGATGACTGTCTTGTACCTGTGGTGGATCATCTAGGAAAGCAGCACTGAGAGGGCTCTCCTCAGCCCGAAGAAGCTGCCTGGGGAGACATCCTGCTCTCCACTGGCTCCCAGAACTCCACAGGGTGGTCCAAAGATGCTGAAGTCAGCACCAGCTGTGCCCAGCCTGCTCCACGGATGCCCCTGAGCTGCGTCTGCACCGGCTGCTCTTCGCAGCGATGGTGTATCCTGGGGGCTGAGAGAGCCAAGGGGATCCTGGGGGCATCAGGAGGAGTGTGGGCAGCAGGTCACAGGAGGGGATCCTCCCCCTCTGCTCTGCCCTGGCCAGGCCCCACCTGGAGTGTTGTGTCTAGTGCTGGGCTCTCTGGGATCAAACAGCCAGGGATCTCCTGGAGAGAGTCCAGAGGAGGCTCTGGAGATGATGAAGGGCCTGGAGCATCTCCCCTGTGAGGAAAGGCTGAGGGAGCTGGGACTGTTCAGCCTGGAAAAAAGAAGACTTAGGGGGGACCTAATTAGTGTTTATAAATATCTTAGGCATGGGATGCAGGGGGAATTGGCCAGCCCCTTTTCAGTGTCTGTGGGGACAGGACCAGGGGCAATGGCTGTAACCTGGAGCACAGGGAGTTCTGCACCAACCTGGGGAAGAACTTTTCCCCAGTGAGGGTGAGGGAGCCCTGGGACAGGCTGCCCAGGGGGTGTGGAGTCTCCTTCTCTGGAGAGATTCAAGTCTCGTCTGGACACCTATCTATGTAATATGAGCTGGGGAGCTGCTTTGGCAGGGGGTTGGACCCCATGAGCTCTTGAGGTCCCTTCCAACCCCTACGAGTCTGTGATTCTGTGGTGCTGGATGGGACCACAGGGGAGGAGGGTGACCAGGCCAACACATGGAGCAGAAGCTGCATCCTCTGCGAGCCCGTGGGCTGGGCTTTTCCAGGGGTGGCAGGGCTGCCTGGCCAGAGACGTCAGGGTGACTGTCAGGGTGACTCACGGGCTGACGCAGCTGCTTCCCTGCCCTCAGAGAGCCAGGGTCTGGCCTGTGTGTCAGCCCTGCTCACCCACCCAGCCTGGGTGTTCCCAGCGTGTGGAGGGAGAGGGCAGTGTGGGCAAGGTGCCCTGGAGAGGCAGGGAGCCACCCCCAGCCTGGCAGGGCTGAGCCCCCCCAGAGCCCCACCGGCTCTGCACCCTTCGGAGGAGGAACCAGCCTTTGTCAGTTGGCCTTGAAGTTGCCCTGGGTGTCTGTAATGCAGATGGTTAGAGATGGGTTTGAAATGCAGATGTTCCAGAAGTGCAGCTGTTGGGAAGCTGCTCCCTTCGTGTTTATCCCTGGCAGGGGGCTGGGAAACCTTGCTGCCTTCTGAGGAGAAGGCTATTCCTGTGCCCAAGCTCTTCTTCCTCCCTTGTTTCTTTCCTTGTGTGATGGATTATTAAAAACCCCCTTTGCAGAAGAGGGAGAAGGCAGCAGGCAGGGACACCAGCTGAATCTTTAAACTGTTCCTCTGCCACAGAGAAGCTGTGCTGGGGAGTCTCAGTGCTGCTCCTGAGGATGGCAACACCTCCAAGCAGCACCCGCTCCCCTTGCACTACAGGGTGTCCTGTTCCCAGGGGTCTCTGCAGCACAGAGCAGCAGCCAGAGCCCTGCACCCAGCACTGCTGCCCCTGATGCTGCTGTTCCTGGCTGAGCACTGGCCATCCTCTGGTTTCCAGCCCTCAGGAACCTCCTGTGCACAAATAGCTGCCTTATAAAGCTCAAGTGTTGCTCCCGTGGCTGGATTTGAGGAACACTGGATGCTGTCAGGGAGGGATGAAAGCTGTTGGGCTCCTCAAGGACCATTCTCCACAGTGCTACCCGCTCTCAGAAGGACAGTCCTGCTCCCAGGCAGGGTGGGACCATGCTGGCTCCTGGAGCTCCCTCTCCTCACTGCTGCAGAGCAGTGCTGCAGCCCCCCACACGTGGGGGGTGAGTGTGCAAGGCCCCTTTCCCAGCAGGTTGGGCAGTCCTCTGTTCCCTGCACATCAGCTTTGCTTAAAAACTGACTCCTGCTTGGCTTTAGCTCCTGCTCGGTGGCACATCTCAGTGCTGGGCTCTTGCAGGCAGGGCACCTCGGCGGAGGGTGGGAGGAGGTGCCCCCAGTTTGGAGGGGGTTCCTCTCCTCCTTTTATTTACATTATGGGCTGGGCTGCTGCCATGAGGCTGGGCTGCTGGCGTCTGGCAAGCTGCAGTGTTCTTAACAAGGAACATCCGTCCTTGTCTCTGAACTGCCTTGCAGAGGAACCTTGGACGTGCCAAGAAATAATCCACTGGGATCTCTGCCAAGAAACAATCCCCTGGTATCCACCCCCAGCTGGAGCAGGGACACCCAGGCTGCTGGCTGCCCCAGCCACCAGGACCCCCCCNNNNCCCCCCCACCCCGAGCTGGGCTCTGGGTTTTCCTGCCTCAGTTTCACCAGGTGGACAGGTTAAACCTGGAGTTGTTTGGCACTGAGTGGTCACCCAGGGGTGTCATGTCCCTAAGGAGCAGAGTGTGAAGCAGTGGCTGAGCTGTGCTGGGCATGGGGTGATGGCAGCAGAAGGATAAGGAGGGGCCTCTGCACGTTCACAGTCTGAACCACCAGCTCTGTTCCTTCTCTTTGGAAAGTGTCAGTGAGTGAGAGCGACTCCTGGTGTCCCTGCAGCTGGAAAAGCACCTGTGTACAGTTGGGTGGCTGAGTGCTATGGATTCCTGTCCCACTTCATCCAGCTTTGGTTTCTTGGGTGGGTTTTGTAACTTCAGAGAGCTGGTGGAGCAGGGAAGTGCAGCACCAGTGATTCTGGCACCACTTCTGTCTGGGTGTGTGTGCTGCTTCCCTGACAGCTGGCACAGAGCCCCCTTCCCAAATGGCCACGCTATTTTCAGAGCCAGGGTATCCTCTGCTAATGCTGTGCTATCAAGTGAGTCAGGGCAGAGCCCTCGGGCTCTGAGGGGCTGGCACTGAGACAGTGATGGGGGAAAAAATGCATTTGGCAGTGCTGGGAGTGTGAGAGGTCCTGGGAGCCCCTCGCTGTGGGGTGGTCACGACTCTGACCTGCTTCAGAGCATCCTGCTGCACTGTGGATGGAGAAAGCTCAGAGCTGGGAACCCCTGGGTCTTCTCAGAGAATCACCAGGTTGGAAAGGCCCTTTGAGATTGAGTCCAACCATCCCTGGGCTGTGCTAAACCAGATCCCTGAGCACCTCATCTCCCCTCTGTTAAACACCCCCAGGGCTGGGGACTCAGCCCCCTCCCTGGGCAGCCTGTGCCACAGCCCCACAGCTCTGCCAGGGAAGAACTTTGCCCTCCCAGCTGAGCTGACCCTGCCCTGGCATCCACACAGGCATGTTGTGCTGGCAGCCCTGAGGAGCCTGGCATGAAAGGGGGGTGGTACCCCAGCACAGAGCCCCATGGAGGTGCAGAGGGGTGCTCCCTGCCCATGGGCTGGGGCAGCACACACCAGCATAGCTGCTGCCTTGGGGCTTTCATACTCGATGGCAGCAGCAGCGTTTGGATTCCAAAGCTGGAGTAATGAAAGCTGGTTTTGTTGGATTCCATCCCAAGCATTCCAGTTGGTTTTATGGCTTCTGAAATGAAGTCTGTAGTTCTTTTGAGCTGGGCCAAGTTTAACCTTCTGTTCCCATTTCTCTGTGTTGCTGGTCTCCTAACTAGCGGATCCGAGCCGGCAAATCCGTGTTTCATGGAAACCTAACTCATGGGTGCTGTGGGAAGGAGCTTGGGATCAGTCTGCATGGCACAGACCACGCCTGCAAGAGCAGCATGAATCTCAGTGCATCCACATCAGTGCTGTATAAACAGCAAGTGAAGGCATGGGTACCATCCAGCCCCCTCCCCATCGTTTCGGCTGAGGATGCTGCTGTGTCTTCCCAACAAAAACACACCTGTGGAAGGCAACAGATACACAGCACACACAACCACAGAGACACCAGGTTGGAAAAGCCCTTTGAGCCCCTGGAGTCCAACCATCCCTGTCCTGTGCTAAACCAGATCCCTGAGCACCTCATCTCCCCTCTGTTAAACACATCCAAGGAAGGTGACTCAACCACCTCCCTGGGCAGCCTGTTCACGTGGTGCTTGAAAGCCTCCTGCCCATTTGCAGGCAGGAAACAGCTTCCCCTTCAGAATTAGGAAGACCAGATAAGTATTTTGAGAGCTTGGCTTCAAAGCTCATCAAGTATCCCTGTGTCTCTGCAGCCCAGTGCCAGCCCTGTGCCCAGGCTGCTGCAGTGGGAGCCGCCAGCCACGTGTTGATGCAGACACTTCCTGCACGGTGTCTGCCTGGGCAGTGACACTGCTGTGATGGAATGTGTGTGTGTGTGTGAGCTGGGATGTGCAGAGGCATCCCTGGCCTCCTGAGCTCAGGAGCATGCTGCAGCACGCTGCCTGCTGGGGAGCTTGTGTGAGCTGTTTGCAGCACTCTGAGATGCTGGCTCAACAAACGGCCCTGTAGCCAGTTCCCAGTGTCCTCCTGTGGTGGTGGTTCTGTAGGCAGCTCCCAGTGTCCTCCTGTGGTGGTGGTTCTGTAGGCAGCTCCCAGTGTCCTCCTGTGGTGGTGGTTCTGTAGGCAGCTCCCAGTGTCCTCCTGTGGTGGTGGTTCTGTAGGCAGCTCCCAGTGTCCTCCTGTGGTGGTGGTTCTGTAGGCAGCTCCCAGTGTCCTCCTGTGGTGGTGGTTCTGTAGGCAGCTCCCAGTGTCCTCCTGTGGTGGTGGTTCTGTAGGCAGCTCCCAGTGNAATCATAGAATCCCAGACTGGTCTGGGGTGGAAGGGACCCCAAGGATCACAGAGCTCCAACCCCCCTGCCACAGGCAGGGCCACCAACCTCCAGGCCTGGAGCTACACAAGGTTGCCCGGGGCCCCATCCAACCTGGCCTTGGACACCCCCAGGGATGGGGCACCCACCCCCTCTCTGGGCAGCCTGTTCCAGCCCCTCACCACTCTCTCTGTAAAAAACTTCCCCCTAATATCTAATCTAACCCTTCCTTCCTTTAGCTTTAATCCATCCCCCTTGTCCTGCCATTATCTGCCCTTTTAAAAAGTTGAATCCCCTCCAGCATCTTCCCCTGGCAGATGGCTCTGTAGCCACCATCCAGCATCTTCCCCTGGCAGATGGCTCTGTAGCCACCATCCAGCATCTTCCCCTGGCAGATGGCTCTGTAGCCACCATCCAGCATCTTCCCCTGGCAGATGGCTCTGTAGCCACCATCCAGCATCTTCCCCTGGCAGATGGCTCTGTAGCCACCATCCAGCATCTTCCCCTGGCAGATGGCTCTGTAGCCACCATCCAGCATCTTCCCCTGGCAGATGGCTCTGTAGCCACCATCCAGCATCTTCCCCTGGCAGATGGCTCTGTAGCCACCATCCAGCATCTTCCCCTGGCAGATGGCTCTGTAGCCACCATCCAGCATCTTCCCCTGGCAGATGGCTCTGTAGCCACCATCCAGCATCTTCCCCTGGCAGATGGCTCTGTAGCCACCATCCAGCATCTTCCCCTGGCAGATGGCTCTGTAGCCACCATCCAGCATCTTCCCCTGGCAGATGGCTCTGTAGCCACCATCCAGCATCTTCCCCTGGCAGATGGCTCTGTAGCCACCATCCAGCATCTTCCCCTGGCAGATGGCTCTGTAGCCACCATCCAGCATCTTCCCCTGGCAGATGGCTCTGTAGCCACCATCCAGCATCTTCCCCTGGCAGATGGCTCTGTAGCCACCATCCAGCATCTTCCCCTGGCAGATGGCTCTGTAGCCACCTTCCAACCCTTTTCCACCAGCTGTGGCTCCTGGAGTTTGGTGATCCATGCCAAGAGGTGAGGCTGTAGCATGCAGCTGCTCATTTCAGAAGGTGTTGCTCCTCCAGAGCGTTCCCTGGGCTCTGTGCTGGGCAAACAGGAAGGTTTTACACCTGGTTGAGCTGGTACAGACTTGCCTTGGGTTCTTAAAGCCTGTTGACGTGTTGCTGCTTGGCAGGCTTCAACTGTTAACTTTCCCTTTGGTTGTGGCACCTAAATAAGTCTGTCCCAGCCCTGTTTCCTTCTCCTGGTGACAACCTCTTGGCAGCAAGAGCACGTGTAGAAGCAGCTGCACCCCAGGAAGGTGCCCAGGAGAGGACACACCAACTGTTCCTGTGCATGTTTGATGTGTACCCCCTTACCTGGGGGTACAAACTCCATCTGCACCTACTGACAGGCAGGTTGGGGCATCTCTAAAGGTCGGGATGAGTCTGTGCTGCTGTGGGAGGGCTTCAGAAGCCTTGGGTGGTGTGACTGAAGCTAAAGAGTACACAGAGGAAACACCAACTCCAGCACAAGCAATCCTGTCCGAGGCCTTTCCCAGCAGGGCCGGTGTAGCTGAAGTTCAGGTGTAGTTTCCTTGTTAAAGGAGCTGCCTGTAGCGTTTCCATGTTGCTCTGGGAACCCTGGCTTAGGTTTTCAGGGCAGGGGAGCCTGGCTGTGGGCAGTTTGGAAGCAATTTGTGCTTTTGGCAATGGGTTTGGCCTTCTCCCAGGGGTGCCTTTCCCTGCCTCCTCCCTTCCCATCCCACCCAAAGATCCCTGCAGCCCTTTTTGTCTCCCTGGTAGAATACACCTTTGCTAAGGGGTGTGTTCTACACCATTTAATTCAGGCTGTTGGGCTTCAGTGGTTCTGGGGAACCTACAGCCAGAAGAAACCTATGGTTCCATTGATGGATGACTTCTGCTGTCACCCCTAAGTGACCAAAGCATACGGGTAGCTGCGTGGTTTCTCCTTTACACAGCTCACCTGAGCACAGGTGGCTGTATTCTTCATGGGGTCTTGGTGGTTTTCTGTAATGAAATGCTCTCCCAGTGCTGATGGGAAGCAGATCTGAGGGTGCCATGTGGCTGTGTCCTCCAGCAGAAGGACCTGTTGCCTGCTTCTCTGTCACGGCATGGTGGCCTGGCCCCCAGGCTCCAGTCCCACATGAATTCTTGTTTCTATTTATTCTGAACAAATAAACAACGTTCTTCACCCCCAGCTGTGACCAGCTGTTGCCTCATGACACATGAGGAAGGGATCAGACCTTTGCAACCAGCAGAAGCTCTTTCCTCTCTACCAGGGAGGAGAGAAACGTTTTGGAAAAGGTAATTTTGTGTGGAATGTGAAACTTCCCATTCCTCTTCCATAGCTGGGTGCCCCTCACAGGTCCTTTTGGTGTCAAGCAGCTCTCCCACCCCTGATGTTCTGTCCCACCCCTCTAACAAGCCTGATGTCTCCTTTCCCTTGCAGAAGAGAACGCAGAGATCACCCTGGACGTGTCCTTAGCGTATCGCGACGACGCCTTTGCTGACTGGGAAGAGATAGCCCATGCAGTAGAGATCAGGAAGCTGAAATGCACCTTTGGCTCCCCAAAAGTAAGGTGTTCTGATGGTGCTGGAGGTGGGGAGGTGTGGGAGCGTGGTGGGAGGTGGCCTCTCCCTGTCCATCACGGTGCTTCCTAGGAGCTCTGAGCTGTTCCAGCACGGCTTCCAAACAGGTCAGCTTTGTTAAGCCCAATGAGCTCCACGTGGAGTTGGTTCAGTTTGGGGGTGTGGGAGAAGGGGGGTGAAGTCAGGAGTAGACTGTAAACTGTAAGGGATGAAGGAGGAGTGAGGCGTTGCCTGGAACCCGAATGCTTTGAGATCTGCATACCCCAAACCCTCCTGGAGAGCTTGGATGGAGCTCTCCATCTCGTGCTTCAGTGATGGCCCAAACCTTGTTCTTCAGGAATGGTGAGGAAGTAGCCCCCCAGGGACTCTGCAGCACTCAAAGAACTTGGAGAGGTGGGGCAAGAGTTTCCTAAAATACCTCATTAATGCCTCGAGCTCTGGAGCAGAGAGCACAGCTAGCAGAGAGCCCAGAGCCTCTGGTTTCAATAAACCTGGTTCTCTTTGTGCTGCAGACTGATTCCTGCTCTTAACTTGGTGTCTTTTTCCCCTGCCATGTTTTTCAGCTCTGTGTCTTGTTCTCCCCCTTCCCAACCCCTCTCAACAACCTACTCACACCTCTGGTAACACCTACACCCTTCCCTGTATGCAGTAAATAGGTGTGAGGTGCAGAGGGGAGTGTTGCTGCTACAACAGGGCTTGAGAAACTCCAATTCAAGGCATGGGAGAGGGGGTTGCACGTTGTGTGTTTTGGCTCCAGTTGGGTTTGTTGGGGGAGGAAGCTTTGGATACCAAAGTAGGGATTGACCCCCTACTGTCCCATGGCTTGAGGTGTATTCAAGAGCCAGGGACCTGGGAAGGAACAACCATTTGTATCAGTACAGGCTGGGGGATGACCTGCTGGAGAAGAGCTCAGTGGAGAAGGACCTGGGGGTCCTGGTAGATGACAGGTTGGCCATGAGCCATCAGTGTGCCCTGGGGGCTGAGAGAGCCAATGGGATCCTGGGGGGCATCAGTAGGAGTGTAGCCAGCAGGTCAAAGGAGGTGATCCTCTCCCTCTACTCTGCCCTGGTCAGGCCCCACCTGGAGTGTTGTGTCCAGTTCTGGGCTCCCTGGGATAAAAAGCCAGGGATCTCCTGGAGAGAGTCCAGAGGAGGCTACGAAGATGATTAGGGGCCTGGAGCATCTCCCCTGTGAGGACAGGCTGAGTAAGTTGGGACTCTTCAGCCTTGAGAAGAGA
>VZTU01020836.1:0-32591 GCA_013400835.1 Zapornia atra | reverse complement strand
CCATTGGCCTTGCGAGCTGCAAGAGCACACTGCTGGCTCATGTTAAGTTTCTCATCCACCAGAATCCCCAAGTTCTCAGCAGGGCTACTCTCAAGGAGCTCTTCTCCCAGTCTGTAAATATGTCTGGGATTCCTCTGTTCCACCTTACACTTGGCAGTGTTGAACCTCATTAGGTTCCCCCAGGCCCGCCTTTCTAGCCTGTCAAGATCCCTCTGGGTGGCTTCATTTCCTTGTGTTGTGTCAACCACACCACTCAGCTTGGTGTCATCTGCAAACTTGCTGAGGGTGCTCTCAATTCCATCATCGATGTCATTGATAAAGATGTTAAAGAGCACCGGTCCCAAGACAGACCCCTGGGGGACACCGCTTGTCACCGGCCTCCACCTGGACATTGACCACCACCCTTTGTCTGTGTCCTTTCAACCAGTTTCTTATCCACTGGATGGTCCACCCATCAAATCCACATCTCTCCAGGAGAAAGTGCCAGTAAAGATGAATTCTGGGGGAACTGCAGGAGGAGGTGAAGAACTAGAGATGTTTGCCACCCTGGCATCAGTGGTGTTGTATGAGCAAAGCCCTGTGGGGCACCAGGTCCTAAGCTCCACCTTGGTGCTGTGTGTGAATTAAAATCAAAACTATAATGATAAATGAGGTGGATTGTTTAGCCATGAGGCTTAAATACCAAATAATGCAGAGAATAATACTTTTCACCATGTAGCCATATTAATTTCCATACACACCAGTGAGTTTTGAAAACAACATGGGTCAGAGCCACTAGCAGTACGTGGCTGCTGTGCTATTCCAAACAGCCTGTCTGTGCTGAGGACAATGCAAAATATGATTTTATTAATCTTTCATTCTGATTTCATGGCACTCAGTGGTGTTTGTGACTGCACACAATGACAGGCACCAGTCCAGGGCCTGTGCTGGCACGAGCTAGGTTTGTTCCACTGACCCCAGCAGAACCACGCTGATTTATGACAGATGAAACCTGACCCCTAATTTCTGCCTCGGAAGGAATAAACATAATTACTTCTTTATGTTTGACCCACAGTGCAGGGATCGCAAACCCAATGGTGCCCATCTCTGCCCCCGGCTGTAGTAAACATTCCCATTCATGCCAACCTCACAACAACCTCCAGGCAAGAAGCAGAAGTTGCACTGTGGCACCAGACCCACTGACTGGTTGATTTGGCCATGAGGGTCACAAGCCAGGGTTTTTGGAGCCTCAGCAGGCTCCGGAAGTGGGGGTTGGCTCCCAGTGCCTGCTCTGGTGGGGCCGGCTTTCAGGACCAGCCCCACTGGACAGCCACCAAAAACTGAGACCTCCCATGAAGGGAAGAGGGGTCTGACCCTTCCATGGAGTTCCCCTTGTTCTTGGTCTGATCTTCCTTGCAACACCACATGTGTGTTTTACCTATCACCACTGCAGCCACATCACCTTCCCGCCTGCTGTCTACGCCTCCTTGGCTTTCTACCATTAAATTACCCTATTTAAAAGCTACCATGGAGTGGGCAGGCTCCTGCATAACTGCAGGGTTTGCAGTGTGCCCTGAACACTTCCAAATCTTGGACTGATAGGGAAGCACTTTCCAGGGGACAATTTAACCCCCAGGTCCTGCTGCCTGGCCTTGTGATGGTCCGCTTGCAATGGCCCATGGGCAGGGAGATCAACACAGGCCCTCTGAGGACATCAGAAGACAAATCACATGGGACTTCAGAGGTTAAAACACAAGCACCTTAGATTGCTTCTCTCTGACAGAATCAAGCATCAGCCTGCCCAGTTCCCAGCATGATCCATCGCCCATGGGAAGAGATGCTGAATGAGGACACACTGCCACACTGTCCTACGCTCACTGAGGTTTGACAAATGCTTATAAGCAGCATCTCACATAGAGCCCATTGTAGTGAATCGTGCCTTGGGGCAGTGTCCTTTCTTTCCAAGCAGCAGAGGTTTAAAGCATGCATGGAAAATATTTCTCGCTGGGCACACTGGTGCAGAGAAATCCAGCAGCCTTTTCCCCCTGTGCTGTTCAGCCTGCACACCCTCGCTCGTGTTCCTCCCAGCCTTCTGGCTCATGTAGCTCTTAGGAGAGTATAGGACACCCGATGGTGAGCAATTTGCAATTAATTTGGGATTATTTCCTGGTCCACAGTTAAACAGGTTCCCTGGTGATGGGCCTACAGAGCAGGATGGGAAGAATGTGCAACACAACATGCATGGAGTTCCCCCTTGCACAACCCAAGACAACATATCACACCAGGGAAACCCTGGCTCTGGAAAAGTCAATGGTCACCTGCTCCAACAACATTAGGATTTTCCCTCATTTTGGGGGTTTATTTTAAACTGGTTTTTTCCCTGTAAGGAACTGAGCTATCTGTTACGTGAGGAATGGTAGCTGGGTTTGTTTTGCAAAGCGTAGCTAGGAATGTCTGCCTTCCACGTAGGCACAAACCAATGGCTTGGGTGTAATCATCTAAAAATCTCCTGTTGCTAAGCTGTGCCTACACAGAGTTGATTTCACCATGCCCCTTCACTTGACGACTGGCTGACATGCAGCTGTTAACCCTACGGTGTATCTCCTTACATCTCTGAGGAGAATACACCGGTTCATTAATTTCGCCTTTTCGCCTGGGAAAGATCAAATCTGGAAGCTTNCCCCCCCGCCCACACCCCCCCCACTGTTCTCCCTAACTCAGTAATTACGCTGTCTGTGAGAAAACAGAGCAGAAAGGAAATTGCTTGTAAAGGACACAGTAATAAACGTGTCACGTATATCACTGAGCTGGGTTGTGTTTATTATTAACTCGGAATGGGAGAAGACTGGAGTGGCGGCGCGGGAGCACGAGGGACTGGTTTCCCCAGGAGAGCGATTATCCCACACTCGGGCCGAGGGGACCCAACCCGTGCAGCGCACCTCATTAGCCGAGCCAGGGACCCAGGAGTCCTATTGCTGCCTACACTTCTCCACAGTTCAGCAGCAAGGAATTCCCCAGCATTTCCCTCTTTGCTAATTTCCACTAACTGAGGATCTGACTAATTTTAATTAAACCAATATGCACTGAGAATAACTCCGCTGACTTCACATTAATGCCGGCCAACAGAGATGGAAACCCACCTCGCGGTCCCTCCTCCTTGGTGACTGTCAACCCGATGCACTTCAGCTGAGATTAACTCAACTCTAGTACCCATAGAGATGGACCCAATGACGAATCTCAGACAGGACTCCCAGGGTACTGGATGTGAAATCCTTGGGAAATTCTCATAAAGCTCACTGTAACCAAGATTCCTCCTTTCCCACTCAAGTGTGTATGGATGCAGGATAGATTTGCTATACTACTGCTTTACTCCAATCCAGAGCTGTAATATAGAGTTAAATCTGTTAAACAAGTAGCTAATTGATCTGAGTTTACTGCTGCTTTGCATAAGTGGAATGGCAAAAAGCAGCTTGCATGTGTAGGTGAGGCTGGCCAAAGCTTACCCAGATTTTTCTGTTATAGAAAGATTTTTCTGTTATAGAAAGATTTTTCTTTATAGAAAGACCATGGGTGGGCAAACAAAAGCCATTAAATGTTGGCTTTAGGCTAACGCTGGAGCTGGAGAAATGGTTTGGGCACTCAGTTGTGTTGTGGAGCTCCTTCGCTTTTAGCAAAACCCGGAGCTGCTCTGCTTGGAGGTGTGAGTGGGGTGGCTGCACCAAGTTCCTGGAGCAGAGACGCCCTGGCTTTGAAAATAGGAGGAGGTAGGAACAACTTCTTCATGCTGCAAGCTGAGACCCCTGGAGCCATCCCAAAACACTGAAATATCACTTGGATTTAGGGAGGACATTCAGAGCATCTGGTTTTGGGCCCCGTCATGGAGGTGAGTGCAAGGAAACAGATGCTCTGATGAGGGCTGGGTCATCATGATTTCCAGATCGAACAAAGACCAGTTTAGATCTCTGTGTCTGGTCCTGGACCACCAAATACTAGAGACAATCAAGAAAAAGCCCACATATCCCCAGCTCCTTCCCTGCCACATGAAGCATTTTTCTCAGGGCATGTGTTTTGAAAGATGTACATTGGCCTTTGGGGTTTTTTTCAGGAAATTAAAAAGGTGGAATCCACCCCCCAAAAACTGTTTCTGCTTAATTTAATAAGCTCCACCAAGACAGCAATCATTCTCCTGTTTGGCTGCCACCTCTGTTCATTATACGTGTGCATATATTACTGTTATTTATCAGTAATCTCCTTGGAGCGATACAATGACACAAGATTATGACATTTGCTGCTCCCAGAGCTTGCTGTACCAAACACAAACAAATGATCAGCAAGAATCATAACAACTGAGTTGCTGATTTGAGCCAATCTTTTATCTGTGGCTGGGGATTTGAGGAATCAAAAAGCTGGTTCGTTGGATGGTCAGGACCTTGAGGTTTTCTATGACCCCTCAGAAAAAGCAGGTACTTTGGCTAGGCAACATTTGATGATCATTCTTTCGAAGACGCTAGGATTTATTCCGTGGTTTGGGCTTTTTTCTCCCCTCCACACATGGCATTGGTTTGAAAGTATTTAAGTTGTGGTTATCCCTTATTTTCCTACTTTATTGGCAACGTTGAATTGTGGGGATAAGCAGAATATATGCAATGGTGAAAAAAAAAAAGAAAATAAAAGCACATTTCTGAGTTAAGAACATGAACTGTGGAGCAAAGACCACAGCGCGATTACACAAGCTTATTCACTGATGGAAATAAGTGCTGTGGCAGGCAATTATTTCCAGATCTTACCATGCAAGAAAGGCAAACTGTTTGCTGGAGAGCATTCATGAGGGTCAGATGATGGAGGGAAAGGCCAGGAAGACAAGAAGGAAAGCTTTCACATCCTTTTTTTCAAGCTGTCACATGAAAGAAATGCCTGCAGTAACACTCAGTGAATGTGAACAGGGGGATGTTTGCAAACTGCCAAAACATCCCTCAGTGGGGCCGAGAGAGGAGGGAGCAGAAAATTATTATTAAATAAAACAATAAGAGAATTGTTGCCATTTCATGTTATTTTTGTAGCCTGGAGCTGAGTAAAGAGAACCAAGCCATGCCCATCTGGTAGGTGCTGCCACAGCACTACTATAGGTATCACACAGACTTCTCAGGTGCTCCTCGTGAGGGGCAGCTCGATGTGGTTGCTGGTTATACGCCTTGAGTGTTTAATGGCGACCATGAGGGACCAATCACAGAAAGAGCAGAGCCAGTAAAGGTCTTGGACTTGACTTACCACCACATGAGAAAGATGGCAGTGCCAAAAGCTTGTGCTCTGAGCCCCATCATAGCTGCCGAATTACCTGGTCTTGACCAGAAACCATACCAGTCCCAGTGGCGAGTGTGTGTACACCAAATACACCACGCGCTCGTAGACCTCTGCTGAGCCAGGGCTGCTGCTCTTTGCTGCTCAGCCCCGAGTCGGTGGCTTGGTGGCTGCAGGGGCCCTGAGACGATGGACATCTGCCCTCAATGACGGGCAGAAATCAGCCCCTCGGAGGGTCCAGAGTTGCCTCTCTCTCCCCTTGATGGCTGAGGGGACCCAAAGCACAAGTGCTTCTAGCACAGACACCTGAGTGAAGTGTTCAAAGCCTGGTGGGGTGGCTCTGGACATAGAATCATAGAATCATAGAATGGTCTGAGTTGGAAGGGACCCCAAGGATCATAGAGCTCCAACCCCTCTGCCACAGGCAGGGACACCAACCTCCAGGCCTGGAGCTACACAAGGTTGCCCAGGGCCCCATCCAACCTGGCCTTGAACACTTCCAGGGACGGGGCATCCACTGCTTCTCTGGGCAGCCTGTTCCAGCACCTCACCACTCTCTCTGTAAAAAACTTCCCCCTAAGATCTAATCTAAACCTTCCTTCCTTTAGTTTTAATCCATTCCCCCTTGTCCTGCCATTATCTGCTCTTTTAAAAAGTAGATCCCCTCCTGCTTATAAGCTCCCTTCAGGTACTGGGAGGCTGCAATGAGGTCCCCCCGCAGCCTTCTCTTCTCCAGGCTGAACAAGCTCAGCTCCCTCAGCCTGTCTTTGTAGGGCAGGTGCTCCAGCCCTCTAATCATCCTCATGGCCCTCCTCGGAAGCCTCTCCAACATCCAGGCACGCATATGGCCATCCCAAGGCTCAGGCATACGCATGCATTCCCATGGGTACAAGAGTTCCATCAGCCCAAGGACAGGTCGGGACAGAGGAATGCTGCAGAGAAAGCTCCTCAGGAAATACAGCCATTCGGGTGTAAGAAAGCAGGTCCTGCTATCTATAGATAACAGGCTGAAAAACAGGAAACAGGGGTCAGGAGTAGACAGCCAGTTCTCACAATAGCAGCATGATAGCAATGACCTTCCATGGGGGTCTGCGCAGCAACCCTGGCTGCTCAGTATCTTCATAAATGGCCTGGAAAAGGGGTGAGGATTGAGGTGAGCGAGTTAGCTGCTGATAAGTTATCTAAGGACAAGGACACGCTATGACAACTGCAGACAAGGGGAGTGGTCAAAGGGCAGATGAAATTCAACACATACAACCGCAAAACTAGGTATTTGGAAGGGGAAAAGAGAGTCCTAGGTTCACTACACAGACCAATGCTAGTCAAGAGCTGGGTCCCATGTTTAGCACCCACCAAAGCATGAGCTCAGCCCTCGGCAGCAGTCAAGAAAGCAAGTCAGGAACACGCAAGAAGGGAACACACATCCTAGAGGCTGGAAAGGGAAACATCACAAGCCCTGTTCCCTCTCCTTCAAAAGCATCTGCCCACAGCTGGAGATGGACTCTGGGATGTCTGTGAACCCTGGTCTAATCTAGGTGGTCAAACCTGGTCTGTTGGCCACAGAGTCACCCCAGCACACATCTGGGGCAGGAGGTCTCTTCAGCACACAGCATCATAAAACATAGAACATGTTAGGTCGGAAGGGACATTTAAAGGTCACCTAGTCCAACCCCCTGCAGTAAGCAGAGACATCTTCATAAGATCAAGTCACTCAGAGCCTCATCAACCTTGAATATCTCCAGGGATGGGGCCTCCACTACCTCTCTGGGCAACCTGTTCATGGATACAGCTTTCCTCTCCCCATGCCCAGTAAATTGAGAAGATATGAAAATAATATGAAAATGAAGCCCCTATACCTTTCTACAAAGAATGAGGCCTCTACACCTTTCCACAAAGACAGCACAGTCCAAATCAATGTCTGAAGTTCTTCCCAGCTCTGAACAATGGGGTACGAAACGTCGATACCCAAGGCAAACACCAGACTACCAACCTTGGGCAGGTCCACCACGTTGTTCATTTGTCAGCTAAAAAAAAGTGCTGCAATAGGTTTGGTGCTTTCAGGTTGTTAATAACAACTTGCCTTGGCTACAGCAGGAGTTACCTGGCCATAGAAGCTGTGCCATGGGGTGCTCTCTCTTTTGTGCCACGTTTAGTTGTACTTTTATGATGCAGGTCTTGTTGCGGGGCTCCTGCAAGCAGCTGGACAGTTTGCCATGTGTTTTCCTCACTACAGCTTGAAATAATTCCCAAGGATGTGTTATATCCTGAAAACTGAGACAACGCCGGACAGAAGGAGCCGGAGAGCCGCCTGCACTCCCACTTCAAGAGAGTCTTCGGTCTGTCCCAAGTGGGTAAGTTACAGCACAACACGTTTCAAGTCCCAGATTCCTCCCCCCAGAGGAAAGCTTACACTCAAAGGGCTCGAAATAAGCAGCACTTGTCAGAGGAAAGGTGCATCATGAGAGGAAAGGGGGCTTGGCTTCCATCTTGGACAGCACTGTCACTGCTGAGAGCTCCTCTGAGGTTCACAAAGGGCCACCTCAGGGTATGGCAGTGGGTTGTACCGATGCGTCAGCGGCCTCTGCAAGGGACGGGGCAGCAGGCAGAGCTGGGGGGGGGGAACACAAGGGGACAGTGCAAGGGACAGACATGGAGGCTTGATGGGACATGGATTGGGGAGCACTGGGGATGTACGAGGAGTTTGGTGGGGGATTCGTGAAGGTGCAGAGGGACAAGTGGGACACGTGGGGTGCGCATGTGGAGGCATGGGAGACACATGAGTGTGAAGCAGACTCTCATGGGGGTGTGGTGGGACACATGAGAGCATGGCAGGACACATGGAAAATCATGGGGAGAGAGGCATGGGAGGACAGCAGGGGACATGTCAGGATGAAGGGAAATGGGGCACGGCGGGACATGTGGGCACATAGTTGGGTATGTGGGAGCATGGGAGAGATGGGAGGACAGGCATGGCAGGGCATGGTGCAGCATCAGTGGTGAGACACATAGGGCTCACACAGTGAGGACACACTGGGTGGACAGGGACATGCACAGAGGCCTTCCACGGGCAGGCATGCCCACTTCCCATGGGACCCCACGTGTCCCAGTGCCACAGCCTGAGGCTGCGAAGGGAACTTGCAGGGCTCACACAC
This sequence comes from Zapornia atra, assembly GCA_013400835.1. Taxonomy (NCBI): domain Eukaryota; kingdom Metazoa; phylum Chordata; class Aves; order Gruiformes; family Rallidae; genus Zapornia; species Zapornia atra. The sequence continues at coordinate 24,162 of VZTU01020836.1, read as the reverse complement.
ACGAGTTGTCAGAGGAACAGGCACAAGCAGCCCAGATGCATCCCCTCCCCCCTAAAAACATGTGTGATAGAATTATACACAATAAAACATATGTTGTAAGTATATATATAAAATATATGTATGTATATATACTTACAGTTCATTTTTATACCTACACATACAAAATAAAGAAGCAAAGATGGCCAAAGGGCAGGCCTGGATGGCAAAACTCCCTCCCACCGGAGAGGAAAGGTAGCCCAGCCCTGGTGAAGGTGATGCCTGGGTGGTGCAGGGGTTGGTGGGGTGTTAGCAGGGCTCTCAGAGGTGGGGGACACCTCAGGTATGTTCTCCTGGGGCAAGCAGGGATTATTTTTCCCTGGCATCCTCTTCAAAAGGGTGGAAAAAACCTTGCCTGTTGATTGCAAAGCGTGCATCTGCCTGAGTGAAACCAGTAGAGGAAGCGTCAGACCCCACCCTGCCAAAAAAACCCCTCGCATCTGAGCGTGTGTGTATATCTCTATATGCAGCTGGCTCAGGGGAGTGGTGGCTTTTTGGCCAAAAGGTGCCAAAATCTCCCCTTCGCTGCCGCTGTGCCTGGGCTCCAACTCTGGCACTGCTCCGCTGGCAACACGTCCATCCAGCCACTGGTGCCACCCACCAGCGTGCGGGCTGCTTAGGCTGACAACAGAAAAGGGCTGTTCATTTCAACCTAGCCTGAAACCTCATTTCCAGCTCCTCCTCAGTCCAAACCCACCAACAAAAGGAGATGGGGGAAAGCAAAGTGTGGGTGTACTCCTTCTCCTTAGAATCATAGAATGATCTGGGTTGGAAGGGACCCCAAGGATCATAGAGCTCCAACCCCTCTGCCACAGGCAGGGCCACCAACCTCCAGGCCTGGAGCTACACAAGGTTGCCCAGGGCCCCATCCAACCTGGCCTTGAACACTTCCAGGGACGGGGCATCCACTACTTCTCTGGGCAGCCTGTTCCAGCACCTCACCACTCTTTCTGTAAAAAATTTCCCCCTAAGATCTAATCTAAACCTTCCTTCCTTTAGTTTTAATCCATTCCCCCTTGTCCTGCCATTATCTGCTCTTTTAAAAAGTTGAATCCCCTCCTGCTTATAAGCTCCCTTCAGGTACTGGGAGGCTGCAATGAGGTCCCCCCGCAGCCTTCTCTTCTCCAGGCTGAACAAGCCCAGCTCCCTCAGCCTCTCTTTGTAGGGCAGGTGCTCCAGCCCTCTAATCATCCTCGTGGCCTCCTCTGAACCCTCTCCAACAGTTCCACATCTTTCTTGTATTGGGGGCCCCAGATCTGGACACAGGACTCCAGATGGGGCCTCACGAGGGCAGAGTAGAGAGGGACAATCACCTCCCTGTCCCTGCTGGCCACCCCTCCATCCAAGCAGTGCAGGTTTCCTGGGGAGGAAGGGGGAGATTTGCATGGGCTGGTGTCCCAAAGGGAGAGGAGGGATCGCCATCACCGAGATTTTTGGCTGTCTGGGAGCAGAGTGACCCACTCCACCTTGGCAGTGGGACTCCTCTTCAGCGGTGTGCGACCACGATCCAGCTTTACTGCTGAATCACCCTTGTGCCTCTGAAGATGAACTTTAAAAGAAAACGTTGCAGCTCTTGATGCCCTCCAGTCCTTGGGAACAAACAGCAGGTTTGTGTTTCTTCCAAAATAAAACCACACGGCTCCAAGCCAGCCACTACGAGCTGACTGAAAACACCGTGTTTCCACAGCCCGGTGCCTTTCCGGTAACAAGTGAGGGTTTGGTCAGATTGTTGGGGTTTTTGTCTATGTTTACTTGAACTCAAGTCAATCTGTTTTTCTCTTTTGCTCCCACCACTGGTTGATGTGTGAGGCGGTGCGCTCGCGGTGCCCATGACTTAACAGCCAGAGTACCGCTGACAGCGGAAACAGCCCGGGACTCCCAGTAGCTGCCCCGGTGCCACCTCTGCCCGCAGACCCAGGTGTCACCCCTCAGGTCAAGGGGATGCTCTCGCTGAGTTGCACTGCTCTAGTTAACAGGATCTTCTGCTTTCTGCCCCAAAATTGTATTTGAAGCTCAGTTCCAGCAACGGACCAGCCTTGTGGAGGCCAGTACCCAGCATGGGGGGAGAAGAAGGGCAGGATGTCGGAAGGCACCAGCAGCATCAAAATTAAAAATGGAAAGGAAAAGGAAGAAAAAAAAAAAAAGAAAGAAAAAAGGAAGTCACAGTAGAAATTCAGTTACTCTTCAGAGCCGGGGGGAAGGAGTCAGCCTGTTGTTACACAGCCTTTACTCCTCTGCTGCTCCACTCTACCCACTGAACAAGCCTAATGAGTCATTATCAGCATATGCCAGCTGTTATTTCAGTGCTGGTAACATCTGCATTTAGAGAACATCTGGGTTTGGTGGGTGGTTTTTTTCCTGTGAAGTTGTAATTGCTATACTTAACATATCAGTATTTAATTCTTCTTTAAAAATAATAATAATAATAATAATAATAGCAATAACCTTTAACCTGTTCCATGAGTGCCACACTAGTGATGCACACAAAAATGAAACTCAGCCACCCAAAATGACTGGAAATTAATTAACATCTTTCCATGTTATTCCCCAGTTCCAGAGCCCTGCCTCGCGCTGCTCCACTGTACCGCCTTGAAATAAGCTGCATAGAAGTTGCAACAGCTTCACACGTTGCACATAAGTGTGTTCCTGGCAGAGGTTGAAAAGCATCTATTTTAATGGGAACTGGAAGGTGGTGTTAACAATTTAGCTGGGCGTTGAGAGGAGGTGCCACTCTCAATAGTGACCGCGGCATCTCAACAAGAGAAAAAGTAGAAGAAGAAGAAACTTCCTGGGAGAGAAATGACATTGTGCTGTTGAAGCTCTCAGATCTCAGAGCATCCTCTATTTTTGTTTACAGCTCCTCTGTAACTAAACACTATTTTCCAACTACTGCATTGTTAGGGGTTTTGGGTTTTTTTTTTCCAGTTGTGCTCCTTATCCTTTCTGTGAAACAGCGTGACCGTATGGTAAACTGTTTTTGAGGAGCGTTTGCTGTTTGAGGTTAGAAGCTGAAACCACAGAGTTCCTTATCTTGTCTTTCTGTGACTGTTTTTACATGAGCTAGCAGGGCAGAAGAGAAACACACTAACAACCGAAATCTTCTTTTTCTCCTCTCCCCACCCATATTTTTGAAGCCACAGGAAGAGAAGTCCCCTGTAGCACCCAGCTACTGGCTCTCCTTGGTTTTGTCATCCATACACCAGGTATGAACATGCTTGTGAAGGGCGGGCACGGTGGGCAAGAAGAGGGCTGAGCTGGAAGGTGGGAAGCAGTCAGCAGACTGGCATGGTCCCTTTGTGGCTTAGGAAAAAGGTCTAGAAAATGCAAAAAAAAAAAAAAAATTCTTTTTGCTACCTTTCCTCCTCAAACTTTCATCATTCATTATTTAACAGCTGCTACGTCTTTGTAGGAAATTCATCTGGACATGAAAGTCTTGCTTGGTTCCCAGGGCACTGGGCAGCGCAGAGGTGCTACTCGGGGTCTCTTCTCAGGGGCTGCAGGTTGGCATCTGGCGTGGGAGGTTGGTGACAGCCAGTGCTGCCCTCTGAAACAGCTCTAGTGACCCCCAAGAAAAGACCTTAGGGTGAGCCCACATGACAAACTCTGCTCTTGTGGTTTGCTTTCAGGTTACAGGTTTATTAGAGACTTCTCGCCGGGATGAACTGCGACACCTTCCCGAGGTGAGGCTCCTGGGGAGCTGTGGGTGTCTGGTCTCTGTGCTGCCCACACTCTCTTGGCACCTTGAGGCCTTTTAAACCCGCTCAAGTTCTCACAAGCCTTGAAGTGAATGTTGAAGGCATTTGTTTTCCACATACTTCAGTGGTCAAGCTGCATACATCCCAACACAAGGATTTTATGCCAGCACAAGCAGGTTGGCACCAATCATTTGCAAAGCATCCTGCTTGCTGCCTCCCAGAACTGCATGAGATCAACAAAGTCTGGTCAGTTTGGGGTTTGGTACTTAGTCCTGATTTTTAACAGCACCCATACTTAGGCTTCTGTGACTTTTTGACTCTGTGACCTTTAAGAGGGAAAATATATTAAAAAAAAACAAACCAGGAAAAACCAGCTTCTTGGACATATCTGATATGTTATCATTATGTCTGAACAGTTGCTCCTTGCTGTGACATGGTACCCAGCCGTTCCAAGCATCCTCGGGCAGACAGCACACACGCTGCCTCCCGTGCTCCCTCCCCACACATTCATGTCAGCCCCAAAGGAACAAATGGAACAAAATCTGCCTCACAGCACCAAAAAGGCAGTGAAGGAAGAGGGGAAAGAGAAGGAGGCAGCGAGCAGGGTGGCTGAAGCATGTTGTGACTGAGAGCGGGTCAGCTCAGTAGGTACCCTCATCTCCCAAAGGCCACAGCTGGATCTGGGAGATGACACGATTTTTAGGGGTAAATAATCACCTCAGTTGATTGATTGATTCCTGAGTGAATACCTTCGTAGGGCTGAAACCCAAGCAGTGCTTATTATTTGCGCTCAGCTGACAGAACTGCATGGGAATTTCACCACAGAAGTAGTTTCATCACCTGGAGACCCATCTTGAAACACAAGGCCGATGATGACCTGGGCTTAGTTGCTGGCTCTCAGAAACTCTGACTTTGATCTTGAATAAGAGAGCTGGTGGGGGCTGCGTTTAACCAAATGCTTCCAGCTGGCAGAAGCCGTGCCCAAATCACTTATCAAGCTCCATGGGAGCCCAGATGGCTTCACCTCAGTGAGTGACTTCTCCCCACCACTCAGCCCTTATCTCAAAGTCCAACCTGAACCCTGTTCCTCCAAAAAGCTTCAAGCCATTGCTCCTCAAAGTAACTCCCTGCCTTCATTTATGCTGATAACTGTCACTAAAGCTGTTTCCATGCTCTCCTTGCTCTCTTCTTGTCAGGAAGAGTCCTTAGTGACCCCAGGAGTCACACACGCAGGTCTGAGTCTGTCTTCCATGTATGTGAGACTGTTTTTGAGCAGCTTTCCTAAATACCAAATGTCAAAACCACAAACTGTCTCTCAGCTTGTCCTCCTTAGGTTCATTCATCTCGTGGCTTTTACCCATAAACTCTCTTTCCTATGGGACCAGGTGTTGTTGCACTTCCCAGCATTTTACTCTGCAATGTTGTGGCATTTATCCTATCACTTGCCTTGCTGGTAACTGTTCCCTGTCACATCCCCAGGGTCTTGGCAGAGATTTGGCTTCACAGGGTCCTACCTGTGGCAGGGGGGTGACTGCAGGATTCCACAGCATTGCCTTCCCACCACGTGTGACTGGTAACCCTCCCAAATGGAGACTCCTGACATGCTGTATCACATCGGAAAGGGCATCTTCTCAATAGCTACTTCACTTTCAAGAGAGAGCAAGGCCTGATGTCTCTCAGACATGAGGATGCAGTGCCATTTTTCCCCCTCTTCATTATGTTGCTTCTACAGCCAGTAGAAGCCACCAGCACTCTGGGCAGGTGCTCCTTGTCTGGGAACACCTGGTAGATGGAGCTGCAGAGGGGATGGGAGGCTGAATGGCATCTCACAGTGATGGCATGCATGGGCAGTTTTGGATTTGCGTGGCAAGGTCTGGGGGGGAGCAGGGTGATCATCCTCACAGAAACCATTAAATATCTACAATTAAAATCCCATGTATCCCACTCAGGGTTAAACTGGGGTTGGTAAAGTTCCCAGGAGTGAAAGTCATCCCATGGGCGCAGAGTCACTGCTGCTGAAGGTGCCCTCATCTACTTGCACAGCAGTGGGAGACCGACACACATTTCCATGAACTGGAGATGGGTGAGGAACCCAGTGACCTCTCTCCTTCCATGTTTCTCTTTACTAACTCATCTGTTGCATGAAGGGAGGGATTGACAGGCCTTGCCACATGTTCTGAACCACAGGTTGAGTCCATCCGTCCCTCAGGTGCTTGCAGAAGGTGCAGCACATTTGGGTACTGCAGGAGGCCAACTAAGGAGACAATGCCCATTCTTCTCATAGCTTCTACCCACTTCACCCTCGGTGTTTTGGAGGCAGAGCTGGTATGATTGTCTCTGCCAGTCCTCAGGGGACATTTCCACATCCAGCCCCATCCACGTCCCCAGTGCATGTCTCTCACCCAAAATCCCGTGCTGGCCACAGGTCCATGTGACGACGTAAATAGAGCCCTCCAGCCTCACTGGAGGCTGAGAGCATCCCTCCATGTGCCCTCCTTGCCTTGGCCCATCCTACTTCCTTTCTCTGCTTTGTTTCCTGAGACAGATTTACTGTGCTCGGTCTGTGGAAAGCAGCTGGAAGGGTTTCATGCCTGTGTTCTCCTTTTTCACCCTCCTCAGCAGTCTTGGAACTGTTCAATCTCCCTTTCTTTTTCTTTTCTTTTTTCCCCTTCTGTTCAGTGCAGCTTCCTACAATTTCAGCTTTTTGGCTGATGCAAGGCTTGAAATCTGCCTTTGCTCTTCCCTGGTGCTTCCTCCTGCAGAAACCCTTCACGCACCACAGGCTTGTTTTCACAAGCACATGGATGCATGCTATGACACAGTATAAAGCTGCTGCCTTTTTCAGTGGGAGGGCTCCCACTGCCCCCAAATTACCCCCTTAACCTCACAAAGGTGGTGGGGGCAGCAGCTGCTTCACCCCACAGATGCAGACACACAAGGGAGGAAGCCCAGGGTGCTGCACCTACAGCACCTATGCAGCTTCTCACCCTCCCATGAGGTTTTTCCAAGAAAAGGCTTCCCACGAGGTCACAGCGTCCTTCGGGTGTCTCCGCCTGCTCCAGCATGAGGTCCTCCATGGGCTGCAGGTGGGATCTCTGCTCCCTGTCATCATCAATGGGCTTCAGGGGGGACAGTCTGCTTCACCATGGGTTTCTCCATGGGCTGCAGGGGAATCTCTTTCTCTCCGGCACCTGGGGCACCTCCTCACCCCCTTCACTGGCCTTGGTGTCTGCACAGTTTCATACATCTTCTCACTCCCTTCTCTGGTGGCACAAAGTGGCTGTTTGTGGGTTTTATTCTCCTAAATGTGATTCCCAGAGGGGCTGTGACCATCGCTGAGGGGCTCGGCCTTGGTCAGCAATGGCTCCAGCCTTGAGCCGGCTGGGTCGGGCCTGCAGAGAGCTTCTGGCTGCTGCTTGCAGAAGCCACCCCTGCAGCTCCCCCTCCTCCACCAGAACCCTGCCACATAAAACTACAACACTCATGTTCTTTAGGAACTCACTGGGCTTTTACCAACCCACCTATCACCAAGGAACTGCAACATAAAAGGACATTTTTGGGGTTTAATTGATTTTAACTGTATCGGTGAGCTGGTCTGCTGATTTCTCTCCAGTCTTGCTGGGGTGCATTTGTGTGTTGACTACATGTGTGTTTGGTTTTTGACCACTTCATGCTGCATCATACGATTCTGTTTGATGCTAGAACTTTTAAAATTATTATTACTATCATTACAAATGAATCCTTAGGTGCACTGGTGTGATGGTGCCTGGCAAACCCAGCTTGGACAAAAGAAAATGGCAAAGGAAAGACACACCCCCCCAAAAAAAGTATGTTAATCTCTAGGAATGCCCTCTTCTATTTTCTATTCACTTTTTCTCTGAATTGTTTGGGTTTTTTTCTTTCATATCATTTCATGGCATTTCATTAGTGCTGCATATTATATATATATAAAAAAGTAAGATATTCTTATAATTCTGTTTCATTTTAAAACTATTAAAACCATCTGCCACTTAGTAAACACTAACATATTTTCTTTTCTAGATCAAAGTGTCTCCTGTCTGTGTTGTAATGGAAGTTTGACATTATTTTTTTTACAAGACAGGCAGGAGACACTTTGATCAGGAGCCAAACTGTTTCACTACAACAAACAGGCAACACTCTGAGCTAGAAATGATAAGATGTTATTATACGCCGCGATGATTTAACGACATGTCAGCTGTAATGTTAAAAAACAACCCTACAGAACTTATAACATTCAAAATATCACTGTGAAACTCCAGATTTTAAAAAAATGAACAATTTATGAATTGAAAGCATTCCTTTTACCTTTTTCTCTACACAACTGTGACCTTTTGTAGCTTTTTTTTAACATTATTTGCAATCTTTTTTTTATTTCGACAAATCGGTGTTTCCTGCTCCACTGAAAAAATTCTGATAGAGGCAACTTGCAAAGCCTTTCTTGCAAGCCCTTTTTTTTATATACAAAAGACTATTGTCCCTGTCACAGAACAAAAGAATCACCTGCTGGCTTTTTTTTTTTTTTTGTCATTCATAAATAAATTAAGTGCTTGAGGATGATTCCATCCACGTTTCTCAAACACGCCGCTCCCCACTGCTCCCACCAGCCCCCCATACACGTTTGCCTTTTATCCCAGGATGCAGAACGCCTCCATGGAGAGCTCCCAGCTTTCCAATAACTCAAAAACTGCAGCTACACACTGGGGGTGATGGGGTGGGGAATCCACGTTGTCATTTCTGTCTTAATTTGCATGCTGAAGAGGAGAAGGGCTCTTCCATCGTCATCTATGCCAAGCACCTGGGCACCAATGAGGGGCTGGGCATGACTGTGCAGCCCCCGACCACAGGAGCTGCAAGTGGAGCAGGTGAAGACAAACCAGCACTTCTTCTTCCCCTTAAAATTGGGTCTACTCCTGCTTTGTTGAGAAGAGCTATTCTAGCTTTCCAGGTGGACAACCAGAGCCAAGAGAAGGTTAGGTGTCTCCAATGGCATGGCAGCTGGAGGGGATGTCTACAGCCCAGGATGCTGGTAGCAGAAGGGCAGGAGAATGCACAAGGTGTGTGTGTAGGTGAGGGAGTGTGGGTCTGTCTCACCAGGAGGGAAAGATGGGCACTGCTCCTTCAAAACTCGCAATATATATTACCCTAAAAGATGTAAGAAACTTCAAGGGCCCAAAATTTGGTTCTCTATGATGATTATAAAGGAATCAAAGATGTCTCTCTTGTAGAAACCAGACTGAAGTTGGACCAAAGAAAATTCTGATTGCGTATTAGGGGGGAAAAACCCACAAAAAGTGGAAGAGGTTGATCAGAGGGGATGTGGGATCTTTGTCCCTGGAGGTTTCCAAAATTCAGCTGGACACAGCCCCTGGTGACCTCTGTAATGCCAAAATTAGCCCTGCTTTAAGTGGGGGGTTGGATCAGACAATCTCCACAAGTCCTTTAAAGTTTCAGTCACTCTACTTCCATGTTGTGACATCTCAACAACCATACGGGCTGAATCCCAGCTCAGGAAATAATGAGTCTCAGGTTTGCCTGAACCTGGTCTCACATCCTTGCCCACAGCATCAATGATTGCTGCAGCATAGATCATAGAATGTGTTAGGTTGGAAGGGACCTTTAAAGGCCGCTAGTCCAACCCCCCCGCGGTAAGCAGGGACATCTTCACTAAACCAGGTTGTTCAGAGCCAAATCAATCCTGACCTTGAGTATCTCCAGGGATGGGGCCTCCACTACCTCTCTGGGCAACCTGTTCCAGTGATCTACCACCCTCATAGTGAAGATTTTTTTCCTAATATACAACCTAAATCTCCCCTTTTTGAGTTTAAAACCATTGCCCCTTGTCCTACTGCTACACGTCCTCGTGCACAGTCCTTCTCCAGCTTTCTTATAAGCACCTTTCAGGTACTAGAAGGCTGCTATAAGGTCCCTCCAGAGCCGTCTCCAAGCTGAACAACCCCAACGCTCTCAGCCTGTCTTCATAGATCACCATCTCTCGCTCCTGCAATGTACCACCAGAGCAACAGTACTCAACCCTTCCAAGAGAAAGTCCTTGGCTTCCTAGATAATTTCATTTCAAAACATACATTTGAACCAGTCTGGAGTTGAAGGACTTGCATCACACCACCCGAGGTCAGGAGGAGACCCCAGGCAGCACCGGGCTGAGGGTGTTTCAGCACAGGGAGTTGTTTGTAGCAACAGAGCTACATGCTGGTGCAGCATCAACAGGCGGAGCACGTCCGAGCACAGCCCAGGCCACCGCACACCAGGATTTCGTGTCAGCATGCACAGTACAAACAGACGCCAAGCGTGGGTCACTTCACGTTTAGGTCTGCTTTCCACCCCTGATGCTTCGGGTCAGCAGGTGTCACTGTCCCAGGAATGACTTTCCAACATCGGCAGAGCAAAGGCTGCTCAAGAAACAATTGGACCTCAAGCTTATCCTCTCCCCTACGACAGGCAGGCTGCTTAGGAACTAAAGCTGTAGGACTGTGTACGTGTGTCGTTTCAACCCAGCGGTGAGTATTTTAACATGCAGTAAATCATCATGGAAAGAAAAAGGGTCAGAAATCAGGAGCCTGGGAAGCTCGAGGGGGTCACTGGGCATGGCGGAGCTTGCCCAAAATTCACAGCTTTCCTGCTTTTCTTCCTGAAAGACTGCAGTCAGGGTGCACCAGCACAAGGGAAAGCCATTTGGGGTTTTGTTTTTTTTCTGAAAAGCTGAGAATTTGGTATTTTCTGAACTATGAGAAGAGGACCTGCTTTCCACAGGTTGTGTGCTGTTTATTATTACCTGTCATCTGTTCGCACCTCCTCCCCTTTCTCACCCTCCCCAGGCAAAAATCAAAGTCTTTCCTACAGCCTGTGATGCTTTATACCCCACAGGGCATCCAATTAGCTTGTGCCGGTTCTCCATGCTGGATGACCCAGCCGACTGCACAGCCCAGCATACACAGGGCTTCCCAGGAATTGACAACCACAACTCTCAAAGAGCCCATCTTTTCCCAAATTGAAATATTATGGATCTGTGGCCTAAATACAACAGTTGTTTGCCAACAGGTCAGAAACCTCCATAAAAATCTACCTTCTGGCCCAGCGCGAAGACCACCTGGTGTCCAGGAGGAGATAATGGGGTCGGTCTTTTTCCAGTGGTGCCCAGTGACAAGACAAGAAGCAATGGGCAGAAAATTTAATATAGGAAGTTCCACCTAAATATGAGGAGGAACTTTTTCACTGTGAGGGTAACAGAGCACTGGCACAGGCTGCCCAGAGAGGCTGTGGAGTCTCCTTCTCTGGAGACATTCAAAATCCGCCTGGATGCATTCCTGTGTGATTTAGTCTTGGTGATGCTGCTCTGGCAGGGGGGTTGGACTAGATGATGTCCAGAGGTCCCTTCCAACTCCTAACGTTCTGTGATTCTATGAATATCACATGGCACCGTGAGACTGTCCTGTTGCAGGAGACTCCATCAGCCCTGCCCTATTCATCTCTGTGAAGAAGGGCTTTGATTTGGGCTAGCAAAGAGGGTAAGGGTGATACACACCAGGATAAACTAAGGTCATGGGCCACAGCAGAGACCATGCCGAGGTTCACTCTATGCTAGTAGTCTGGGTCCCAAATGTGTCATTTAAGCACATTTTCACAAGATTTTTACGCCTCTCCCAGCACCAGAGACATCTCTAGAAGGATTGGTTTGTTTTCCTGCTGCCCCTCTTTGAAGTGCCTTGCCCCCCATTAAGTAAACAGTGCAGGAAACCCTTCCTATTTACCCACTCCCTTTGGTTTAACCCTGTCAGGATGCATCTGCCAGAGCAGCAACAGACTGTATGTTCTATCTCTCTATTTGCATGGGTCGAGGAAGCAGGCTGCCTGCACAACCGCCTTCCAGATGGAGCGGTCCCGTACGCATCCAGACCTTTGTTAGCAGTTGCCAGACGTATGAGGTGCATGAGAAACGCCTCTCATGTAATTATAGGGCTGGAGTGTCTTGCTTCATTGTTTGGCTGGCAGTAGAATACAGCTGTCAGAGGAATTGCCACCTGGGAAACTTCCCTGTCCGTGCATTTTAGGACGGGCAAGATAAACTAACTCTCCCAACAGGCCCCTGATAGACAGATACAGTTTCACGGGGGCTGGGGGGAGAAAAGGGTCAAAACTTCTATGTTTTTTTTCTCAAAGACTGTCTCTCTGCAAAGAGGAGAGCAGGCACAGGGGACTGGAGGTGGGATTGTCACCGCGGGCGGGTGTTTTTGTTGGAAACGGCCCTTGCTGGTTTTCAGTCTGGTTGATGTAGCCGGCGGCTTCCCGAGAACACAAAGCACAGCGCTTTCTCTTCACCCTTGGTTACGAAACACAACCTGAGCTGTAGGAAACCTGTTGACAGAGGGTTCCCATTCCTCAACCTGCCCTCGCTGTTGGTGCTGCCATGAGAGAACACCGAGGGGGCTGTAGGGCGGCTGTCCCACCGGGCACTGACGGGTACCAGCCCTGCCTGCCTGGGCACCGTCTGCGGGACCCCGTTCTCCAAGGAAGCAATCTACTACAAGGCAGTTGGTGCTGCATGGTGCCCTGGTTGGAGGTGCTATAGTGCAAGAGTGTCTTTAGGCATGAATGAACGCTTCTGAAGGGAGAGTGCAATCTGGTTTTGAGGGGCTCAGTACAGCTGCAGCATTGTGCAACCCCAATTTGAAGACTGCTTCTCCTCAGGTGTTTGCCCATGTGCTGCCTAAAGCAGCAGCCCTTTGCCTTCTCCATTCTTGTAATCAAGGTCACAACCTTTATTCCTGCCTTCAGAGACAGACTGAATTGCTTTTCATGACCCAGAGCAGTGCCATCATCTATTCTCTTTCCAAAAGAAATTAGCATTTCAGCTTGATTATTTGCATATAAGTCACAGGACAAAATTCTGTGGGTATAAAAATGCTCCCCAATAAAGAAATCAATAACAGGTATTTAAGAGTAAAGATCCAAGTATGCTTAAATATCATGAAACTACCACACATCAAGAAAAAAAATTTCAGCCCCACTTTGTGAAATGGGGAGATTCACAGACCAGTGTGGGTTGGAAAGGATCTCAAAGATCACCTAGCTCCAACACCCTGCCATGGGCAGGGACACCCTCCACTAGACCAGGCTGCCCAAAGCCCCATCCAGCCTGGCCTTGAACACTGCCAGGGAGGGGGCAGCCACAGCTTCTCTGGGCAGCCTCTGCCAGGGCCTCACCCCACCCTCTGTGCAAAAAATTTCTTCCTTATACCTAGTATAAATCTTTCCTCTTCTAGTGCAAACCCATTCCGCCTTGTCCTATCACTTTCCTCCCCAATAAACAGTCCTTCTCCTGCTTTCCAGACTGATCCTGCATTTCTGTTGAATCCCAAACCTTTAATTAATTTCTTGCAGGATCGTGGCACCACAACACCAAAGGCACCTTGTGCTTCTGTCAGATCATGTGAACAAGGCATGACGACTTTGCTCCAACACAATTTCAGAGCTGTCAAAGCATCCAAAAACCTCCTAAGTTGGGCCTGAATGTGTCATTTACTCTTAAGAAATAATTTTGGAATTTTTTTTTTTCCCCCTTCTTTCCTTTCTGATTTCTGGCTCAATGTATTGCAGCAGGTTGGTATTTTCAGCTCTCCTCCTCAAAACCTGAAGGCTAGAAGCTGACTCATTCCCAATAGAAGGTACAAGTCTCATAGGAGCAGCACAATTTCAGGAGCTCAGGCTTTAATAGGAACATCAAATCTATCTGGCATTCCGATCAGGCCATCGGAAATGAGTGGTACTGAAGATATGTGTTGGGCATGTTGCTGCTAACATAGATCACAGCTGATTGATGTATGTATCTATATATCTCTGTCCTGATGTTGCCAAGTACCCTCATTAGCAAATTTTGGAGTTAATTGTAACTAGAAATGGAGTTTTGCAGAAAAAAGTAAAGGTGGTTTTTCCTTCTTTTAAAAAGAAAAGGGAAGTTGATGCCTATGAGTTTTCACATGCAAGATCCCAAAAGGGTAGAAGGGCTTTCATTTAAACCTTCCCTAAGCTGGATTGGCCCCAGCCCTGCCAGGATGACATCCTTGTCAGAGAAAGGGAAAGCAAAAGTGTGCACAGGAAAGAAAGTGAGCCGTTCAACAGTGTTTTGTCTAATGATTTGCCCACAAAAGCAAGGACAATCAATGCTAGCCAGGGAGACCAATACCCAAAGTCATCTCCTGTTTCCAAATGTAGAGGATTACTACTTTTAAGCAATTGAGCTGGCAGGAAAGGGTGGGGAAGGTGAGGAGATGAGGTCAGTGGAGGACACTATCTTAACCATGGCAGCTGTTGTGGTTTTATGTGGCTGGGTTCTGGTGGAGGAGGGGGGCTGTAGGGGTGGCTTCTGCAAGAAGCAGCCAGAAGCTCTCTGCAGGCCCCAGAGAGTAACCACCAGCCGGCTAAAGGCCGGAGTGGTTGCTGACCAAGACTGAGCCCATCAGCGATGGTCACAGCGCTTCTGGATATCACCTGACAGATGCTGTGACCCCATGGGAAGCCCACGTTGGAGCAAGCTCCTGGCAGCAAAACCTGCAGCCCATGGAGAGACCGACCCACGCTGGAGCAGGTTTGCTGTGGGGGCTTGTGACTCTGTGGGGGACCAGGCTGGAGCAGTCTAGGCCTGAAGGTCTGCAGCCCATGGAAGGGAGCCATGCTGGGGCAGGTGGTGAAGAGCTGAAGCCCTGTGGGAAAGGATACACATTAGAGAAGTTTATGGCGGACTGTCTCCTGTGTTTGGGACCTCACAGTGCAGCAGGGGTAGGATGTGAGGAATGTCCCCACCCCGGCCCAGTTAAGATGAAAACAACTTGTGAGGAACTAACTGAAACCCCCATTCCCCCAGTCCCGGCCCTTCCCAGTACCACAATGGGGGGAAGAAGGGAGCGAAATCCTGACTAAAGTGAAGTCTGCTAAGAAGGGAGGGGTGGGGGGAGGTGCTTTAAGATCTGGTCATACTTCTCATCACCCAACTCTGGTCTCACTGGGTGTGCAGTGCAGTGGGATAAATTAGAGAGTTTCTTTCCTTTATTCTGTGCTGAGTCTGTTTTGCCCGTGCCACTGATTGCAGAATGATCTCTCCCTGTCCTTATCTCCACTCCTAAGCCTCTCAATATATATTTTCTCTCCTGTTCAGCTGAAAGGGGAGTGATAGAGTGGTTTTGGTGGGCATCTGGTCTCCACAGCAGCCTACCTGAAATGTCAAGGGAGAGGACTTGCAGTGTAGTTCACAACACCAAGTCCCAGGCAAAACATGCATCTCTGAAACGATGACTGTGGGATAACAGCACAGATCAGGGCCACTGATGGGCTCAGGGGTTGCTGCTGTATTGGAGATCAAGTGTGAGCACCGGGGAGACAGACTGGAAAGGGAGAACTGGTGAACAACTGCTCTTGCAGAGCCAACACAAGATCAGAAATCAATTTAAGCACAAGCCTGGAGGACACATCTAACAGCAAGTCTAAAACATGGGTGCCCAGCTGCAGCCTATGGTTTAGGAAGTCCCTAAATTGTTGGCCACTGGAAGGTGGACGAGGATGGCTCCAGGCCTTCCCTCCATGTCTGCTGCTGGCCACAGCTGGTCGGAGGTGTGGGGCTAGCTGGGCTGGGTCAGGCCTCACCAACAGCCCAGGCAATGACATTATCATTGGATAACACTCTGAGTAGCTCAATCTATACTGATCAGAAAGCACTGCTTTTAAGGGTAGCAACATCAGTATCACAACACTTACCCCACTTCATCCAGCTCTGGAGCCCTCAGCACAAGAATGACATGGAACTGTTGAAGCAGGTCCTGAGGAGGCCATGAATATGATCAGAGGGCTGGAGAAGCCCTCCTATGAAGACAGGCTGAGAGAGTTGGGCTTGTTCAGCCTGGAGAAGAGAAGGCTACAGGAAGACCTTATTGCAGCCTTCCAGAACCTGGAGGAGCCTACAGGAAAGCTGGGGAGGGACTCTTTGTCAGGGAGTGAAGTAATAGGACAAGGGAGAATGGGTTTATGCTAGAAGAGAGTATATTTAGACTAGGTATAAGGAAGAAATTTTTTGCAAAGAGGGTGCAGTGAGGCACTGGCAGAGGTCCCTTCCAACTCCTAACATTCTGTGATTCTGTGACATTTCCATTGGCATCCCACAACTCACATGAGAATACAGCTTCTCCTATCATCTCCCTCTAACCCACACCTACCTGAGCACACCCAGCCCTGACTTAGTTGTTTGGAGCTGCTGCAGGTTCCTCCACACACCCTGGCACTACAGCTCCTGCCATTCCTCAGAAAGTCCAATTGCATTCATGGCGCTTAAGCAGTAAATAGGAGGAATTACCTTCAGAGAAAACAGGCTGTCCTGGCTCAGATCTCTACACATACCCATTAAATGAGGAGCTGCTGTTCATTATGAGCATGACTAAACTTGATCATCCACCAATGCTCATTGGATTTAAAGTTGAGGGAGATGGGGGGACAATTTCCTGCACTGCCAATGAGAACTGACATCTCCATCTTCTCACCTCACCCTGACAGACGTGCAAGTGCTTTTATTGTCATCGTTGGGGTGAAGCCCTTGTGAATGGCAGATGGAGAAGGGCTGCAGGGTGCTTATCGAGGCCATGCTAAATCCTACAGCTCAGGGGGCACGGGCAGGTGCAGCACCCCAACCCGCTGGGGCTATACGCGGCTGCATCGCTCCGATTCCCCTTTGCTTTTCTCCCACCCCAGGCAAGCGTTAAACCTGCTTCTCTATCAACCGGAGATCGCTGCTCCCTGAAGGCAGGAGAGCCTGTGAGCCATGTCCACTCCCCCACCCCCAACCGCTCACCTTTTCTCCGCTTCAGGTTTAAGGCTTTTGTCAGCTGCATCTTTTCTACAAAAGGGCCACGAAGATGGTTAAGGGCCTGGAGCATCTCCCGTATGAGGACAGGCTGAGTGAACTGGGACTGTTCAGTCTGGAGAAAAGAAGACTTAGGGGGGACCTAATTAGTGTTTATAAATACCTTAGGCATGGGATGCAGGAGGAATTGGCCAGCCCCTTTTCAGTGGTCTGTGGGGACAGGACTAGGGGCAATGGCTGTAAACTGGAGCATAGGAAGTTCCGCACCAACATGGGGAAGAACTTTTTCCCAGTGAGAGTGACAGAGCCCTGGGACAGGCTGCCCAGGGAGGTGGTGGAGTCTCCTTCTCTGGAGATATTCAAGACTTGTCTGGACGCCTGTCTGTGTAATATGAGCTAGGGAGCTGCTTTGGCAGGGGGGTTGGACCCGATGATCTCTCGAGGTCCCTTCCAACCCCTATGATTCTGTGATTCTGTGAAAGCAGCCTGCACAAACCTCCTGTCTGAGGGTTTCACTTGTTATTTTCTGAGCCTCTGTCATCAGTTCTTAGAAATGCTTTAGGCAAGACCACTAATGCACGTCATAATATCCTTCTGGAGCATTTTTAAGCAAGGTTGTGGTACGTGTCAGGGATCAACCCAACATCACTTGGGGGTCTTATTTACCTCTAGGACTGAGGACGTACTTTCAAAGAGCTCTTCCTCGCAGAGGTTCGGTGGTCTGGCGTGCCCTGAAGGTGTTTGGGCTTCACCTTGGTCACCTCAGAGGGTCACTGCGAGCGAGGGTGGTGGCCCCAGAGGCAGCTGGCACCAGGGGACAGGCACTTACAGCACTGGAGACTTCACAGACTATGAAAATAAACAACTTCAACTCCTTTTGGTATGAGCAGTCCCATCAATTCATCATGCTTTCATGCCCACATGAAAGGTGCAGTAAGTTATACTTGGAGCACCTTTGGAGCTTCTTTGTCCTACCTCCTGGAGCAGAAAGATGCTATACTGCAGCAACCACTTCCAATGTGTTACAGAGAGATTCTGTGTCTCCTGAGCAGTGCCAAACGTCCAGCTTCTCTCCTGCTCTGCCAGGAAGAGGAGACAAACTCCTACCAGCCTTTGATGAGGAACAGGTCCTCATTTTGAGCATCTATAAGCAGGGCCAGTGGAACAGGAGGGGTGATGAGCTGGTGGGAAAAGTGCCAGAGCAGAACTCGGCAGGCTGGAGCCCCAGCAAGCCCACAGCACGGAGGGCACTCTGTTCTGGCAGCGGCTGGTGTCAGAGAGATGGTGAGTTTAAGCACATACTCAGTTGAATTGCAGATGTCTTTCCTGGTGGCTGTCTGGTAGCACAGCTTTGATTGAAGCAGCAGCGGAGAGGCAGAACAGGCTGGTTCTCGGTAATGAAACTAATGGGAGGAAGAATGACCACTCACTGCAGCCTGCATGGGGAGCGCAACGCAGGCAGATACTTTAAACAAAAGGTTTTTGGGGGGAGGATCTGAGAGCTCAGTGCAGATCCCTGGCTTCCAACTCCCACAGATCCTGGATGTATGTCGTACGGGAAAGCAGCTGACAGTAATTTAAATAATCCACAAATAAACTCATCTCCCTCCCTCCCCATACTCCCTGATGAACAACAGCTCTGCTTTCCTTTTTGAAAGCTGTAGAGGTTTGTTCTTCCTAACTTTGTTTTTTAAAGGCTGACAAAGGCTAATCGCTGCCCTTTTGCTCCTTCCAAGATGCAGGTGGATTTGCCCTGAGCTGGCACTTGCCAAATCTCAACCTCTCTTGTTTCCTTACAGTGCCTTTGGCGCTTTGAAGGGGGAGAACTTTAACAGGGCGCTCAGCCCACCCAAACTAGAAGACTGTAAATTAGTGTTATGACCTCTTTTTTTCTTGCCTGTAGCCACTTTCTCATGAGGACTTGAGCTGCATCCAATGTGTATTACCACATACGCATCACTGAAAAACCACCCCCACCCAATGCAGCTTTAAGAATCAAAGTTTGGCTTCAAGATGACCTAAGAACCTGGCTTTTTGAGAACTGCTTTTCCCTTTCCTTTCAGGGGCCTCTTGGCCACGTCCGATCCAAACTCTTTTACCTCTTGGCACAGCACAGCTCTCCTGGGGGCACCTCAGTGAACAACCACCACCTGGGCCATCATTTCATGGAAAGTCATTGCAGTTCTGCTAATTCTCCCTTTTGAACTGCTGCCCTTTTCCGACGTATTTACAATGTAAGGAAGTTAGTTTATTCATGGCTTGGCTTTCAACTTTGTTGTTGAGGTTGGCTTGGCTCCTGCTGGAAATTGGACCCCGACCGAGGAGGGCAGTTGCCAGTGTCTGCTGGAAGCTCCTTGCCAGAGGGTTGTGGAGCGCTTCTTGTCGGCCTAGCTCGGCAGCTACGAGCTGCAGTCAGAAGGGTCTGCTTACTCATCGCAGGAAAAGGGCCGGCCCAGCAGCAGGTGTTTTTTCAGAGCAGACTCAAACAAGCATCTCAAACTCCAAAGCTGCTTCCAACCTTCCCAGGAGCTCCCCTCCAGCGCCCACTCTCCGTTTCGTTTCACGCGTGTCTGAAGTTACGCTGACCAGCAATAGTTGGGATCAGGCAAGCTTCCAGCATAGGCAGAGCCTTAGGTTTGTAACTCATTTCAGGTTGAATCCAGCAGAAAACACTCCAGAAAGCTAAAATGAGTTATCCCCAAAGAGAGGGAGGGGAAAAAGGCAGAAATAATGCAACGTCCGTAAGATGCGAAGCGTTAGGCGAGTACTCAAGACACTCAACGAGAGGGTTTGCGAATGGCATAGATTAAGCCAAACAAGCATGCCTTCACTCAGAGAGCTGGAGTACTGCTATTTCAGGAATAAATAATAATTAAAACTCTTTGTATTGAATTTAATACATTCACTGTAGCTACAGAAATCAAGGGCGGTAATTCCTAAATAGCCTCGCTGGGCTCTTTCTCCAGTTGAAAGATGGGAAGCTGCCTCAGAGGCACTGATTTATTCCAAGGGAATTAGGGAGAGGCATCTAAGGCACTGCATTTATTCCACTGCTGCTGGGAGGTTTTGTCTGGGTGCTCTCTGAACAGTTTTCGGGCACGTTGCTGGAAGCCTGTTTCTCTTCCCCACGTATTTACAGAGCGCTCAGAATTTGGACAATCTCGACTTGCCTTAGAATTATTTGTAAAAAAAAACCCACAAAACTGTTCTAAAAAAAATAAAAAGCCTCGAGGAAAAAAATAGCAACTCAGTCTCTGTGAAAATTTGCTTAGATCAGTTTATCATATTGCTGTTAAAAATAAAGCAAGTGTGCAGCTAAATGTCAACAAGAAGCTAAATGACAAACAGCTTGAACACTGCCTAAAGAATTACTGAATTGGAGATAGGCAGAGAATAAAAAAGCCTGACACATGAAAAGACAGGCTACGTGTAGTTTGGTTCTCACCGTGGATGAAAACCCCAGCACTTGGGAGCTGGTGCGAAGGAAAAGCTGCGGTGGAAAAAGACGACACTATCAATAAGGCTTGATTTAGAGCGCTCTGAAAAAACAACTTGTTCTAGAACAAAAGCAAAAGTCAAAACAATTCATTCCAGGAGTATTACAACACCAGCGACCGAAGCGTCTGCGCTTTGTTTGGAGCCCAAGCGCAATCTCAGTCAGTTTGAATCCGTTTCATGGAGAGAGAGGCTGCTGCTTTGACAGACCTACTGCTGAAATCATCTCATCAGCAGAGCACTGCTCAGCCGAAACTCCAGCAGGTAATAAACAGCTCCAAAAAAACAGCTCCAGAGTTTTGAAACTGTTCGGTACCTAGGGCTAAGTCATCAGATTCGCCAACGTTGAACTGTACTAAAATTATCAATCTATTACCTAAAAAACCCTCCAGATTTCCAGATGCCGTATTAAAGAACAGTTTATAAAGCAAAAAAGTCTTGCATTTAGAATATACCCTTGTATATACTTTTGCTTTGAACAAAGTAAAAGAAATAATCCCCCAAGTCAAATTCTGTTTTAAACAAAAAAATAATTCTTTGCAAATTTTGGTCAGCGAAGCTGGGGGGGGGGAACCCAATCTGCCTGTTAAGATTGACTTTTTTTATATACTCAATGTTATGGCCTGGAAGTGCTAAAGAGTCATTCAGAATATAAAGGCAACTGGAGACAATTAAGCCGTTTTAAAAGCACCAAAATTAGCATTCCTTTTGTCAGATCCACATAATTCCAGCGCTGCTCTGCCACAAAGGCTATCATCAATTTCTAATTTTAGCTTAATCCATCAAAGAAGAAGAAAAAAAAGCATCTCATCTCTGGTGTTTCCTCATTAAGAACGCTCTTAGATTACGTACTGAAATCTCAAGAACACAAACTACAAATTAAAGTTCACACTCCCACACAGGCAGACACACTCATGCACGTACTTTGATAGACTAATCCCAATAAACGTAGCGCAACTGCTCGCGCCGCGGTGCAGCAGAGCGCTGCCTCAGCTGCCACAAGCAGAGTACCCAAAAGCAAACAGCTCGCTTTAAGTCACACAAAAAGGTGCTCTCTCTGTCCTGCCTTTGAACCCTCTGCTACACACAACCTGGCTCAACAGCCTGAAGTTCCACACGAATGACACCTCCTGATTTTCATGATGCAGAGTGCATGGCCATTTAAAACCATATGAAAACCCCCAAACCTTAATTACCTTTGTAATTAACTCCTTAATTTCCTTGGATTCGAATTTTTGGGCACCACAATCGCACTCAAAGTGCTCTCCTACAGCTCCTCAAAAGGACCGACCACTCCATGCCATTAACTGTGAATTAAGTATCCAAGATCCACGAGACTTAACACTAGCAAACAGAATCCAGGAAGACTGTGCATTCCCCTTCACTTCCCCAGCTGCAGACTGTCACACCATATCTTGTCTTCCACTTAGAAATTTCTAGGTTTAGATTTGATTTTAATTATCATGACTAAAGAAGAAAAAAACCCCCACTGTTTTTCCAAACTGAAGGGAAAAACAATAAATCATCTTTCACCCCAAAGTTCTTACCTCTGTTACAAGGCAGAATGCATACACGTTTACATGATTTCAATTCACACACAAAAAATATCAAGGCAAGAAGGGTAGAGGTGAAAGTGAGACCTTCTTGGACATCAGTATTTGAGCCTGGTCTCATCACTGTCAGCCTGAGAGAAGGCAATGCTATGGCTGACCTGTGATGCCCGCTGTCTTTGGTCACCCCAAATTAAGGGTGTTGGAGCTGCTGCTAGCATGGGATGCCCCATGGCCAGGCAAGGGTGCAGTCTGCTACTAGCGAACAACTGTTGCAGATTTATACATTTATGGCTAGTAGTACATTAGTCCGAGCTCCTGCTTACCTCCTGCTCAGCTTATTGCCAGCACCCAACAGCCCTGGCTGCACAGGATCAGACTAAAACAAGGCGCTTCACTCTCAGCCGGGGCTCCTGCTTCTTCCTCCTCCTCCATCTGACTTCACACCCAGTACGTTTTTAAGAAACTGTGGAAAAACAGGAGCTGCATATTTAAGCTAAAATTTTGAGAAAGCCCTGAAGCCAAGAGACCCCTACACTTCCTGACCTCACTGGGAACATAAAAACTGCGCCGCAGCACATTGAGAGCGACTGCAGTTAACATCAGTACGATATACAAACAGTGGTTTATCAACATTGTATGCTTTATTGAAAGTTGACAAGTGCAACAGTTAAATACATTGACGTGTTACAACTGTTTAGAGAACATGCACAAAAACATATGCATACTACTATACAGATCATATGCAAAAAATCCATACTGGGAAATCCAAATTTACTTTTTTTTGTTGGTTTTTTAAGTTCTTTGCTAGCGGGGCTTGATAATTTTCTCCTTTTTTTTGAGTGGTTTTTTCCTGTCTTGAACCAAACTACAATGAACAAATATTTACTTCAAGATAATCAGCAGCCAGGGAACTTCAGAAGTTACACAAACAGCATAAATCTGTCAAATTCTGAACAGTTGCGTAGGTGCATTCTTATTTATGTAGCATAAAAAAACAAACACAAAACTCCCCCAAACTTCTTCAGATCAGCCAATGGAACAACTAAACTTCAATCTGTACAACCTAAATAGTTACAGTTTCTATTTTACAAAGTAATTACACTAAATACACAAATATACAGTAGGCGAATAACCTTCATTGTAATTAACCTATGACCCAACTTGGACGTCACCTACCTGCTCTCTATATATAATACAGCTTTGTGCACCTGTCCACTGCTTCGGAAAACGGTGCAAGTATTTGCACTTAAGGTTTCAGGTGACATTTAAGTGTTAAACACTGAGTTTACCTTTCTCCCTCTTCCTCTTAAGATCCTATGCACCAGTCCTCACTTTGGAACCCCAGTGCACTATGGGGGATTGAGCCATCGCTTTTTACTCCAGTCTTTATTTCTTCATATTTCCAAGCTTGAAAAGCACTTGTATCAGTTATGTCACTGGATGAGTGGAAGATTTAAAAACAAACCAAAATAATTCAGGCATGCAGCTTCATTCCTCAGCCATTTGCAGAAGCTGCTCAAGTCCCCAGTGTGCTTGTGCTAATTCTCTGGAAGAAGTTTATTTTACTCAATCAACCTAAGAGAACAAAGACTTCTTCAAGCCAAAGGGGGAAGGGAGGAAAGAGAGAGACAGATGAGTGCGTAATGCAGAGGGGAGAAACCTCTCCTGATGTATGCAGGGCATGGAGTCCTCAGTCCGGGTTGCAATGTGCATTGAAATGGATGAAAGGTGGCTGTGGCGGATTCCCGCTAGTCCCTTGCTCTGGGCAGTCCAGAGGCCAGCGATCACGATGGCAACGACATCTGGAACTACGCTGAAGGCCCCGACCCCTGTGATGCCGGCTGCGCAGGCTGCTGTGTTGTCCCTTGTGACTGGGAAGATGAAGGCGGGGAACCAGTCTGCAGCTGTGCTTGGAACTGGGCAAGCTGCTCTGGGCTGGCAAGTGTTTTTAGCAGAGTGTTTTCTTGCTCCAGCTGGGAGTTCTTCTCTATCAGCTCTTTGATTTGCTCTTTGAGGACCTCCACTTCCTCCCTTACAGCATACATCAAGTGACTCTTTACCAGATCCTGAAACGCAGAAAAGAGCACATATGTTACAAAAGCAGCCCAGGTTCTCATTCAGGTCAGCGGGAGAAGCAGCGGATCCACCTACACAGAGAACCGGTGCAATCCCTGCTCTGCTCGGGTGCATCCCTGCATCCCAGCGAGGGCCAAGGGCCCTCTGCTCACGCCCAGCATCCCATCGGCAGAGCCGGCCCGGCCGGGCAATGCTCCCCCTCGCAGCGGCCGCCCTAGCCGAGTCCCGGCCTCCCAGGCTGGGGCCCAGGTCTGGGTGACAACCCGCTGCCTACGGCGCCGCTGCACACGTGCGGCCCCGGGACTGGCGGCGGCCTCGCCCCCAGATCCCGGCCCCGCCCCCGGGCCCCGCCCCCCGCGCACCGGCTGCAGCCAGTTCTCAGCGCAGGTTGCCGCATTTCCCTCCCTCCCGCCGGCCGTGCGCGGCC
>VZTU01020818.1:310-17694 GCA_013400835.1 Zapornia atra | reverse complement strand
GGGGTTTGGGGTTTTTTTGTTTAACATTCCAATTAAGCCAGTGCTTCATTCCTTTACTTTCTTTTTTAATGCTGATTATTGATCTCTTTATTGCTTTTAAGTTCCAAGCCTAGGTATCCTGTTTGACAGTGGCTAGGGGTTTTTCCCTAAGAATAACAGAAAGAGCTCAGCTTGCAAACATTTTTTTTTCTCTAATAGTCAAATTTACACTGAAGAAATGACTGATTTGGTAGTGCAGACCACTCTTCTAACAACTATTTAAATGCATACAAAATTTTAGAATGTGAGCAGTCCTATGAATTCTGATATATGCTTTGGGTGTGTGTATATATATAGGGAGAGAGGGGAGGGAGGGAGTTCTATTCACAGTATTCTGCTCAGTGTAGATAGTGGTAGTGTAGATAGTGTAGCAGTGGCTACCTTTAAATAGATATTTGAAGTTTTAGAAAACATACAGTTTTTAAAACAGTACCACTGGTCCTGAGATACTTAACTTCATTTGAGTGTGGTGATGTTTGTTATCTACAGCCACAAAAAGAACTGTTTTAAGATTGGAAATGCAGTGCATTTTCATTTGAACATAAATCAACTCAGCTACCTCAGATCATCTCAGTTAAAGGCTGATTTATTAAAACAAAGACTCTCAAAGGACAGTCCAAGTTCTAGAGGTTTTTCTACTTTCCTCCGAGTTCATATTTCGTCCTTCTAAAGCATATCTGTGGGGGGGTATTTTCGGTGGTTTTTTCACCCCCAGTCCTGCTATGGAAGGCAAGATTCAGATCTTTTCATATCAGAACCCATTAAGAAATTTATTGTTAATCTCTTGCTAAGTTAAAAGAGGCATTCAATTCCTTAAATGATATCTAAAGAAATATTTCTCTGAGGAAGGCTTTTATAACATTAATGGATTTCTAGATTGAATTTTCAGGGAGAACACTATCTACTGGTACAACATAAGTTTCTGTAAAAATGATAGAATTTTAAGAAAACCAGTTTGTACCAACAGATATGTAGGTAACTTTGGCTGTAGAAGTGACAAGAGTACAAGCACTCAGTATAATATTTCCCTTGAAGCATCATGCCTGATGCAACACATATCACAAAGATGTATGTTTTGGTTTTAAATTTTTAAGCATAATTCTGAACAGCAATTTGGAAGAACTTAGCAGGACTACTTACTTACACATAAAAAGTCAATTAAGCATGTAGCAAATGTTTGTGTGTATAGCAGACACAAGTTGCTACCAATACAAGGTATCAAATGCTTAGTTTCCTGAATGTTTGCAGTTGGTTAAAAGTAGTCCTAACTCCAAATTATACATATTTGATGATGTTTGCAGCACATATACACACATGTATTATGAGCCAGCTCTGGTGGGTAGCACAGAGGTCTTAATGTATTCTCAGCATGGCAGACCTCTGCACATTCACAGTAGTGTTCCTTTGTGTGTTTGCTGTGACTTTTACACATGCAAAGCACATCATACTTAGCATGTAAGTATTCACCACTGTTGCAGCACGTATGCAAGCCTGACACTGCTATGACATACCTGTGCTCCCCAGTACGTTGCATAATTTACTTTTCTATTATAATATTGATACAAATGAAAATTACAGGGTTGTCAACTTATAATATCTAATGAAACAAAAATCTGCATGGATTTTTACAACATCTTTTTCTTTATAATGATATAATTGTGTGAAAGTAATGCAATACTTGCTATAGCATAATGAGTATCATTGTAGTAAGGTAACATTAGGCATTATAAAATTGAGCAAACTAATTTTTATTTAGATTACTATGGTAGAACAAAGAGTTCTTGGGGATTTTTCAAAATTACCTGGTACCTCTGCACCTTTGTTGTTAAATATTATTAGCATTTATGAGACTAATTTTGCTATTCTCACCTACATTTATTTTGTGATCATCACCAGTTTTTCTTATATCTGTTCTAGATGTTACAATTCCAAACACTTGATTTATATTTCTGTCTAACTTTATCTTTCTGTAGTACCACTCTTTTTCTCCCTATATAGGAACACTTCCTTCGCTTTAAGAAAATCCTAAATTAGTAACATATTCTAGAGGCCCTGTTGTATTGGTGATGTCACATGATCAACAGTAATTCTTTAAACTTTTCTATTATAAATAACTCAAATATTGCACAGCAGTGTGGAGAAAATGCTGTGCAAATGCAACTAAGAACATAGCATGAACAATTTTTGTTATAAGGCAAACCTGGTAGTGAAAATATTTTTAACAACTTGAAAACTTGGATCTTTCTCCTTTGTTCATTCTATTTGCTGCCAAAAAAGTGTGCTGAATATCCTCTTGTTGGGAACAGTCTTATGGCTTTATTTCACTTCATTAGAAGGTTTGTGTTAGAAAGGCTTTCAACACAAACACATAGATTTCAAAAGAAACTATGAGGATAAGCGGGATAAAATTTAAAAATAGAAACATGAAGTTGGGGCTGTTTTGCAGTACTAATGGCTGACAGCGTGGTTTTATTAACACCTTTGTTAGCTTATTAGAAAGTAGACACTGCATTTCACTACCATCTTCAAGCTTAATGAAAGGATTCTTTGTTCCTCTTGGAAGACACTTTTGTCCTAATTTTTTGTGTAGGAGAGGCAGAATTCAAATAACTATTACCCTAGGTAGGTAACCTCACAATAACTTCATTGCTGGTTTTTGAAAGGGATTTGTGTGATTCCTTATGCTGTTGACTAGTTCATTATGGGTCCTTTGTCCATGTAAACACAACTGTACTGCTCATAGCAATACTGGTGGTAGAGTAACAAAGTAACGCAGCGAACAGGTATTTGGAATGGTTCCATAAACTTAGTCATCACAAAGCAAGCTGTATAGCCAACGTAATTGAAACAGCATCAGGAAATTTTTCTGGCATGACTATATTTGGTTTGGAATCATGAGAAGTGTGGGATGCATATCATTTCTCCTCTCCTACAGCGAGGGAATGGAGCGTTATTCTGCACAATTTCCTGCGAGTAGGAGAATGGAAGAACAGCATAGATGGGGTCATCCCTGAAATACGGCATTGGTGAATGTGGTCTATTGTTTTCCCATATTTCACAATACTAGATCAGTAGGATTAAGTAGGAAAAATGCATGGTTCTCTGAGAAGATTGTTAGTGGGAAATAGAGCAGCTGGGCATATTAAAGATCACTTTGTTTTTCAGTGTGTTCTCTGAGCTTCTAGTCTTCTCTGTTGCCCCCTTCACAAGAACAAAATACTATATATTAGTATGCTTCTTAAATAACTGTGAAGAAGGAAACAGCCTATTTCTCAGCTTACACTTAGAACTAAACAGGAAAGAAGTCACCAGGTTTCGTTTGGTTTTTTTTTTTTTAAATACTTCCTGACTGGAAGATTCACCAGTAGATGCTCAAGGAAAGAAAATTGCTGCTTTTCCTGGCAGCTATGCTAGCTTAGGCTCAGCTTTTTAAAATTGCTTGAAAATGGCAAGTAAGAACAAAAATTATTGCATTTTTTGTCTCCTCTTCACATCCACTAATAGTTTTAGTGGTAGTAGACATGAAAACAGCAAACTGATCTGATGTGTCGCTCTAGATATTCTGTGTAAATGTAAGGTGACTTGACTTTGGAGTACATTTTAAAAATTGAGAACTGTAGCTGAAAAGCACTAAATAAATAAAGTTTTAAGTGCAAGAATGTTTTTTTCCAATTGGGAAAAGACAATTGCATTTGATTATTTTTCTAAGTCAGCTGATATCATTCAGATTTTTAAATGTATGAATATTACATTTCTTTTTCAAATTAAGACATTTGACACAAATGAAACCACGCACTAAATGCTAGAAAAGCTGTCAGGAGTTAACCCTGTCATTACAAAGGCATATGTCTTTGGTACTAGGACAAGGGAAAGAGCAGTGACAGTCCTGCTTAAAATTCAATTTTGTTTGCTGAGGTGTGAAGTGATTGTTTTATTACTCTTTATTTAAAATATTTTGCTTAAATCCCTTTTTTATCTTCCAAAAGACAAAGGTTATTGCTAGGTATGTGGGAAATCTTTCATAATAATCCAGTACTTCAAAAAAACAAAGGGCTAAGCATGGCTCAAGAATAAAAACTAGCACATTAAGATACCAATAATGTCAATTCTGTCTTGAAAAGCTTTGCTTGCCTAGTTGAGTTTTGAATTGCAGACTGTCATCAGTCTTGACTTCAATGGATCTATTCCTAGTAGTAAAATATCAGCACTTAACGTCTTTCTTGTTACAGTGTGACCAGTAACCCCTGATCCTTTCCCCTTGTAATAGATCACATTCCTATTTGCATCACAGGAAATGCAACAATAAGCTACACAGTAAAATGTTGGTCTTTACTGAAGCAACAGTTATTAGGAAATGGGGTTAAATATTTTACTTTAGGTATTTTTAATGTAAATGGATTATGTGCAAAATGAGATTTTAAAATAAAATATCTCCGCATCTCAAAACCTTAATTCTTTACACCAGAACGTCTATCTTCAGTTTGATTAAAGCACCCCCTAGTCTGATGCCCTGTCTCTAGTAGTGGCCAGTCAAAAATGCCTAGGAAAAATAAGAATAGATCAAGCATAAAATGAAACTTTCTGGCATGTGGCAGTCCACAGCTCAGGGATTTTCCAAGCTGAAGGTTATATTTTGAAGGCTTTATTCCATGAATTTGTGAGAGGTTTTCAAACTTATCACTAAAGTTTTGCGTTCCAGACCACAAAGCTACAGTGATTTTCTCTGTTTAACTGTGACCTGTTTACACAAGTAAATATAATTTATTTTTCTTTGGGCTTTTATTTGATAATTTTATTTGAAAAAAACCCTGTGAATTGAAAGCAATTAAGAGTTTTTAGAAGATAAAGATTTTGACGCTGATCAAGAAAAGCTATATTTCCAAAAGCCTCACAAGAACGTGTTGATGTATAGCATGATACGGTGAGTATTTTTGTTATGTATGGTAGGACAGGCAGAGGTTTAGGCCAAAGATACTGGAGGTAAGGGGGTTTAGAGGAATTTAATCTTTCACTTTCCAAGAGAAAGGTCTTGGATTTTGTGGATGGAAAGAATATTTAAACAATTACCTTTGCATGCTATACAGATGAAAATTACACAATGCAGTCCGTGGTTTTAGGAAAAGCTTCGTAATCATCCCAGAATTTTTTTTGAGATAGAAGTATTTCAGTGATTTAGTTCTTAAAACATTTCCCTGAGAAACAGATTCTCTTGGTACATATTAGTCAATATACATGAATATAACAAGTGCCGAAACTTAAGAAAGTATGAAATCAAAATGTGAAATGAGGCTTTGATTGATATCAGGTAGGCACAGATTTTGAGAGGCAACTCAGATACATGAATATACCAGATAAAGTGTAACAGTGCAGTTTTGCTGCATTTTTTTAATGGTTCTGCATCTCTAATTATTAATACTGTCTTTGTTACATAAAATTACATATTTCCAGAAAGATTACATCTTACAGTAGCAGTTGAAATGTTTGTGGTATGGAAACTACAAAATTTTTGATTTTAAAAGTGAAAATGTTCTACAGAATCCTCATGACTGTATGCCACAAGTCTGTAACAATAGTCAAGAGAGACGTATGTATATTTAATATGAGAAATACTGATTTTTCAACACTGATTTGAAGTTGTACAGATAATCCTTTTTTTAAGCAAGAAGAGATGGGCAAAATCCTTTTTATAAAAATACTTGGTAGAAATAAAATACATGTACTCTGACAAAATACCTCCATGCCACCCTGAGGGAGGAGAAGGGAGAGAAATCATGAAAAAAGTTAAGTCCATGAAGAAGGGGAGTGTGGGTTTTAAGATCTGGTTGTACTCCTGCACTGAACAGCCCTGTTTGCTCCAGTGGCATTTCGGCACTCTGAGATGTGCCCTGGTTGCACTGGGCACATACATTTAAAACTTATTAAAGTAAGAAAGACACAGAAATATGAGCTAAAGAAATTAAAACTAACGGAGTAAAAAAATGTAGGGATAAACATCTGTCATCTACTATTAAATAGGAAAGGAAGACTTATGGATTCTATTGTGATACAAAATTGTCCAAGAATCCATGCACCAGTAAAATAGAGAGTACAAAGTTTCTGTATCATGAAGGGAAGAAAGAGCAATGGTTTAGGGCACCATGCAGTTAAAGTGGTCTGTAGAGCTTCACAGTTTCACACGCTCTGTGACACCTCTCAATGACTGTTTTACAAGTTGCTTAGATTTTCTGTCTCTCATTTTTCATGTATCAGATGAGGATAATTATAGCTGTGGTAATGGGATTTATTTCCACATGACAACATTTATTTTTAGAATGGAGTTCACAGAGTTGATCTTGATGAATTCATGATTGACTCTGATGAGCTGGTGTGTGACAGCAGCTCAGGTATGCTATCACACAATTTAATCATGATTGGCCAGAATAGCCTGGAAGCCTGATAAACCTTTATACTGTCCGTTACAGGAGAGCCAACATATACTCAGTGGGATACTGTTCTTGAGCAGCCTTTTTGTTCCTGTGGGAAGTGGAAATGGTAGTAGTTTTATAGTGTCTCCTGAGCATTTTGGTAGACGTGGTGGTAGGAGTTTCACCACTGTGTGTGGAGGGAAGATAAGTGCATGTTTCACAATTAGGCTATCTTTGAACATGAGAAAGAACATACAGGAGTACAATCCTCATTTCTCATCCACCTTCAGTTCAGCAGCACACTTACCGCAGATAACAACACATAGAATATAAAACATAGATAGTAGCTGCTGCTAGGAAAGAATAGAAGAGAAAATGTGTGTGAGGTGAAGTAGTATGAGGAGAATCATGGTAAAATCTCTCCCATAAAGATGTTTTCTACTAAAATACAAAGTAGAACACAGAATTGTTTGTGGGTCTGGCAGTTTGCTGTCTCATATTCTTGATTGCAAAGCGTGTTTCTGAGAGCAATATTCCCAATAAAACTAAGTAGATAAAAGTATATATGTTTTCTCAGATTGAAACTTAAAAATAAGAAGTGTAAAGAACTTAAGCATAGTTTTTGTATTTTCCATTCTATTGTTGTTCCTCTGTAAGAAAAAATGCTAGATAATAATTGAACTTTT
The DNA here is from genome assembly GCA_013400835.1 of Zapornia atra. Taxonomy (NCBI): domain Eukaryota; kingdom Metazoa; phylum Chordata; class Aves; order Gruiformes; family Rallidae; genus Zapornia; species Zapornia atra. Next base: position 10,565 of record VZTU01020818.1, on the reverse strand, counting down.
TTCCTGAACTGAGGACAAGCCTCTACAATATCACATTCCTGTTCTGTGACTGTTCTTATCTCTGTCAGCTCTATAAAAAAGAATCTCCAGATTTATTTTCAAAAAGTTATACCTGCAATGTCAACATCAGTGTAATAGCTGTCATGGTCCTAAGGTTTGTGAGATTAAAGCTGACTTCCTCATGTTCTGTTTATGCTAAATGATTTTGAAAGTAGAATGCTAAAACAGTCTGTAAATGAAAAAAATACACAATTCTTCAGGATAATTTATTTGAAAGTAACAATTTCACATGCTCTAAAAGGTGTCAAAATGAGCAGATATGTAACCTGATAGTGTTGTGTTTACATATCAGATTTAATTCTAAAAATATTAATATCGAAGCACCAATGGTATATGGACTTGGAATAATTTAGCTTGAGAGTTCCTAAACAGAAACAAATGTGTTCTCATTTGATTCTGATCACCCCTCCTTAAGCATTTATCCTCTAAATTGAGGGTTTGGGAGAGAAGGATTAGAAAAAGTCTATGCCTTCTAAAAAACAAAACACCAGAAAAGCTAGTGCTGGTGCTGGTTTTGTTTACTATTTACTATTTACTCTTATGTACTATTTAGAAGGTCTTAGCTATTTCATGCTTTCCATAAGTCAGGTGGTTAGGAGCTACTGGGAAATGAGTTTGAAGGAGGTGGCTTTTTTTACTTTGGTAAAAAGGGAAGGTAAGGGGGAATCTAACAAAAACATAACTGCCTCAAAGCTGGTGGAGCAAGACTATTCCCCAGGATAGGTCAGTAGAAAATACCTCTCCCTTAAAAGGGTAGTGCAGCAGTGGAATAGGCTACCTGGGGATGACAACTGTATTCTCTACCCTCTGAGTTTTTAAAGTCTTGGCTAGACAAAGCTATCAGGTCATGCAGTCATTGCAGTTATTTATGCTCTAAGCAAGAGATAGCTTTTTGTAAAAAAGCATGGAAAGAAGGTAATTTATTGAATTTCAATTAATAAACTGCAATATATGTAGTGCTGTTAACATCATTTCTATCAGAACAATGGTAACAGCCTCTGTGTAGAAGTCGGAGTCTTGAAAGAAAAAAAAAATCTTAGTAATAGTTGCTAGTTAACTTGTTAGTAATCTGTGGTATAATTCAGAATGCTTAATCCCCTCAAAACTCTATACCATGTAAAATTAGGCAGTTCTTATATAGCATCTTTAATGAAAGACATGGTAGCCTTTTATGGCTTATGACATCTTTATTGTGGAGTAGGTGTGTCTGATTTGCAACTATTTCATCTCAGTATTCTTTGGTCTGTTGCTGTCAGTAGTCTACAGAAAATTAAGTTTATTGCTTTATAAGGAGAAACAGAAACTATTAGTGAAAATCAAAGCCTTGGTCTATTATCCTGAAATTAGTTACTGTGATGACTCAATAGACTTCTTGTTAGCAAACTTAAGATAAAATCCTTTCTATGGCTAACTTCATAGTGGGACTCAATTTCACCTTAATGTTATGAAACTAGGGAAGTCAGTCTTAACTTTCACCTTATAGTTCAATCTCTTGCCTTAGGCCTTTTAATGCTAATATTAAAAGCAAAATCATTATTTTAGTTGAAAAAACTGCACAAACAGCTACTGCTGTGAAAAAGTTTTAGTATTTTCCACAGTAGCTATCTTTGCAACCAGAAGTATTGAAATTGTGAGGAGTTATACAAAATATGATTTTTCCTATGAAAGTCAGTCCCAAACAAACTTAATAGTAATCTTTAGAGAGGCATTTAATTATCAAAGTCTAATACTATCTGAAGTCTTTTAGATGACTTACACTATCCCATTGACTGTGTATACAACTGTCTTTCCTTAAAATGCCTTTTTTTATTCCCTGGAAGTGTGAACAGTTAAGTAGGGAGGTTTGATTTTTTTTTAACATTGGGTTGGGGCAACATTCAGGTATCTAAACAGTTTAGTGTGCAAACTGTCATAAGGTCCCTGGGTTCTCCTCTTCCTACTTACACTAGAATCCTTCATATTAGAAAACAATTTTGTTAGGCTCTGCAAAATTTTTACTCCTTTGCAATTTTCAGTCATAATTATCACCCAAAATGACATTTGGCTGATGTTTAAGCACTGAAATTCATTCTTATTTTGAAAAAGTTTCTGCCATGGGAGGAGAATCTCAGATGTGTATTTAACATTTTTCTCTCTATTTCATATTGGCTTGAAGGGACTTTACTGATTTCTCATAATTTCTTGAATAGAGATAAAAAATATCTTGATTTTCTTATGTCAAGATATTCTTCATTATAATTTTGGAAGTGCTACTTACTTTTTGGATATTAATACTGATTCAGATTGAGCACATTGCAGTTACCATTTGAATAGAAATTGGATTTTAGTGACCCAAGTGGATAAGTTTAGTTTTCACTTTGATAGAAATTTAAAAAGTCATTGTTATCCACCTCAGTGTTGTCAATAGTCATGTTAGGTTACCATTTGTTATTAGGATAAGAGTCATTCAAGCCTCTATATAGGTACAGTGCTTGCTGTACTTTCTATTTTCTCTACTTTGTATGCATCAAGTACTCAAATGAAAGCAAAAGATACAAAATTGAAAAAGTCTCTTTATGAGAGATGTTAGATCCTGCCTCCTACGTAGTAGGAGATAGTGCTTGCTATGCATGCACATTTTAATTAGGCTTCATGGAAAAGTGCAGGAATGCTCTCTTCCTGAGTCCCTTACTATGCACTTGAATTCTAGACTTCTATTTTAAGTGCAAGGATTGATTTTTATACTAGTTTTTTGTGGTCAGTGAGTCTTAAAATTTATACTTTGCATTTGCCTTTCATAGTGTTTCATACTACAAGGGAACACCGTTTCATACACTGTGTACATGAGATAATTCTGTTTGGTTTATGTCTCTTTTGGGAGCCTGCTCAGTCATTATATCTCTCTATATTAAGTAACAGTTACAGAGATCACATTGATGAAATGAAGATTCGTTCTTTAGCCGCATCCACCTTCAAACTGTGCCTTGCAGTAAGAGTAAGCCTGTATTAGGCATTGGGGGTATTATTGCTTTTTAACCCTTTAAGGAATATAAACGCTCAGTCCTGTTAGTTAATGCCTCAAAATGGTGTCAGTAGAATTTTATCTTCAGAACAGGCAAGACTGAGTCAGTGCCTCATGTCTGTGCTTTCCTATTTCTAGCACAGCTATGAGATCCCTTCTAATGGTTTTGAATTCAGTGGATTTNTTTTTGGTTTTTTTTTAAATTTTTGTCCTATAGGTCATCCATGATAATCATGCAAGGATAATGTTAGAAGAGAAAATAGACAGTGTGATATATAAGGTTAGTGTAAATTGTCAGGCACAACAAGAATGTACATCTTCTATTAAACAAATGTACCCATTCTGAAATGTTTTGCTTGAATATTTTCAAAGGGAACAGACAGTTAATGAAACTAATGAAAATTTAAGCCAAAGGAATAGCATCTGTGGTTGAGATATTATTATATAATTAAATTGTAGTACATATTGCTAGATGATGTTATGGAGGCCAAAACCATAGATGAGCTGAAAAAAAGGAATTAGTCTAATTTCTAGCTTGGGAATTTATGTGCTAGGGATTGGCAAAAGCTTGAAAAACATATCAAGAAAGAATTACTCTGCATGTAATTCTGTAGGCATCAGGTTACATCCACTCTCAGAGGTGGGAAACCTGACAAACTGATACTCATTTCAGACTTTTCTGTGGCTGTCTGGGAAGTATATGTTAAAAACAATCTAGAATTTTACTTGCACAGTAAAGTTCTCAGATGCCACTGTGACAGCTGGTGTAGTAACGTGAACCCAAAAGTGGAGATGGTAAGTCTAAAAAGGCATACCTCTACCCTCCAATTATTTCAGCATGAACACTTTTTCCAATCAGAACTAACAATTATAGTTAAGAGGAAACATCTTAATTTCTTAAGGTTTCATTGCAATAATGCTAATGCTATGCTGGTAATATGGTAAAAGACATTGTTAGTGATGGAACAGCCTGTGTTGGAAAATTCAATTCTGTCATACCCAGGAAAGAAAATTGAAAAACTGTCCAAAAGCTACAGCTGTTAGACAAATACTGTTTGCATATTAAACAACAGCAAAAAACATGCAAATTATAAAAGTCAGTACTAAAAATGTTGGATATAACTTGAAGTATCCTGACTGTGGCTAAAAGCTACCTTATACAATGCACATTTGACTTTTAGCTACTTCATTCAGTAGTAGAAAAGGCATTACTATTCTGCTCACAAAGCTAGAATTTGACTGTTTTCTGCATTCTAAAAAAAAGTTTGACAACATTAGTTACAGATTTCCCGGCACATGGTGGTTTCCTCTTTTAGTTCCATGAGTTAATGATAATCATGTTTACACATTCTCAACACTACGAATCTCTTAGGTATTTTTGAGATTTTAAGGTGTTTGGAAGTGTTTCTCTAGTTTTTGTGTGCTTCAGTATGTCTCTGTAAAGCATGTTCATAGTAACAATTTCCAAAAGCAGTTAGAAAGAAGACCACAGTAGGACTTTTCTTCCTGACTTTCTGAATTAGCTGGTGGTTAAACTAAGAATCATAGTCGTCTATCTAAGATATTAGTAAATGGAACTGTATCTGTAATACAGCTGTGGCTGGTGTTTAAAAACACACATCTAAACTTTCAGTCGTTGACAAGTGCCAATGGGCATAATTCTCCCAGGAATCATGCTGTGTTTAGAACAAAGTGTTTTATTTTGAACTGGAGCGAAGTGTCAGGCAAAAATAATATAAATTGCATTGAGGAGGGTTACTTCTTACAATGTTAAGACATTTATCTTGCCAAAGATGGATAGGAATATTCTGTTTTCAGCATTACACTTTGATAAGAATCAAAGACTTGTAATTGTCAATTAATATCTTCTTTAATTCACCAAACAGAATATGGGTTTGATTTATCATAGAATATCTTGTGACTGTTTCCAGGGATAGGGCATCTACTATCTCTCTGGGTAGCCTCTTCCAGCGTTTCACTACTGCCATTGTAAAAAAAAAAAGTCTTCATTACATCCAGTCTAAATCTGCCCTCTCTCACTTTAAAACTCAGTTTACCCCTCGTCCTATCACCAAAGGCCCTCCTAAAAAGTTTGTCCTCATCATCCTTATATGCCCCCCTTACGTATTGAAAGACTGCAATACAGGTCTCTTGAGCCTTGTCTCCTCCAGGCTGGACAAGCCTAGCTCTCTAAGCCTGCCTTCATAGGAGAGGTGCTCCAGCCCTCTGATCATTTTTGTGGTCTCCTCTGGACGCACTCCAACAGGTCCACCATGTCTGTCCTGTACCGGGGACCCCAGAACTGAACACAGTACTCCAGGAGGAGTCTCACCAGAGCAGAGTAGAGAGGTGTAATCACTTCCCCAGACCTACTCATCATGTCTTCTTTTGCTGCAGCCCAGGGTACAGTTAGCCTTTGGGGTGCAAGCGTACATTGCCAACTCATGTTGGCTTTCATGTACCAGTATCCACAAGTCCTTGTCCACAGGGCTGCCCTCAGTCCCTTCATCCTTCAGCCTGTATTGATACTGGGACGTGCAGGACCTTGCACTTGGCCTTGCTGAACCTCATGAGATTCACATAGGCTCACTTCTGTCTATATTGTGAAAAGTTTCTGCAAGCCGTGTAGGTGGGCTTGTCCAGCATTAAGGAATATAGAGATTGGAGCTGGAGTAGTAAAAATATTTGTTTGCATACAGTATTCTCTAAAAGCTATTTTAAGTTTGTACTTACAGCAAATACCTTGGGGAACTACATTGTTATAAGCTGAGAAAAAACCCACTGAAATACAAGCTCAGGCAGTACCTATTTTTTTCCATTTCTTTGCATTTCAGTCTGTATTTTTCAATGGATCTTAAATTTTCTATATTTATTTGTCCCACTGGAATTTATTAACTCTAGTTCTAGAGTATAAAGGGGACAATTTAGATGTAGCAATGTTTGTGTTATTTTCATTTTGAACTGAGATGTCCAATCAACACCTGCAAACTGTGTATCCATTAGTTTACTCTGCATGCTGCCTAGGAAGTGTAGTCTAATGATGGTTTTGATAGAGGGAACGTTTGCAAACACAGTTTTTACTGTATGTATTCTCAGCGCTGTATGAACAAAGCAATTTAATCATCCTGGCACCCCTTTTTTGTGGGTATATTAAATTGTTCTGAATTTTATATCATTCTCTTTCTTTACATTCAGACCTCTGCATTCAGTGTGGTCAGTCATAGATATTTATAGGTAAAGTGTTTTATTTTCCATGTCATTTTAACATTAAAGGACTTCTATCTAAAAAAAAAAAAAGAGATTCATCTAAACATATTGTGGTGGCATTGTCCCTATGAATGTAAGCAATTATATTTATGAATCTTGTACGTAGCAAAAATGGTAAGAGAGTTCTCTGCAGGAATGCATTACAGATTTTGTTACAAAAATATTACAAAAAAGTACCCGTTTTGTTAGATGAAACCGTTTCAAACTTCTTTTGTTACTTGAAGACATAACATTGTCTTTACAGATCTTTTGAAGTTAGGATTTTTTTAGATGGTTGAAAAAATTCTTCCAATATTTGAAAAGATCAACTGAAAGAGATGGCTGGTCATAGAACTTCAGGGCAAACCCCAAGAGGGTTTTGATCCACAATCCCTTAAGGTGCTGTACATTTGTGTTTTCATTCATACCAGTGCCTTCAAATACTTGCCAAGTTTGAAAAATATATATCTTTGTTTTATTTCACACTAAAGGTCTCATTCAGAGAGGCACTGTAAAACAGTATATCCCCTTTATGTTGCTCTTCTTGGGAGTCAAGAAATAGTATGGCCTAATGAGGTACTACATAGGTTATCAACAGGATTTTGTGATGGACTTCAATAGCTTAACTTCAGAAGCAAACTTGAAAGAGTTATAAGAAAAAAAAAATTAAGTGAAGAGTTAGTGCCCCGTGCTACCATTTTTCAGGAAGAGAAAGTTCAATAATAATACCAAATAAAAAATACAGATTAACAGAAGCAAATTCTTTGTGAGGTGCTGTGTTTGTTCTGATTCGTTTAGATATACTGAATAAACAACTTAATATTTAGGTATTTCTGTAATGGTTATAGCTAACATATTTTTAAGAAACATCAAAACATTTTTTGAAGTAGTATGTGACAATTTTCAGAAGGGCTGAGGAACATGGTGACATTGATGAAAAGCAGTAAGCATGTTCAGTATTTTACAGCAAAGTGTGAACATGCTGTATTGGTAGTACCAACACTGATACATAAGACACGTATTATTTACTGTTACTCTGCATATTCCCTATAGTTATTTTTTTATTTCTGTGGAAAGCTTATGTCATTATTTGTGCTTATTTGACACAGAATCTTTTGAATTAAATGCAGTGGCTGTAGGACATTGGAATGTCGTATTTTGCTGCTTTTAATTCATCTTTAATTCTGTGTATCCTTAGATGACATATCAACTTAAGACTGAGCTTAGTCTGGTAGTTCAAATTGAACTGTGATCTTTCTTTTTAAAATTAATATATAGTTATGTACAGGAAGAAGTAACAATGATGAATAAATCAATGAACTGACTCTTATCATAAGAAAATTTGAGGCTAGTCACTGATAGCTTTTAGACCTAATGCTTTGTGAAATCTTATGTTGTTAAATATATATTGATGCCATTTGGTTTACAATAAAATACCTGCAAGAATACAATATGATTTGATATCTTAATATATAGCTTTCACCGTGTTCCCATCCTCTCCTGTTTGGAACTGTTAATACTATAGTTAAAAACAAAATTTAAAAACAAAACAAACAACAACAACAACAGTTGTAATGGTACTCCATTTAAGAATTTTCTTGTCCCTTTCTCCATGGATAACATGCAAATGAAGGAAATAGAATAATTTAACTACAGTCAGGCTACTTGGACATTTTGTGGACCATCAGATAAAGCTAAGATACTTAAGAAACCAGAAATACAAATTGGAAACATTATACTGCATTATGTTTGATTTTAGCGGTTATGAAAAAATTAATTCTGAGTATATAGTTTCAGCCAAATCTGATGTTTAATTCTGTTCAAATGCTGCATCTGAAAATACAGCTACAACAAAGCTATGGAGTGGTTCAGTAAATGATCTTGCATTCTGTCAGGTGTTACCAGTAGGACTGTGTCTCCCCTGATATTTCTTTGCAGTTTAGCTATAGGAAAAACTGAGGTAGAGCATAAACACATTAAAAACTTACAGTACTGAGATCAGATCAAAGCTCTGTCTTACACAATATTGTGTTTGATCAATTATGAATACCTAGGGAATAGTGTGAGAACAGGGCAAGTATATATTGATAGCTCCCAGCCTGCTTCCATATAGGTATCTGAATCCACTTCCAAATTTGCTGCCATCCGTTTTTCCCTGAATGGGTCTAATTCTTTCACAGCTTAATTATTTGTGTGAGAAAATACACCCTCTTTGTTTTGTTCCTGTCACCCCCTAGTTTCATTTAACATCTCTTAATCCTTGTTCTAGGAGAGGTAATGAATTAATTGTGCCAGATTACTTTCTCCATACCACATGTGAATTTCTTGATACCTGTCAAGCAGACTTCAGACTTAGTTTTTCCAGGCTAATAAGTTCTGGCAAAACTAGTCTGTCTGATGTGTTTTGGTTACAGGGGATGTGTGGCGTCTGAATCACAAACAGCATGTGATAGTGCATAGTGTATGAGACTAACTTCATGTTCAACAAATCAGACATTCTGATTTGGATCAGTTCTTTCCCAAAATATTTCACCTTGATTGTGTTCACAGCCATTAAGGATTTAAGGAAATTGCTCCGAAAAATTGTTTCCTGTGAAACATTTGATCTTGGAAACCGTGCTCTGGTGGATAAAGAAACTTAGAATAAGTTTCCGACTGATTCTAAAAACAAAACAGATACCTCTGTTCCTTAACTGTTAACAGTTCTCAGTTCCTTAACATCACTTCAATCTAGATGCTCAGACACCGCAGTATTTATCAGAAAGACCTATGACAGGATCACTCAAACTCTGTACTGAATTTGGAATAACGTTTAAAAAACCTGGAATTTCACATATATATAAAATAAACTTATTTATATTCATAGACAAAATACAAGTTGGGTGTTAAATCTGTTTTGTGATTACCCTTAGAAATTAACATTTTACTTCACAAGTAAAGTAAATAGATGGGATTTTTTTAAAGAAGGCATTTTTGTATTTTGTTTCATAATGTGCTGGCTTTGAAACTTGATATAATCTCAGGAGAACACACGTAATATCATGCTTCATCACTTTTTGATATTTACCACTTCCTTGGCTCTCGTAAAGCTTTTCAGAATGATGTTTTACATTTCCTCTACATGATGATTGTTTTAAACCTAATGATATATTTAATGATTAATTTAATTCACTGTTAGAATTGGAAATACATGCTTGTGTTTCCAATTTAAAATATTATGTGATACTATTTAGGAATATATATAATAAATTGCATTCAGAGTAAATGACAATACAAAAAAATCTAAAGTTAATCATTTTTGTATTTATACTTATATTTACATTTTAGGAAAAGTTCATTAGAGCTGTTCCATGCCTGTCTCTATCTATCTTGGTGAATAAGCAAGTTAGTTCAAAGGTACATGTCAGAGTGTGTTTTGATTCAACTTCAGTGTAACTGTACGTTTCAAAAGAAACTGCTCTTCAAGTAATGTGGGATAGGATACATTGCTAATCTCACAGCTGTCTCTCTTATCAGTACTTGTTAATCACACAGTCTGTAGAACAAAGTGTAAATTTGAGAGGTTAGAAATCCAGAGAAAAATGTAACAGAGGTGATAGATTATATGAAACAACTACAATCTGAATATTCTGTAGGAAAGGGAATGCCTTCCATTTTAAATATATGCCTGCATTGGTTGTCCTTAGGAGTATGTACCATATCTTAGACATGTAGAGTATTTTTTAATTGTTATCTGATAATTTTATTAATCTCCTAATTAAAAATTGAGAGTTTTAAGTTCTAAATTTCAAGGACAACATCCTTAAATAAGTTCCCACTTACAGGAAAGGATTGTTCAGTGCATTTTTTAAATCCAAGTTCTTCAGCAAGAGGGATATAATCCAAATACCCTATGTGCTAGCACATATTTAAAATTATTTTGTACTTGGTTAGAAGCTCCCAGATGAT
>VZTU01020802.1:3709-24072 GCA_013400835.1 Zapornia atra | reverse complement strand
GATGTTAAAAAGTGAGTAGCCGTTTTTTAAGGAAAAAAGCTTAATACTTCCTTTGTACTGTAAATGCATCCTCATGGAAAGATACTGCATGAAACTGGATAGTTGAAGTATATTTTTTTAATTACTACTTAATTCTATTTTGTGTTGGTTAATTTTTGCAGTGTTGTTCTTTTTTAGGAAATTGAGTATTGAGAAAGAAGTGTTTTAAAATAGTTCAGTGTAGCTAGTCTACCCAGAAGCCTTCGAACAGTCGCTGTCAGTCAGATTTGCTAGCCACTACACTCAACACTCTGCCAATACAAACTTAATTGTTTACAAGCTCTCAGTTTTGCAGCTTGCCAGTGACAGCTTATAATTATGGTATTTTTAAATAAATCTTAAGAACTTTATCATAAAGGAGGTGTCTGAATAACAGATAGTATATTGCCTCTAAAATGGTATTTGTTGAAAACATCAGACTTTTTTGAACAACAATTGCTTCAAGTTGTGGATAGAAATACTCTTTCTGAAAATTTACTTCCTCTCTGAGTGATCTTCCTTCTCTCTGTATCCAGCAGCTTTGTAAAGGAATCATGAGGGTTTGCTGTGTTTTTAATTTAAAAGAAGCTCTTTTAGTTGGTATTACTTGTGTGGCCAACTTTTAGAAAGAAAATGGCAAAAGCTTTGTAAAATTTACATCTATCTCAGTCAGCAACCAATTTTCAGCTTTCAACTGTTTGCCTTTATTTTGCTAACACAGGTTGCATATGCTGTGTGAATTGGAACATAGTATTGGACCAATGTTTCAGCAACCAGATGGTGACCACAGTAGAGATTCCCTGAACTGGTGTGCTCGTATTGAAATGACCCAAAACTCTTACAGAGCAAAAGAACCCATTTTAGCACTGCGAAGGGCTTTGCTTAGCCTCAGTAAAAGGTAAGAACATGATTATTTCTTGTCTGTGTCATATTCTTAGTAACATTCTGGTTGTCCACATGCATGTTAGAAGAGGGAATATAAACAATGGAAATTTATGCTGTAGACAAAAGCAGCCCTCTCCAATATTACCTACCTTCCAAATAGAAGTGGCAAGTGGTTTCTACAGGAAAGGTAAATAGAAATGGGCAAAGAGTATTTTCTAGGTCTAAATGAAAAAAATGTGAAACAGAAGTATTACAAATAATTTTAAATTATAACTATGTAGTATATATATTGTTGAGAAATTGTGTTTTAACACCTTAAGACTGTAAAGTAGCATTCATTACTGAAATTTCATTTCCTGCCAAAATATTTCTGCAGCCAGGATTACAGTGAGCTTGTTGGTCAGTGTTGGCTCCAGAGTGCTAGAGTTGCAAGAAAAGCTGGTCATCACCAGACTGCATACAATGCTCTTCTGAATGCTGGGGAATCTACACTCTCAGAACTCTATATAGAAAGAGCGAAGTGGCTCTGGTCCAAGGTAAAGAAAATAAAAATGGAATGTACTTTCTTATATTTCTTCAAGAAAAAAGGCACACAATCAGTATATGTAGAACAAAACATGTCAGCTGGGCTGTCAACATGTTCTGGTTGCAGTTGAGCCACAGGAAGTTTTTAACTCCAGCTGCTAGTCATCCTTTTTCTGTGTCCATTGACTTCTGACAGAAATGAGCTGTTGGATTACCTGCCTCTGGCAAAGCAGCCACGGAAAATTTAAATGATCTTAATAGTAGATCTTTCCCTAATAGTATCCTTTTAACTAATAGAGGTAGGCATCAAACATGGGAGCAATTCTTGTGGTAAACCTGAAGGGACAACAATGCTGAGATAACAGGGGAATATAAGAAGCATATGAAGTCAGTAATATTCTGTGCCTACAGCCAAAAGGGTCTGCAAAACACTCGGGGACATAGCTTTGCTTTAATAATAACTACAAAGTAGATGTTTTACATCTTTATATATTTTACATATGCATTTAAAATATGGAAAATGTTTTCTTCTTTCTCTTAGGGTGAGGTTCATCAGGCACTCATTGTTCTCCAGAAGGGGGTTGAGCTGTGTTTCCCTGAAAATAAAGCACCACGCAGTAGCAAAAATCAGCTTATCCATGGTCGGGCGATGCTGTTAGTGGGGAGATTTATGGAAGAAACTGCTAACTTTGAAAGCAATGCGGTTATGAAAAAGTATAAGGTAATTTGATATACTAGTATTAACAAGACAGAAGTTTTGAATAATGATATATCCCTTAAGTAAGCTATTATTATGCTCGTGCTGGTGTGAACCAGTGTCAACATCAGTGCGATTAAATGGTGTATCGACGTGTAGGATGGGAAGTAGTTCTTGTTGTTAAGATTTAACTATCTGAATTAGCTTTAATAAAACAACATGTCAGTGCAAGGAAGTCTACAGTTCCCAACAGTAGGCGCTAAGAATCCCTCGTATAATTCTTCTAAAGTTAAAAAAGGAGCATGGCTTTTTTCTTATGCATGCTGAAATTAGACTTCCTCACTCAAGTGTGGGGTACTTTACATAGACAGTGAGATAACTTGGTGATACATCGCAATACTCTTCAGATTTTCTTCACTCTGGTGGTGACTTAGAACTGTGCTTTAAATAAGCTTGCAGGCTCTGAAGGACTAGGAAAAAGGGGCAACTGGTACATTTTTCTTCAGTAGCACTACACTGCTGCTTCTTGCTGTGCCAGTGAAATAATGTTTTGGCACTGCTGTTGAGTACTAAACCAGGACCTGATGAGGATCTTTGTGTTTCCTTGAAAGCGGCACGTCTCCTAGCTAGGTTTTGGCATTTGGTACTGTTAATGCTTACTTCTGTCTTACTGATTGAAGTACTTCTGTAAGTCATTTAGAGGAAAATCTAACTGATGTATCAAATCAAATGAAGGTTGAAATAATGGAAACTAATGACACTTCAGTGAGTTATATTCAAATAATAATGCTTAGAATTCTTTCCTGTCTTAAGTATCGGCACTGTACACAACCCAGTGTCATTAGAGAATGGATGTTAATGGAAGCTATTTTTAATGAAACTATACTCTTTCCTAGTTGAGGAATTCTGTGTCATTCCACCTTGAATTAATTTACTGTCTCCAAGTCCAAAAGGTATTTTAGGAACAAACTTCTGGTTTGTATAGGCATTTATTTTGGGCAAAATTACAATGTTTAAAGTTAGAAAGTTATGACTAATATCTACTAATTTTTTAGTTACTACTAAATTTCGTGCATGTACTTTGCACAGAGGTAGCTAATTAATACAAGGTTCTTAATTCTCTAGATTATGATATTTTTTAATTTCAATTTCAGCATCCTCTTTACAGTAATTATCTCTTCATTTTGTTGCAGGATGTTACGATTTTCCTGCCAGAATGGGAAGATGGACATTTTTATCTTGCTAAATACTATGATAAATTAATGCCGATGGTAACTGACAACAAGATGGAAAAACAAGGAGATCTGATTAGATACATAGTTCACCATTTTGGGAGGTTAGACCCCGGGGGAACTGTGCTTAGGTTCTACAGGAGGGTGACTTCTATACTGGGGAAAAAAAAATGAATATATTGTACTTTGATAGTTCACACTGATTCAAATTTTTAAGCAACATCATGAAATTAAATACTGCATGCTTCCTTTTTTTATTTTCATACCTAATTTTTCCTCTGACTGAGCAGTTGTTTCTCTTGTGCAAGACAGCTAGTTAATTCATCTGCAGTTCTGATTTAATAAAAGCAAAATCTTTATATTTTAGTAAGCTTTTAGTCATTGCATATGCATTAAAATGCCAAACATTCAAAAGTCTAGAATGGAATGGGAAACTACTAAGGATGTAAAATGTATAATGCTTCTAATTTATATCATTAATCTGCTGTAACATAAAAATGTATTCACAGGTCTCTACAGTATGGAAACCAATTCATCTATCAGTCAATGCCAAGAATGCTATCTTTGTGGCTGGACTTTGGAGCAAAAGCATATGAATGTGATAAAGGTAGAATGCTTTTTCCCAATACAAAATTCCTGTGTCATACTCATGAATATGTGATTGAAAGAGCAGTGAAGTATGTTTCCAGCTCAATGTTTAGACTTGTTATCTAGAAAGAACTACTATTCCTCCTTTAAGCTACAGGATGTCAGTATACAGGAGAGTACTAATTATTGTAATTAAACCTTCCAGAGTTTTTAAAAATACATATATTGAGATAGCAGTATTCCTCAGGTAACTTAAGTCAATAAACAGATTTAGGGAAACTCATCTGTTACCTCTTCAAAGTTGTCTCATGAGTAACGAGCAGTGGTTTTGTGTATGCTTGCTACTGTAAAGTGTTGTGCTTTGGGGCTTGGTTCCAACTGCTGAAATAATTCTACTGAAATGGTGGGGGGGCAGGGGGGAGGATCTGTTGAGGCATGTGAAGCTACTACCATAGATGTATTTTGGGTGGGAGACACTACTACAAATGGAAACTGCAAACATTGTCTGTAGTGAAGCAGACAGTTGTAGCTCCTTGATCTTGACCTGCTTCTATATGCTTAGGTCAACTGGATCTGGCTGCAGATGCATCACTTGCCGCTTTCTGTGTTGTTGATGTTCTTCTCATGCTGGGCCCTGAGGGGGCAAGAGTGGGGATAGCAACAGATGTGCTAATTTCATCCCTTGTAAAGACTCTTCCCTCTCTACTAAAGAACATTAGAATCCTTTTACTGGGGGAGTGGAGTGATTTTGGTTTGTTCTATGCAATTTCATCACTTTAGATGAGTAATAGATGTTCTAGTTTAAGACTATAAGGAAAACTTATTTGATACTGCCTCTTCCATGTTCTTGTTGTCCGTGCTGGTTTATTTCCTATTGTTCTGGCTAGTTAAAAAGTATTAAGTCATTTGCTGTGTTAAAAGGAATTTTACAATAGGAGCTTTTTGGCTCATGGAAATTGCCCACAAAACACATCTCTTTAGGCTTGACTTAAATGACTTTACATTTCCAATGGAAAAATAAAGGAACATCATCTTGTCCTCTTGTATTTTTCAGCTAGTCGTTCAGAGCGGGTTCAAATGAAAAATGATTTAGCTAAAATAAATAAGGTGATTACAGAGCACACGAGTCACCTGGCACCTTACCAGTTCCTGACAGCTTTTTCTCAGTTAATCTCCCGAATCTGCCATTCTCATGATGAAGTCTTTGCAGTTCTGATGGTGATTGTCGCTAAAGTGTTTTTAGCTTATCCACAGCAAGCCATGTGGATGATGACTGCTGTCTCCAAGGTACCTTGATAAGTATAGCTGCACCTTTATTAAGCTTGTACAACAATTTTCCTCAGAGATAAACGTTAATACGACTTACTTTAAGATGATAAGAAGGTACTGAGAGTTTTGTTTGCTGTGATACAGTGTTGTGGAACAGGGTATCAATGATAATTGCAGTCTAAAGTTCAGATACTATGGTTTAAATGTTCCAAATTAGAATACTAACACACATCCTGACTTGCATGATGGATTAGGAAAGGAAATTTGAGTAACGAATACCTAAAGAATTGGGTATTTAAGGACACTAGAGCTTGTTGGTTATAGTAGTTGTAATAATACTCACAGTTTTATAATTAAATAGTGAACTCTGTGCCTTCTTTACCATGAGTGCTGATTAGCTGGACATGAGCCACCAATGTGCATCTACAGCCCAGAAGGCTAACTGCATCCTGGGCTGCATCAAGTGTGGTCAGTAGATCGAGAGGTGATTCTGCCCCTCTACCCTGCTCTAGTGAGACCTCACCTGGAGTACTGTGACCAGCTTTGGAGCCCTCAACACAAGAAAGACATGGATCTATTAGAGCATGTCCAGAGGAGGGCCACAAAAATGATCCAAGGGCTGGAGCACCTCTCCTATGAAGACAGGCTGAGAGAGTTGGGCTTTTTCAGCTTGGAGAAGAGAAGGCTCCAGGAAGACCTTATAGCGACCTTCCAGTACCTGAAGGGTGTCTATAAGAATGCTGAGCAAGAACTGTTCATGAGGCCATGTACCAGTAGGACAAGGGGTAATAGTTTTAAACTTGAAAAGGGTAGATTGAGGTTGGATATTAAGAAGAAGTTCTTCAGTGAGGGTGGTACAACACTGGAACACGTTGCCCAGAAACATAGTGGAGGGCCCATCCCTGGACATATTAAAGGTCAGGCTTGACAGGGCTCTGAGCAACCTGATCTAGTGAAGATGGCCCTGCTCACTGCAGGGGGGGTTGGACTAGATGACCTTTAAAGGTCCCTTCAAACCGTATACATTCTATGATTCTATTAGAACAAGATAGACTTTGTCCTGGTAGTAAAGCCATTCCAAAGCAAACTGGAGAACATGGTGCATACCGTTTCTTTACGGCTGGTGAAATGATGTTCAGGATACATTGTCATATTCTTGAATATTGGCCGTTATGGTGTGGAACTCCCAAAAGTGGTTTTGGAAAGGAATAACACATATACACACACATCCCACAACCATACCACTTCAGTACTTGTTGAAGTATGACATTTCAGTTGGAGAACATCCTTCTCTGGATATCAAATGTGACAAGCAATCCGTAGAGAAAAGAATATATTCCCATGGGGTTTGGGACTTTTTTAAAGTTTCTGTTATTTCTTTGACTGTTGTTTAGTAAACTTTAACTTTCCTCTTTTCAGTCATCTTACTCTACGCGTGTCAATAGATGTAAGGAAATTCTCAACAAAGCTATTCACATGAAGGAATCTTTAGGAAAGTTTATTGGAGATGCAGCACGCCTTACAGATAAGCTATTAGAACTGTGCAACAAACCGGTACTTACATGCATTAATTTATATATTTTTCTAATAGAATTGTTTAAAAATGTTACACAGGAGCTTTTCTGATAGCTTTCATTGGTCATTTCATTATATTACTGCAATTTAACAGAAACTACACTAACTTGTAGAAGATTGGGGGTTTTTTTCGTTTTTTTTTTTACTTAATAAGACTGTTTTTTAAAAGTCGAAAATGGCTCTAAATTGACCAAACTGTAAAATATTTCAGTATATAAAATTTCACATTGCTTTATGCTTTCATGTGTGATGTTTGCCCAGTAACTTTCACAGGCTTTAACTATGGAAATGTGCTGGTGGTGTTCTCATGAACAAATGAACTTGATAATAAAGGCAAAACTAAATAAATTTGTTCATTGCTCAGTATTTACTGAGTGAAAAATACGTGTGCCATAAAGGCCAGATAGATTTACTTTTGACCACTCCCATTTAATTTGAAATGCAGCTTGCAATTTTTATTATTGCCATAAGCATTTATGATTCTATTAGTTCATGTGAAGAAGCAGTAATATTTAAAGTGCTTATTATTAACTTTTGAACTTCTTTTTTTTTCAAGGTTGACGGAAACAGCTCCACATTAAGCATGAATATTCATTTCAAAACACTTAAGAGATTAGTGGAAGAGCACACATTTAGTGAAATTCTCATTCCCTTACAATCTGTAATGATACCAACTCTTCCTTCGATTCCTGGTACACATGCCAACCATGACCCTTTTCCTGGGTGCTGGGCCTACATTGCTGGCTTTGATGATACGGTAAGCCTCTAACTGCCACCTCATTTTAAACTTCTTGCTAAGTAAATATTGCTGCAAATATATCTTAGTTCCCTAGAAGTGGAGGAGTAAGTAGTAAACTTCACAATTACTTTAGCGAAAAATGAGTGGCATCTGTCATAACAGCCTGAGACAGATATGGCTTCTGGGTACTAAGTAAAATTTTGGTTTGAGGTTAATATGCTGTGGCACTGTGGAAGTGCTAACATGATTGGTTGCAGGGCTTTATTACAGTTAGACACTTCATTTTGGATGATCTTGATACAGGTGTTAATAAGGAATTTAATATTTTCCTTAGGTGGAAATTCTTGCCTCACTTCAAAAGCCAAAAAAGATCACCTTGAAAGGTTCAGATGGGAAATCTTACATTATGATGTGTAAGCCAAAAGATGATCTAAGAAAAGACTGTCGGCTCATGGAATTCAACTCCCTAATTAATAAGGTTTGATGAGTTAGACAATACTATGCACCATGTGTACTGATGAGAACAAAATGCTGAACTGTCTAATAGAAAACCCAAAACCTTGCCTTGAGATAAAGCTTACTGGAAGAGAAGTAGTGTGTTGCAAATTATCTTATTTCTGCAAAAATCAGTGGCAATTGATAATCTATAATATCTTAAGGACTTGTGAAAACAGTAACAAAATATAACCTTTTGCCACAACTATTGCTTCTTCAGAGGGAGGGATAAAAAGCCAAGGTGGGAAAGGTTATTTACAGTAACTAAAGAACTGCAGACTTTTTGCTGTCATGCTTCCTATCAGGATTTTCCAGTATTTTTAAGGAGAAGTAGGTGAATCCATCTTTTAATGCTAAAAGTGCTGCCATAATTCTTATTTCAGTTACTGTTTATTTCTCAGCAATATGCTTACGGTTAAGGTACCATGTTTTCCATGAGATTAAAGCAAATGATAGCATTCCTGAATCACTAAACCACTTAGTTCCAATACTGCTTTTAAGGGATTTAAGCCATGTACAAATTATGCAGTTTGACTATTTTATTGCAAACAGAACAGATGAGCATTTTGCTTGCATTTCACCTAGTGCAGACAGTGAAGCTTAGAATTTTAAATTCTAGATTGTGATTGGAAAAAAGATATAGATATAATAATGTTATTGAATATGTTTTGAGTCTATGTTAGCTGTTTATCTTATTTTTCTTTCATGAGTAGTGTTTGAGGAAAGATGCAGAGTCACGCAGGCGGGAACTCCATATTCGAACCTACGCCGTTATTCCCTTAAATGATGAATGTGGCATAATTGAATGGGTGAACAACACTGCTGGCTTAAGAAACATCCTGATAAAACTTTATAAGGAGAAAGGTAAAGAAATATATTAGCCTATGGTGAATTATTTATATATATTTTTTAAGAGCTTATATCTTTCCTAGTAGATGAGAAAAACGACAAGGATCATATGAAGTTCTAAAGATGCAGTCGTGTATCTTTATCTTCAATATATTGTTCTTCGTATGTGTGGTAGACTTTCAGATGGAAGAGAATGGGTGTTTGCAGTAAGCAAGTTCCTTATGAGAACTGATAACACAATCATCTTAATACGTTCTTTTATACAAAGATGTAAGTCATGTCAGCAGCATGTCTATGTGCAACACTGAATAATAGAAAGGACTGTGGACTACTTTAGATTAGATCTGTTGCTTTTCATTTCTGGTATGTTTGTGTGAGATAATTTAGATAACTTATAATTGAATCAAGGTTGAGGGTACAGCAACTGTCCCAGGAAAAGATCAGATTTCTTTTGAATGTCTTGTCAACAAAGCAAGTTTCTGGTCAGTGCCATACAACTTCAGGAGGAAATTTTGCACATTATCTGTATGGATACAGAAGTCTGGGAGTTTGGAATTCCAAATATGAGCTGAAGACAATGAATGGCTTTGTGAGGGTGGAAGTGTGTTTTGTGTGTGTTCCCCCACTCCACCCCATAGTGATTGGTAGAACTGGTAGCATGTTTGCCAGGTCTTCTTTTTCAGTTGGCATGATTTTTTAATTTACTTTCCAGTACCCCACTACCAGTGTGCTCTATGGGTTGTTTTCCATTTGATTGTTTATTTCAGTTTTATGGAGATGTTGATCTTCTCTAAAATGCCATACTGGAGTAGTACAGGTAAGACTTTATATTTGGGGGTTTCTTTTGCCTAATTGAGGAGGTCTATTACAGGCATCTATATGACTGGGAAAGAATTGCGTCAGCATATGCTTCCAAAGTCGGCACCTTTGCCTGAAAAGCTGAAAATGTTCAAAGAAGTCCTTCTGCCTCGACATCCTCCTCTCTTTCATGAATGGTTTCTTAGAACGTTTCCTGATCCAACATCATGGTGAGTGACTAGCATTGGGCTAGCTCAAGCATATCTACTTTTGGTTTATGTCACATGACTGAGACTTATATCTGATTCTTATTTTCCAGGTACAACAGTCGGTCAGCCTATTGTCGTTCTGTTGCAGTTATGTCAATGGTAGGTTACATACTTGGACTAGGAGACCGTCATGGTGAAAACATCCTGTTTGATTCTTTGACTGGTGAATGTGTGCATGTGGATTTCAACTGCCTTTTCAATAAGGTGAGAAACGCCACTGGTTGAAGATGCTTCTTATTTTATTTATATCCATGTAAGTTATACATTTCTACTGTCATGCTTTTTTCTTTTTTTTCCTGTTTTCTCCCCACTTTTTTTACTTTAATGTATCTGTGTGTTATCTCTCTGGCTCTGTTTTTTATTCTTCCCAGACTGTTTGTTGGGTACACGTGAAGAGTTTGTGATTGCTCAGTATATGGCATTAATGAAAGCCAGCTTTTTGATTTAGCCAGTATCAGATGAGCTGATATGGCAATATTGAAACAGCCCAAATTTTAGAGTGTTCCTATTTTGTGACTCTCCGCTCCCACCTTCCAACCAAAGCTGTAATTGCTGCCTTCAGAATTGTGCTGCTGTGAAGTTTCTGTTTTCTCCCTTACAAATTCAGCACAAAAATTCCAGTGGTTCTGTAAAAACAAAGAGCAGAAATTGTGGCTGGAGTGGGATTTGGAGTTTTGATGGTTTTTTTGAGATGCTTTTAATGTGGGACATGTGCTCTTTAATTCAGATAGGTGAGATAGAGATACTGTTTATTTCTCTCGCTTTCTTTTTAGTAAGCCTAGATCATCCTACACAACCCTTAATTTAAAAAAAAAATTACTTTAAGCTAACATGCATATTATAAAAGCTAGCATTTTTTATGAGTCTACAGAGCAGCAATATATATTTAGAACAAAATTTTATACCCTGTATTAGTATACTAAAACAGGGGATAAAGGTTACTTGGACATTGGTATCTCTTATTCACTGTACCTTCTCTTTAACAGCTGAGGAGGAATGTGATCTGTGCAAACATCTCTTTTCAGCTAGGAAACTGCCACTGACAAAGATGAGGAAAACCACTAAAAACAATGCAAGTGTTACCTTTTAATAATGCTTAAAATGCTCAGGGCATGCCCTTTTTCTCTCTGTGCAAAGGGAGAAACTTTTGAAGTTCCAGAAATCGTTCCTTTTCGTCTCACTCACAACATGGTTAATGGAATGGGCCCAATGGGGACAGAAGGTCTCTTCCGAAGAGCCTGTGAAGTCACGATGAGGCTGATGCGTGATCAGAGGGAGCCTCTAATGAGGTACAGCAACTGGTTTTGCTACAAACTCTGAAATAGCTTGTTTGTAGTCTAAACATCTGAAACAGTAACTGCTGGTCAATGTACTGGTTCAATGTACATGTGCCTGTCATGAGCTTAGTCTTACTATGACAAGCAGTTAAATATCAAACAGTGTAAATAATCAGTGGTAACTTTAGACTCCTGTCAGTGTTCTTGTTTTGCAAATGAAATGTATTACATATGTATCTTATCCTTTTATTTAGTGTCTTAAAAACTTTTCTCCATGATCCCCTTGTTGAATGGAGTAAACCTGTTAAAGGGAATACAAAGGCACAGGTGAATGAAACTGGAGAAGTTGTCAATGAAAAGGTTAGTTTTAAGCAAGCATAGCAAAAGGTATTCAAATGCAAAAATGTCAGTTATGGTTGCAAGCTATATATTTTCTAATTAAAACTTAACTGTCTTGTCTTTTCTTTCATTTAAAAAATCCCTCTGGTTGTTTCTTCTTGAGTATCTCTGTGTTTATAATTCTTATCTGTAAAGAGACTTTTTATTGATAGGAAATGTAATTAATCTGCTAAAGAACTAAACAAAACCAAGCCTACAATTCTCTTGTTAGTGTTACTAAGTCAAGGACAACATCAACAGAAACAATAGGACAGACAAGGTTCTTGCTACCCCTTGCTCTGACTGTTACACAGGCCTCCAGCTTTACAGTGATGGTGACCTCTGGAGTCCTTTCCATCCATGTTTTTGTGCTTTTCATGAGTGGACAGTTATTATTGGATAAATATTGGTTAAACTTAGGATGTCATGTTTCTTTTGTATCTGCTGGTAAATACTGTATTGTCATCTAAAGCACAGCTTGCACAAGCTCTAATTGACTTTCCCCTTTGCAAAAATTCTGATTTGTCTCTTCTTGCATTAAAAGGAATAGTTAGAGAAAATAAATATGGGCAATAGCAGAAAAAAACAAGGGAGCACTGATAAACATGGCAACTAAGATAAGGGTAAACTACAATACTAAAGCTGTATTACAGAAAAGAACTTAACTGAGCAATTTGAGCACAGCAAATCTCCTGGTCTTCAAACAGCTACTGAGCAGGCTGTGTCTGTATAACCTTTATTTTAGTTACAGCACCACCCACATAGTTGCATATGGCACCAAACCAGAAAAAGAGTTAACAATTAAAATGAAATACACAAGTATAGTTGGTATGACCTGGCTACTCTAGTGGGTTTGGAACAATTCATCTGTACTATCTCAGCACAACATGGTGTTAGGCTTCCTCATTTTCAGTTGCTCGTATTTTTCACCTATGTTTTCCAAACTAGGTATCTTCTTTACTTTTATCCAAAATTCCAAGAAAAACACCAGGAAAATCTTTATTTGAAAATAATTTTATGAAATAAAGCATTCTAATGCTCTCAAATACACTTGCATAGCTTTTCAATCTTCTCTGATAATTTTTGTTTATAAAAATATAAGACAACCCATTTTAAAAATTGCTATAAAAACCAGAATTTTCTTTATTTTCAGAGTAGACCGAGATTTCAAACACATCCTAATAAATTATTTTTAAAGAACTGGAAGTTCATGGATAGTTGCAATACTCTTTTCTTTTTCCCTTTTTCTTTGTTTCCAGGCCAAAACACATGTCCTTGATATAGAACAACGGCTGCAAGGTGTCATAAAGACTAGAAACAGAATAAAAGGGTTACCCTTGTCTATTGAAGGCCATGTTCATTACCTGATTCAAGAAGCAAGTGACGACAACCTGCTCTGCCAGATGTATATGGGCTGGGCTCCATATATGTGAAGTTTTGCTCACTTTGGAACGATACTATTCACAAATGGTGCAGCTATAATATTCGTGAGCAAGTATTAATCAGTGATAACTGGTTAATTCTGTTGATTTTTGATTGTAAGCAGCAGAATGATCTTAATATGAAATCTATGTAAAATATACAATACACTTGCAGGTATGTTATGAATACACTTCCAGATGTTTAAGATGTTATGACTTATGTTCTGTATACATATAGAAGGCAGTACATGGGAACTGCTTACAAATTAGACTCTGCAAGTTTCTTACTCTGAAATTTTTTCACAATGTTGAAAGAATGCCTTCTTTATAAAGAAGTACTGTATATTTTTGTAAAGTTTTTTTTCCTCATTCAGCTTACAGATTAGAAAACCTGACATTAAAGTTTTACACTGATATGATGTAAAGTGATTCTTCCAATTTTTTCTATTCATAATTCAGAAGGGCTTTCTAAAAATAATTAGTATTTCTTTTCAGCAGTAGAGCTTGAGCTTTGGTTTCTTTGCCTTTTTACCATCAGGGCAGGCTCTATCTGCAACAGCATTTGGGATCTCAGATTGTACCGTGAAGAAACAGATTACATGTTTTCAATCTGTTTGCTTAGCCCTTACCTGCTTGCTGAGGAACCCTGGTGAAGGGAAGGGCGCAGAGCTGTGAGTCGGAGGAGGCCAACAGCATGGCTTCTACCACCAGTGCATCGGGCAAGGGCTAGGATCTGTGACTTTAACATCCCTTCTGCCTCCTCAGATCTCTGTGAGTCCCTCTTCCCGCCTTTGTAACAAGCGTGGCTGTAGGGAGTGGTTTTGAAAACTCCATTTCAGGCAAAGTGTTTTGACAGGGACAAGAGCAGGGTCATTACGTAGCCTAACTTACGATCATGCTTATCTGGGCATCCAGACGGGAAGGTGGGGGGGGTGGGGGTTGGAGGGGGGTGTGGGGCGGATAGGGACAAAGTTCCCTCCCTTGTCCTGCAGCAGAGCATCACTCGCATCTGGTACGGTATTTCTGTTCCTGCAGCTCTGAGACACTGTGCTGTTAGCTGCTGATCCCAGTTCCCCCTGGTTCCGTCCACAGGCTCTACCAGCGCTGAGGCAGGTACTGATTTCCGTCACACGGACTAGAGCTGCCCGGCCGGGCCTGAGGGCACCGGGGCGCTCCCGGGAGCTCCCGCGTAGGGCTGCAGCCCGCGGACACCGCTCGCCGACCCCTCGGTGAGGAGGAAAGGGGCGGCGCGGTGGCTGCGCCAGAGGGCGGTGGAGCTAGCCCCGCCCCGCGCCAGCAGCGCCGCTCTGTCCGCCGCTCTCTATGGTCGGCGCGGGCGGCCCCGCTGTCAGTACAACGCGCCGGAAGGAGGGCGGAGCGTGGCCCGCGGTTGTTTGGGTCTGGCGGGGCTACGCGGGCGGCGGGGGCCATGGGGGTTCCCAAGTTTTACCGGTGGATCTCGGAGCGGTACCCCTGCCTCAGCCAGGTGTTGAAGGAGCATCAGGTAAGCTGGGAGCGGAGCGCTGCTGCCCTGCCACGGGCCCGTCTCCGCGCCGGGGCGGAGGAGGGGGATCCTGACCGGCCCCTCGGCGGGACGAGGGACCGGGCCTGGGCCCCGGCCGGGCTTCGCCTGGGCCCAGCTCGCGAGGCTGAGCCGAGGCCCGCTCACCGTGAGGCGGGTCGGGTCGGGGCAGGGCAGGCGGCTGCGCCTCCGGNCTCGGCGAGACCCGCAGCTCGAAGCGGCCGAAAGCCGCGGGATGGCGGCGTGCGGTCGCTGGGAAGCGGGCGAGGCTTTGGGATCCCCCCTGGAAGCCCGAACATCCGACCTGAGGTCGCCCTTCGCGTACAGCAGTGCCGGGAGCCAGCTGTCGCCGGTCAGCGACGCAGGTGTTTGCTCTCCTCCTTACATGCGAGCACTGTTTTCATAAGCACCCGAACCACGCTATGTCCCGCGGCAGTGCCCGGCCCGGAGCGTTCCCCCGCGGCGTGGCGATGCCCGGCTCCCAACGGCCCGGCGCTCTCCTTTCGCTTTTGTTTACCCGGCGGCCGCGCTCCTTCCCCGGCCCGACCGAAACTCCGCGGTGCCCCCTCGGCACCCGGCGGCCCTTCGTCTCCCTCGGGTAGCCGGCCGTCGGAGTTCCCTCGTTACCGGCCTCGGAAAAGTTACTGCTGCTGACGACGAATGGCACAGTAATGACGAGGGACAGGTTTTACCGCTCTGCTGTTTCCTTGTTGTCCTGTACGTCAGACAGTTTGCATTAATAGAGCACAAATGGGAAGGACGTTAAAGCCTTCCAAAGGAAAGCCGTAGATAATGCTGTTAGCAGTCAGATAAATCGTCGTTTGGTACCTGTTAGAATCAAGCTCTTAGCTTTGGATTGTCATTTTCAGCTGGTGTTATGGATGTGCTTTTATTGCCTAAATAAGGATGTTCTGAGATGAGTCAGTAATGATTGAAGGCATGTTTGGCTGTTGATACACCTTTTGTAAACAGATAGAATTTCAAAAGACTGAATTGCCATTGTATCAATGTGTCTAAGATGTCCTGTTCAAGTGATCCCAAATCCAGATGTTTGACTCTTCCTTCTACTTTTAAAGCTTCATTCTTTTCTTACGGTTTGTTGGATTTCACTACAGCATCTCACATGGTCCAGGTAGCAAGGCTTTTCAGCTGTTTTGTTAAAAGCCTGGGCTGCTCACTGAAATTGGTGGCAGCTTTGAACTTCAACTGAAGAACAGCGAACTGCAGTGGCTGAGGGAGTCAGCATGTGCCTGCTCTAACCAGGGGAACAGCAACAAGGGATAGTACCTATGGTACATTCTGAAAGAGGCTCTTAAACAGAAAGCACAACTCAGTACTAATGTCAGACTTTAGCTTTTCTGAAGACTAGGTGGTGTAAGGTTATGTGGAATGCTTACTCTGTATAAAAGAGAAAACATCTACATTGTCATCTGTAATATTAACAGTAGCCTGTATCCTCATTCTTCCTTTTCTGTGCCACATCATTTGAACACAGACTGACCCATACTGGTGTCTAGATTAAGATTTTTTTTTTGCTATTATAGAAAAAAAAAATTACCCAGAGTGAAAGGCAATTGCTATGTAAAACACATCATTATACTGTAATTGTACTATAGCTGTGCTTCGTAACAGGTCATCCGATTTTCATATGTATATTGCTTCTATATAAGAGCTTTAGTTTTCAGTTTTCATCTCTTTAGAATGCTGCCTCTGCAGTGCCTTGCTTTTCCATATGTGTAAGTGGTGTCTGTGTGGATGATGTGGTTTGAGCACGTTGAGAGCAGTTTGGTTGCTGAATTTCACTGTACTGAAGGTCATTATGCACAACAAAAGACCAAGTATTGCAGCTGACTAGAGACTCTTCCCAATCCTGCCTCTTGTTTCTTTTCTTCATCATTCCTCTTTCTGAAATAATTGTGTTTCCCCTACTTCTGGGTGATAAATACAAGTCCAACAACATGCCTTTTAAAATTATGTGGAAATACATCAGCAGCAATGCTACAGGAGATGACAAAAAGTTAGCAGTGCCTTTATTCAATTGTAGCAGGAGGATTTTCCTGATCAGTCATGGTGGTGGATTAAAGAATAGATTCCTTTATTGCAAATTGCTCTTCTGTATGTTTGGTGGCTTTTTGCAACAAAAAGATAACAGTCCCTTTGCTTTGTACATTCATTGGTGCTTGTACTCTATGTGTTGGTTGTGTGCATTCAAGAGAGGGATTTTTTCCTTTAAAAGAAAGTTGGACTGCTGCAGATAACAGAGAACTAGATGGGGGAAAACCCCCCACATTTGGAAACTGTGGGAAGGAAATTGATGTTATCACTGATAACTACTGCTTTTGGTGGTAGTTGCCACTCTAGACTCATCCATGGCTATTGGTGTAGCTAAAGAGGCAGCATGCAGTGGTCAGGGTAGGAACTGGCTAACAGGGGAGAACCCTAAAGTTTCTTAAGCTGGCTTGGCTTTTGAAATACTGTTGGAAACTGCATGCTCAGTTTTGTAGTTTGTGTTGTTGATAGTGCAGCTATGCACATACGAATCAGGGAAATGTGTGGGGCTGTGAAAAAAGTGAAATTATCCCCTCTTGAAAAGCGTGATTTTTGTTTGCTTTTCCCTTATACAATGTAGAAGATTGGCTGAGCACAGGGGACACAAGTCCTGAGGTACCAGAAACAATCAGGATAGGATAAGGAACTGTTCAGCTGACTTTCTTCCCTGGGAGAATCATGATGACAGATTGCAAGTGCAGACACACCCATAACAAGTGAAGATACTCTTAGCCCATTGGTGTGGAGTAGGTTGCAGGGGAGTCTCCCCACCTTCACTTGTGTTTCAGAGTTCATTGATAGGCTCAGGCACTGATTGCCTTGCTTCAGCTTTTACCAAATTGGTATAACTGTCCCTTTTACAGATCCCAGAATTTGACAACTTATACCTGGACATGAATGGCATTATACATCAGTGCTCACATCCAAACGATGATGATGTTCACTTCAGAATCTCAGAAGATAAGATTTTTGCTGATATTTTTCACTATTTGGAGGTACTGTTCCGCATTATTAAACCAAGGAAGGTTTTCTTCATGGCAGTTGATGGAGTAGCTCCAAGAGCAAAAATGAATCAGCAGCGTGGGAGACGTTTTAGGTGAGAATATTTCTTCTTGCTCTGTCAGAGCTTAAATTTATGCTGTGAAAAGTAAAATATGAGCGATCGTGCCTTGGATAGTAGCTTTATTTTTAGTGAAATTAAAATGTTACTAGTTAAAGTCAGGATTCAAAAAAAAGGAAAGTTGTCTTGTTATTTAGATTTTTCTCTGTGGATGTGGTACTTGGAGACAGGGGGACCTTTTTCCCCATGAAATTTTCTGTGAAATAAACCTGCAGTGGAGATCTTGGAGATGTCACCAGTGGCATCATAACCTGTGAGGGTCTTTGGCATTTTTAGGGGTGGCAGCAGGGACAGGGAGGTGATTGTCCATCTCTACTCTGCCCTCGTGAGGCCCCATCTGGAGTCCTGTGTCCAGATCTGGGGCCCCCAATACAAGAAAGATGTGGAACTGTTGGAGAGGGGTCAGAGGAGCCACGAGGATGATTAGAGGGCTGGAGCACCTGCCCTACAAAGAGAGGCTGAGGGAGCTGGGCTTGTTCAGCCTGGAGAAGAGAAGGCTGCAGGGGGACCTCATTGCAGCCTTCCAGTCCCTGAAGGGAGCTTATAAGCAGGAGGGGATTCAACTTTTTAAAAGGGTAGATAATGGCAGGACAAGGGGGAATGGATTAAAACTAAAGGAAGGAAGGTTTAGATTAGATATTAGGGGGAAGGTTTTTATGGAGAGAGTGGTGAGGTGCTGGAACAGGCTGCCCAGAGAAGTAGTGGATGCCCGGTCCCTGGAAGTGTTCAAGCCCAGGTTGGATGGGGCCCTGGGCAACCTTGTGTAGATCCAGGCCTGGAGGTTGGTGGCCCTGCCTGTGGCAGGGGGGTTGGAGCTCTATGAACCTTGGGGTCCCTTCCAACCCATGCCATTCTATGATTCTATGATTTGTGAATGCTAATTCTGCATACACCTTTTTGGTAACTATAATGGAATGTTCTTGGACAGTCGTAAAGTAAATGAGGCTTCTATTTAAGCTCTGGTTTCCTGTTGATGCCAGTTAGCAAGCTGGCTCAAATACAGAACTGCAAGTGCATTTCACAGTATTTAGAATTGTATTACTGTTTTGGGAGATGTGGAAGCTTTTTTGAACATTGCTGTAAGGAAAGCAAGCCAGTGGCCAGACAATACAGGGACGGTGAGTGAAATGCTTCACAAACAAACTGGGGAAAAAGGACAAGACAAATATTTTCCAGCTGCTGGGTTTTTTTGTTTCTTTTAAAGGAAAAAGTGGAGGTTGAGAAGAAGAGATCAAGAGCTCTAAATAGATATTTGGAGTGGAATAGAGAGAAGGACAAAAACTGAAGATCTTGGTGGCTTTTCTTTTTCTGGTTCAAAAGCATTTATGAAAACCTTGGGCAAGAAAGGCTAGGATTCTGTTTGTTTCTTTCTCTGTGATAAATTGTTCATTCCTCCTACCCAGTGGTGTTCCAACTTGCTGCTTTGTTTAACTGTGTTACTGTTACTGTTCTGGGATAGCTTTTTCAGATGTTTAGATCCTGAGTATTCCTACTGTTTCAACATTAATTTGTTTTCCTTGTGATAAGCCACTCCAGGATCATCTTGGAATCTAAAAGTTAACAGTATCTGAGCAATGACAGATGATCATCATTATTAGGGGAAAAAAAGGCTGTTTTTAAGCCTTCAAAACCACGTTCAGCTTCTATTTAGCTTTCTACATTTAAAAAAAAACCCAACCCAAAACTTTTCAAAAAGTCAACTATATGTATCTTGTCAGTAAAGCTGTACGTGGGATATTAAGTTTTGATTAAGATGCTTCTTTCTCTACTCCCTTTCTCCAAACTGTTTTGGTTTAGATCAGCAAAAGAGGCAGAGGACAAAATAAAAAAGGCATTGGAAAAGGGAGAAACGCTCCCTACAGAAGCCAGATTTGACTCCAACTGTATTACACCAGGTAAGATAATTTGTTCATTATTTACTTGTTTAAATTTATGTGGTTTTAATCTGTATTTTGGCACTATTTTCCTATCTTAAGGCACTTTTTTTTAAATTGGAGGACAGAATCAATAAAGGCTCAAGTGAGTTTGGAGTGCAAGTTTTGATAACTCTTTGTAGGGTTGGAACACTCTCTCATTCTATAAGTGTTTTAGATTTTTATGGGAAAAATGAGACCTCATGGAGAAAAGGAGCTGCTGTCCCCTTCATCTCTTACAGCATTTTCATTTTCTGGGTTGGGTTTTTGCTGTTGGTGGTGGTGGTGGTTGGTTGTTGTGGTGTGGGGTTTGTTTTGTTTGGGTTTGGGGTTTTTTTTCATAAATGCTTTTGATATGTAAATGTAATCTTGAATTGCAAGTTAAAAGCTTTGTGTTTAAGTTAGATTTCTCTTTTCAGGAACTGAATTCATGGCCAGATTACACGAGCATCTTAAATATTTTGTAAACATGAAGATTTCAACAGACAAATCCTGGCAAGGCATAACAGTCTACTTATCAGGCCACGAGGTCATTCTATTTTGTTAATATTTTATTTTAAACAAATTTTCATTTTATAGAGAAATGCTTACTGATTAATTTTGGGGTTTTATTATGCAGACGCCAGGAGAAGGTGAGCATAAAATTATGGAGTTCATCAGATCAGAAAAAGCAAAGCCCCATCACGATCCAAATACAAGACACTGTCTCTATGGCTTAGATGCTGACTTGGTATGTGCCATTAA
>VZTU01020791.1:0-11441 GCA_013400835.1 Zapornia atra | reverse complement strand
CAGCCTTTCCTCATAGAGGGGATGCTCCAGTCCTTTAATCATCTCCGTAGCCGCCTCTGGACCCAGTCCTGTTTCTTGATTTTTTTTCTCTCCTGACAGTCAACTACATGACCTGAAATTCTAATGTACAAAGTTTGTTATGAGAGGTTTTTTTTAAAAAAAAAAAATCCTGAAGGATTTTCCAAAAATATTGGGTGGCATTTAGGTTTTAGGACTCTTTTCAAAGGCTTCATTCACCCAAAGCTNGAAGGCTGTGGGGGGACCTCATTGCAGCCTGCCAGTCCCTGAAGGGAGCTTATAAGCAGGAGGGGAATCAACTTTTTAAAAGAGCAGATAATGGCAGGACAAGGGGGAATGGATTAAAGCTAAAGGAAGGAAGGGTTAGATTAGATATTAGGGGGAAGTTTTTTACAGAAAGAGTGGTGAGGTGCTGGAACAGGCTGCCCAGAGAAGTAGTGGATGCCCTGTCCCTGGAAGTGTTCAAGGCCAGGTTGGATGGGGCCCTGGGCAACCTTGTGTAGCTCCAGGCCTGGAGGCTGGTGTCCCTGCCTGTGGCAGGGGGGTTGGAGCTCTATGATCCTTGGGGTCCCTTCCAACCCAGACCATTCTATGATTCTATGATTCAAAGCTGATGCATTCAACGGAGATGCGGCACAACTCTCTATTTCTTACAGTATTTTAAGCAGGGTTTTCATAGAGCTGGTTGGTTGAGGGTTTATGTTAAGGAAAATAGATATCATCTAGTAACGACTTTCAGGCTGGGGAATTTTAAATCAAAACTAGTCATTCAGAAAACATGTCCTGTCATCTCATCCTCCTAGCCTGTGTACTCCCTAATTTCAAAGGTCCTAGATATGCAGGTTCCAGGCCAAAATTGTATTGCATTTCTCCTGGCTCTGGTTTTTTAAGTGGCTGAGAAGAAAAAGCAATGTGTCCCCTGATTATGTTGCTTCATGAACACCTGCAGGTCTGTAGACTTGTTTGGTCCTGTCTTCCAGACATTGCTGAGCATTGAAGTTCTTCAAACATCATCTCCGAGGTCACAGACTCATCATATTCCAGACAGGAAAACTCAATGACATATTTTTCCAGATTCTTCCAGGTAACCTGGACTAACTGGATTTATTGTGTGTAGTAAGATCTGTCTCCTCATCTCTCATGTCATTATTTCATTTACAAAGCAAGAAGGGATACCCTCTCCCCCCATAGCATTCTTCGAACGCCGCTCCTATCAACCACAGATCTCTGTGACTGTGTTTGACCTGCATTCTTTATGCATCCCATGAATTTTGATGTATTTAAAATAACTTGGCTTGACATGAGCTGGAACATGCAGCTGAACCAGAATGTTTCAATCATCCTGTGGTTTGGAGCTGGCTGGTTTAATGCTATAACTGAGGGCGCAATATGGAATCCATTGAAAAGCCCATAATAATGTTGGAGCTAAACTGATGAGAATACCATTATTTTTGTCTGAATGACCAAAAAAAAAACCCAAAACCCTAAACAAAAAAATCTAACCTAGTTCAGCTTGAATCAAGGGGATGCCACTCCCAGGATAATCTGGAGTCCAGTTCAGCCGGGGTGGTGGATGTGTTGGACAAGGGTAACCCGAATAAAATGCCTTGGCAGATGGCACCAAGAGGTCCTGTACTCCAAGTGCCCTTCAGTAGATATAAGGAGGGGTAAAAAAAAGGAGCCTGGTCCAAAAGGGGCCAACAGGCATGAGGACAAACAATGAAGCATGTTTTGCATTGTGCCTAAGCTATGCCTGGATTGAGCTTCTTCCCATTGTGTCCTCCTGTCCCCGTTCTCCACCTTCTTTTGCTTCTTCAAGCGTCCCATTTGCCCCATCTGAAGGCACAAAATATACTTGGGCTGTTGGTTTGCTGTGCCAGTGCTGCACCCCTCTGCCCTCCAGATCTGCTTGTCTGTAACCCAGCTGGCATGTGTCTTTGGGCAATGTTTCCAGGAGGGTTAAAAGTGTTTGTAGTCCTGCCTGTTTCATGTCACACTTAATCTGGCAATAGAGGGAATGGCCTGCTCCCTCTTCCCTGTGGCCTCAGCTGCATGTTCCCTCTCTCTCCCTTGTGCCAGACCTTCTAATTGGACTTTGGAGAGGTGAATGCGATTGATGAGCTGATCTGATGTGAACCTCCTCAATTTCCTGTCTGATCTGCCAGTTACTCTGATTTACCACCTGGTTGGACAATTGCCAGAGTATCAAAATTTAGAGTATAGAAACCACATAGCTGGAGAAGGAGAAGGGGGGATGGTTGCTGCTCACAGGAGCAATTTACACCAGATTCAGTGTAACATCAACCCACATCCCACGCTGCAGCCATGAGGATGGGAAATGTGTTATCAGCTGGCTGAAGCAGTGATGGAGCAAGGAGTCTTGATAGCACAGAGCTCACCATGGGTGGGATGTCAGACCAGTTTGGGTAAGGTTGTGGTCCCAGTTCCTACCAATGAATTCCTCGTAGCCAGATCCCAGTGATACAACACTGACCCAGGTTAGTAGATACCTGGGTTAAGTATTTCCTAACCTGAGGCACTGCATGTGTTACATTAGTGATGAGCTGGGACCTGTGGCTTCCTCTGCCTCTTGGCCCTTAAGTCATTCCTCTGCCAACTGCAAAGGGCCAGGCAGCATGAAAAATGAGCCAGCACACAGTTATCCCACCCAAATGTTTTTGATCCAGGCCAGTTCACTTCTCTTGGTTTGGTGCTTTGTGTGTCATGGGCTTGCAGAGGTTTAGATTCACTGGGGGGGAGGCTGCTGCCTTGCACCATCAAACTCAGAGTATTAGACTGTGTTTTACTGGGGGGAGTAAGAGGAGACCCACCACACAGCTCATCAGTTCAGAGATCTGAGTAGCTTCCCACTGTGACAGTGCTTTGGTTTTCTTTTAGAAGCTTTACATTTTATACATCATCTTGCACATCGACGCATTCCATGGAAGAAGTCTCCATGCTCTGCAGTTAGGATAGTCACTTCCTAACCCACCCAGGACAATATAACCAGCCTAAATTCCACCCTCAACAATCTTTCCCAAGGGCACTGTGGTAACAAGCTGTGGGTTGAATAGGTTCTTTCAGAGCTGGGAGTGTTTTGTGTTCAGCTTCCATACTGCTTGCTGATGCCACAGCCTTTCCCTTGGGTTTGGGATTGCCTGGACTAGGAAATGTTTTCTGAAGCCCTTGGGAAAGATGATAATTACAAGTAGCCATCACTTGACCCAACAACAACCTGATTCTCCTGAACTGCAGCATACTACTTGTTTCTGGAGATCCAGTGGGAGTGGGAAGCTGTTACCTGGGGAAAAAAGCAATGCACTCAACTGGCTTGTGCACAGAAATTGCAACATTTCTAGGAAGCATTGTCTTCACTGTCCATGAGGTGTGCAGCAATCCACATCTTGGAAGCATGTTCTGAAGTAAAGGTACTCCCAGAACAGTCAGTGATGGGACACTTCATAGCAGAAACACTCTTGGCCTCTTCACTCTTCTGCTTTCTGGGGTCTCTCCAAAGAGCCAGACTCATGGGCAGCAAGACATAGAAACACTGAATCATAGAATGATGGCCATCTAGTCCAACCCCCTGCAATGAGAAGGGACACTTTTAACTCAACTTGCTTAGAGCTTCATACAGCTTCATACAGCTTCATACAGCTCCATACAGCTCCATACAGCTCTAAGCAAGTCTAGACCTTGAATGTCTCCAGGGATGAGGCCTTCACCACCTCTCTGGGCAACCTGTTCAGTGTCTCACCACCCTAAGAGAGTGAAGAACTTCTTCCTGATGTCTAATTTAAACCTGCCCCTCTCTAGTTTAAAAACATCACCCCTTATCCTAACGCTCCATGCCCTTACATGAGAGAAACAGAAATCCTCCTCAGAGCTCCAGCAAAACGTGAGCTTGGAGGGTGTGCTGAGCTGATTTACTGTGGGGCTGCAGGCTGTGCAGCCAAGAAGGAGACCTTCTGCCTCAGCTCCAGGTCCTGTGTGTAACCATACAGTTTGTGGCTGGGATTCCCCATGTCAGGATGGGGCTCAGGCAGCCTGCATTGTATTCCCAGATTTTCCTCCTCATAGGTAACAACAGCCAAATAATTCCTTCACCAGGAACTGAACTGGGCTGTACACCTCCCTCTGCTTCAATATCCTCATCTGCAAACTGGGGATAATATTACTTCATTACAGGGTTGGGATCATATGGCATCATTACATCTGTAAATCGCTGGCTGATCCGTCTGCTCTCAGTATGTTACAGGCAGCAATATGGATATTTGTTGTGTTGGACTCAGCCCCTCATAGAATCATAGACTGGTCTGAGTTGCAAGGGACCTCAAGGATCATAGAGTTCCAACCCCCCTGACATGGGCAGGGCCACCAACCTCCAGGCCTGGAGCTACACAAGGTTGCCCAGGGCCCCATCTCCCATTTGTCTCATTAACGATGCAGAAATCATCACTCGGGGTGATGATCAAGCCATCAAGGCTTGATGGGCAGAAACAGGAACTTTTAGGGAGTGATTCATCCCACCCTGTTTATAAGGTTGCTTCTGGATGAGGTGAAGTCCACAACTCATCCTATGAATCCCACCCTCGGTACCGCCATGGGTAGAGTTAGGGCAGGTCACCACTGCTAATGAACCAGGTAAAGCGGGAAGAAGGGAAGTGATGCTTCCAGTCTGGAGAAGAGAAGGCTGTGGGGGGACCTCATTGCAGCCTTCCAGTGCCCGAAGAGAACAGAGAAACAGGAGGGGAATCAGCTTTTTAAAAAGGTAGACAATGGCAGGACAAGGGGGATGGATTAAAGCTAAAGGAAATTTAAAATTAGATATTAGGGGGAAGTTCTTTCCAGAGAGGGTGGTGAGGGGCTGGAACAGGCTGCCCAGAGACGTGGTGGATGCTCCACCCCTGTGGGTGTTCAAGGCCAGGTTGGATGGGTCCCATCCAACCCAGACCATTCTGTGATTCTATGTAAAATCATCTAGTTTCTTGAACAGCAGGACTTTTTAGCAAAAATTAAAACCAGCTCCCTGCACAGACCGAAAGGCACGTCATAGAATCATAGAATGGTCTGGGTTGGAAGGGACCCCAAGGATCACAGAGCTCCAACCCCCCTGCCACAGGCAGGGCCACCAACCTCCAGGCCTGGAGCTACACAAGGTTGCCCACAGACTGACAATGCTATTCATCAGGATGGTGCTAGTTAGAGACGTGTGCTCAGATTTTCTGGCTGAATTCCTT
Source organism: Zapornia atra (assembly GCA_013400835.1). Lineage (NCBI taxonomy): Eukaryota > Metazoa > Chordata > Aves > Gruiformes > Rallidae > Zapornia > Zapornia atra. The sequence continues at coordinate 6,183 of VZTU01020791.1, read as the reverse complement.
CTTTGATTGAAATTAATGTAGACCTGAGTAAACCACAAGTGGTATTTTATTAAAACTGCTGAAAGAAATTAGGTTTGGGATTTTTTGAACCTTTTTCTTAGAAAATTCTACAGTATTTTTCTTTACCAGAAGCAACTCTCTTATTGCTGCATCAGAAGTCTGATGTTGTCTCTCTTGTATTATTTAATTCCAGAACAAAAGAGAAAAGGTAGTGTTTTGGGTGGAAAAAAGGGGGATTTCTCCTTTTTTTTGGTAATTCAAAAAGTAAAGAAATCAACAAATAGGATTTAATTTTAAATATCTTTCCATAAAAGCTTTAATGCTGTAGCTTCAGAAAATATTTTCTGAGAAACAATCTATACACATTTTTGACACTCCTAACTGTGAATTAGTCACCCCCAAAGCCCCATACTTTACCATCTCAAATATTTTTGTCCAAAAAAAAGAATTTATTATAGCACCTCAAATCATCATTTAATTTATGGGTGGAGACCTGACTGAACAATGGATGCAGTGTCTCATCTCTGGGTGAAATCCATCCATAATATTTGTTCTCCAATACACAATGACCTGAACATGACTTAAGGAGCACATTATTCTCATCACTTAATTTTATTTGTAATTTTGTTCTGGTTTATTCTGGTATTTTTTGGGCTTTGTTGTTGTTGTGTGAAGTTAGTTCTCTAACTCCAAGGTATTTTTCTGGGGCTTATACTATGATAGAGTTATTTCTCACCATTGACTACACAGACCTCCAAGTAATTATTTTTGACTCTGAAGATCAATCCCACCTTCTGTCTAATTGAGGCACAACTGACTTGTTTCTGTTCTGCCTCCTATGTGGGCATCAGAAAAAAAAGTCAGAGAAGAACTTTTTATGAGGGCATGTAGTGATAAGATGAGGGGCAATGGCATTAAGCTGAAGGGGAGGAGATTTCGACATTAGGAAGAAATTCTTCCCTGTGAGGGTGGTGAAACCCTGGCACAGGATGCCCAGAGAGGATGGGGCTGCCCCTGGATCCCTGGCAGGGTTCAAGGCCAGGTTGGATGGGGCTTTGGGTACCCTGGGCTGGTGGGGGGTGTCTCTGCCCATGACAGGGAGTTGGAACTGGATAGGCTTTGAGGTCCCTTTCAACCCAAACCAGTCCGTGCTTGTATGTTTCTATGATCTCCATAAATAGACTGAGTGGTGTCCATACAGGACCTTGCACAAAAGGACATCTGAAATCCATGTCTGTGCTCCCATTCTGGCCTGCCTGCCTGCCCATCCATCCATCCATCCATCCATATATCTACCTACCTAGCTGCCTCTCACCTCCCTCCCTGATCTGGCCATATCCACACACAACTTTCACCTGCCTTTTCTTTTTTCTTTTTAAAAGTCATTTCAACAAGGTATTGCTCTGTAAGTTTGAATAGAAATTATTCTTTTTTTTTTTTCCTTACATGTTTAAAAAGAGGTGAAAAAACCCAAGTGGTCAAAGCCAAAGGTGGGGGGTGTGTGGAAATTACCCCGTTTTCAATGGGTGTTTATTAGCTCAGGTTCTCTCCACCATTTGTTTTTATGGCAAGGTGAAAAACGATGCATTTCAGAAGCTTTGTGCCTTTTCTACTCCCCCCCTCCCCTTTCAGCCCACTGCCCCCCTCTACTTAAGACTCTGCTCCCTAATGGCTCTCCAAAATAATAACCTGTGGGCATTTGCTGTAATAAAGTACAAAGACTTTGTTCCAAATGAGTCCAACTGCAAAGAGAGGAGCCAAAACCAACTCAAAATGAGATTTTTCTCACTCTGTGAATTTGCTATACTTGGAACTGGCAAATAATAAATTGAACAGTATGTGGAAAAATGCACAGCCCTGAGGATATGGGAGAATGGCTGGCATTGGGTGGGGCTATAGGACTTCTCTCTGGGTTACAGAACCCTTCTGGCTCCCAGCCCCAATCTGTTTTATCTCCTTTGGGGTTGCATTTTGCAAGCTTGACTCACCCCGAGAAGTGTTTACCCACCTCAGAGGGATGGAAAGGCTTTGGAGAGGAGATGGAGAGGCTAAGCAAGAGAAGAAGATATGTGAGTCTTGAATCAGGGGTCTCTAGGCTCCCTCTATAAGCCATGAGCAAAGGCAGGGTGTTAGAGAGGGCATGACCTGAACTGGATTGTCCCCTGAGGAGATCACGCAGCTCTGGGCTTTACTTCTACATTGGCCAACATTAGCCCAACTGGGACACTGAATTGCCTTCTGGCCAGAAGTGAACCTTTCAAAACCAGCAGGAAGTGGGAAATGTAGGATTCCCTTGTGGTGTTTCGACACATCAGAGCAGATGTCTCAATCTGGTGTGGGGTTCACCTGCTCTGTGTTGGCTGTCTACAAAGTTAAATGTCTAGAGCCAAACTGGGCAGTGCCAGAGGGTGATTCATCTCACCTTAAAGCAGGTTTCAAAGGCACATAGCATGATTTGTCCCCTGGGAGAGTAAGCATCTCTGTATGAGGTTCAGGGAAGGCCTGTGCTGTTAATGAGGCTGGCCACCAAATCTGGAGATAACTGAAGCTGGGTGAGATGGATCCCACCAGTGATATCCCATCTGTGATCCCAACTGCAAAATGGCCAGTGATTGCTCTGTGCTGGGTGTCAAAGCAGGAACTCACCAGTCCACATAAAAAGGGAGGGTCTTTGGCAGTAGGTTGTTGAGGAAGGAGTTAGTCCTCAAGCAGAACTTTAATCAGGGTCTCAGAAGTCTGTATAATACAGAGCAGACTAATTCCTTTTTATTTCCTCAAGTTCTGTTGAGATGGGTTCTGTCTGTTGAGAAACATTCACTGTCTTAGAGCAAGTGCAGTCTGACATCATAAGCACAGGAAAAGATAGATCATCTTCCTCACTAGACATCACAAGCACATGGAAGATGTCATCTTCCTCACTGTGTAATTGGGAACTGAGGCAAAGAATCATGAAAAGACCAGGACTGATGTGCCAACTCCACATTGGACTTCTAATCCTCACAGAAATCAATTGAGATTAGGTATCCCAATAGTCATGAGTGGTTTGGACACCTTCAACAATTAAAAGCAGTGAAATTAAATAGGTTGTCTAAGCCTTCATGAGGACAGGCAGTAACTCAGACCCAGAGATGAAGCTGGGTTGGCTGTGAGCACATTTTGTCTGCAGAGCCTTCCTGAGCTTTGGAATTAATTGCCCACAAACACAAAATCCACTCTCTTTTGCAAGGGTGGGGGAGCTGAAGGGAGAAAATAAAGGCAGTTACCTGGTTTTGGGTGCTTATATGCCAAGAGCGTCACTCCTGTCAGCCCAAACTTGAGGGACCAATACAAAGTCAGTATAGAGATGTGGTGTGAAGCAGCTGAAAAGGCCAAGTCACACCAACGTTTCATGGTTTAAGATCCTATGGAAAAAAAAGGGTGGATCTCTGCCCATGTACTTTATGGGGAAGTGGTGTCAGGTGGTGTGGAAAACAGCCCAAGCTAACTTATCTCACCTGTGATGACTGCTTGGGGAGGTGACTCTGGCCTGGTCAGAACCAGGACATTATCCACCTGTTTTTCCACATCATCTACATCATGCCCAGATGTTACCTTTTCAGAGTATTTGGGAGGTTCATAACATCATTTATCTATTCTTTAGACCACCTGCCATGGACTCATGGTCTTTTCCTGCAGATGATCTTTTCTCTCTCCTTCTCTTCGACTCTTACCATTGCAGACTCTGGACTGGCAGGCAATTTTAGGTAGCCATGCTCCTCATCCATTGTTTTTCCCTGTGATTGTCTCATGGGTGAACAAGTAGGATTCTTACAGACTGTTTCTGTCACTTGTTGCCCTCTGGAAAAAAAAAATTGAGGTTTCCAGACCTGTGGACATGCCTGATGTACCTCAGATGGGATCCCCAGCCTCTTGAAAAAATCTAATAATTTTTCACACTTTCAGTCCTTATTAATGAATAATTACATTATTAATGAAGTTATGGTCAAAAAAAAGTAAAGAAAGGCATTTTATAAGCAAGATAACAGCACATTTTTCACTATAGAGTTGTGTGCAGCACCCAGTACAGCCAGATCAGAATCCATCACATAGCAGCAGTGATCACCTTGAGCTATCTGAAACTTAGAAGAACAAGGGGAAAGATTCAGAATAGTCACAGCTCCTTGTTTAGCCTTGCCCCCGTATTTATCATTGAACTACATAAAGGAATTTAAATGATGAGAAATTGTTTGATCTGCTCAGCAAGAATGACATCAGATCTGGTGCAAAAGATGTGTAATGGGCTAAATGAGACCGTGAATGATTTCCAGTTGGAGCCATCTGTAAGTTAGGAACCCAAAGGAGAACTGCTCAGCGACCTGTTTGAAGCTCACCTGCTGTTTGCTTCCAAAAGCAATACTAAGAGCCAGCATCTCAGTGAGGTGTGTGGTTGGAGGGGGAGCGCTCCCTCGTCACCTCAGAAGCATCTCTTTTCCCTTCCCACCTCAGTCGTGCTGCCAAGGCAAAGTAAGGCAGAAACATTCCAGCTATTTCTAGCTGACAACTGATGAGATTTGTTATTAGTCAGCGCTGAGGATTGTAAGGCTTCTACCTGCCCAAAAATCCGCCTCTGTGAAGAAGCTGGCATGTCTAAGGCGACATATGGGTTGAGGGAGGAAGGTGGTGAGACGCAGAGCAACAAGGGAAGGCTGTGGGCAAGGGGAGAGCTNCTCCTGGAGAGAGTCCAGCAGAGGCTACAAAAATGATTAAAGGCCTGGAGCATCTCCCTTATGAGGAAAGGCTGAGTGAGCTGGGGCTGTTCAGCCTGGAGAAAAGAAGGTTAAGAGGGGACCTTATTAATGTTTATCAATATCTTAAGTATGGGATGCAGGGGGAAATGGCCAGCCCCTTTTCAGTGTCTGTGGGGACAGGACAAGGGGCAATGGCTGCAAGTTGGAGCACAGGAAGTTCCACACCAACATGGGGAAGAACTTTTCCCCAGTGAGGGTGAGAGAGCCCTGGGACAGGCTGCCCAGGGGGGTATGGAATCTCCTTCTCTGGAGATATTCAAGACCCTTCTGGATGCCGACCTGTGCAATATGAGCTAGGGAGCCTGCTTTGGCAGGGGGGTTGGACCTGATGATCTCTTGAGGTCCCTTCCAAACCTTGTGATTCTTTGATTCTGTGTAATATGGTGTCAAGAACAACCTGGTGTCAGTCAGGACTGGACAATGCTTATCTAAATTAAAATACTCCCATTGTAAAGTATATTTTCTATTGGTAAAAATGGAAAAAAAAATATGTTTTTGAACTGTTCTTGACTTAAAGCTGTCAAATAATGACATTTCAGCTAAAATCTTAATTAGATGGGAGAAGGTTTCTTTGATTTGTATCATGAAGCAAGTTTTGTTTTCAAAAAACCAGAATCAATTATTTTTTTTTAACTCTTTCCAAAATGCCCACTTGTTTTTAGCCATTTTGCCATACAGGAGCTAAAGCTTTTCTCAGAATGGTTTTTTCCCCCAGTTTTCAATAGATGTTTTGTATTTTGTTTCTCAGATTAGGAAAAAGAAAATAGTCAAAATGTTGCAATTTCCAACCAAGTCCTACTACTCAGCATCTACCCTGTTGTTATTTGAGGATCTAATCCAGAAGTATTCTGCTCAGGAGCTCCCTAGAGATTACAAGTGCCTAAAACACTACATCCCACTCTTGGGCCCAAATGTCCAAACCTTTAGCATCTCAACTCACTGATGCACAAAAGATGTGCTCATCTGAATCGAGCCAGAGTGGTTTGACAAGGAGACAGGCAGGGATCAGGCTAACTGAGCACTCCTTAATCTGCTTCAGTGCAAAGTTACTTGACTTCATTCAAGCTGTCAGGCATGGTGGTTTTCAACAATAATCTTCACTGGAAGGTTAGGCACAGCTAGGTGAACTAGCTTTTAAAAGTGGTGCAGCTAGATTTGCAAGAGGCTCTCTAACTATCCCTGAAATCCATACACGGCTCTGGACTGACATCCCATATACTCTTTTGAATGATGAACAACTGTCCTTATTTTCTTGGGAGCAACAGGTTAAAAACAGCTGGGTTAAAAACTGCCTCAGCTGGGTTAAAAACTGGCTGGATGGCCAGGCCCAAAGGGTGGTGGTAAATGGAACAAAATCCATCTGGAGACCACTAATAAGTGGCATCCCTCAGGGCTC
>VZTU01020779.1:1521-13366 GCA_013400835.1 Zapornia atra | reverse complement strand
GCGGCCGCCTCCCGCCGGCGGGCGGCATCTCCCGGGCCGGGCTTAATGCTCCGGGCGTCCCCCGGCTCCCCGGGCATCGGTCTCATCCCATGGTCGGGCCGGGCCGGGGCTTCCCTCTAGCGACCGTCGGCGGGAGAGCACGCCGCGGGGGAGCGCGGTATCGGGGGCCGCAGCATCCCCCGGCCCCGGGCACCGTCATCCTCCCGCCCCGGGGTCCTGCCGCAAGCCCAGCGGCTGGGAAGGAAGGGGCCCGGCGAGCCCCGCTTCCCCGCGCCGGCCCCAGCTGAGCCCGCAGAGCCCCGCAGGGCCAGCCGGGGCTCAGGAGATGCCTGGGGCAGGGTGTCTCCCGCAGCGCCGAGCTGGACGCACCCGTTCAGCCTCAGCAGCCCTTCCAGTTCTGCCAGAAGGTCAAACCCACCCCCAGGGCCAGACTCCCCCCTGTCCCAAAGGGCTGTGGCTCCTTCTGGGCCTTGGGAATCACACAATCCTTAAGGTTGGAAAAGACCTCCAAGATCAACTAGTCCAACCACTCCCCATCACCTATAGTACTCACTAAATGATGGCCCTAAGTACCTCATCCAACCTTTCCCTGAACACCCCAAGGGATGGTGACCCCACCACCTCCCTGGGCAGCCCCTTCCAATGCCCAACTGCTCTTTCTAGGAAGATTCCTAACCTGAACCTCCCCTGGCACAACTTGCAGCCATTCCCTCTTACCCTGTCATTGGGTATCTGCAAGAAGAGGCTGACCCCCCCCAGCTCACCACGACCTCCTTTCAGGTAGTTTGAGAGCACAGCAGGGTCTCCCCTGAGCCTCCTCTTCTCCAGGCTGAAGAGTCCCAGTTCTCTCAGCTGCTCCTCATAAGACTTGGAAGGTTTGTGGGGTTGCTCAGGCCAGCATCTGCAGGGAGGGGTAGAACTGGTGCAGTGCCCCCCTCCCTGGGGATCCCTGTGCATCCAGCACGGTGGGCTCCGGAATGGTCCAGCTCTGGGGCAAGGGCGGTCACACACTGAAGGTGCCTGCACCCAGCAAGCTCTCGTGAGGAGTGAAACTGCTGCTACGACCCTTGTTCCCAGCACCCAAGCACAATTTTACTGAAGGACCAGCACAGGCACAAAGCAGATTTGATAGAGCAGTTCTGGGGCGGGTCCTGGGCCTGTGGGAAATGGATGGTGCTGCTGGCAGGGTCACAGAGACAGCCCCCCCTCCCTGGCCTGGCAGTGCAGGGGGGTGGAAGGGGAAGGCAGGGGGAGCAGTTGTCAGCAGGCAGGAAAGGGTGAGGGTGCTTTCCCAACCCCCGTGGCTCACCCTGTCTGTGTAGGCACAGTAAAGCCTCCTGCACTCTCAGGCTTGAGCAAGGGATGGGCTGGGGGGGCTCAGACAAGCAAGGAAAGGAGGAATAGGCCCTGGCTTTATGTCTGCATGGGCCTGAAGGGAGGGTGTCATGGCCGGGGTGAGGGGAAGGGTCCCATGGTCCAGGAGGTGGGCTCAGCCCTTGTCTAAGCAGAGCCAGGGCTAGAGGGACTTCCCAAGGATGCTGGAGCAGTGCTCAAGGTAGTCAAACTCCTTGATGGGGAATGTCACAGCGCTCCACTTCTTGTACCTCCTCCTCTCTGCTGGTGTCTCAATCACAAAGTTTCTGATGCAGAGAATGGGCAGCTTCACCTGCTGGTAGATCATCTCCATGCCCCATTCCTGTGCGGGGAGGGAGGGGACAGTCACACAGCCCTGGGGCGCAGGGCTGTGCACACTGGGGATGGAGGCAGCTCCTCGCTCCCCGGGGTATGTCCCCCTTTGGAGCCAGCTACCCCTGTCCACATCCCCCATGTGTATGATACAGCACATGGGCAGGTGCTAAAGGGAGACAGCTCCAGTCCTCAGCCAGGAGCTGGGGCACAAGGCACAGCCCCCCAGCTCTGACCGGGCTGCAGCCACGGGGGTATTGCCATGTGCCACGCTCACCTGGCTGCACTCACTGCACATGATGCGGCAGCTGGGCTCCCAGTCCTTGAAAGTCCTCTGTAACTGTATTTTCCCAGAGGAAACTCTGTAATACAACCTGCAAGGGGCCAAGAGACACTCTCAATGATGCGGTCTGGGGTCAGAAACAGGACAGCACTCATGCTGCCACAGTCACACAAAGCCCCTGGGACCTCTGAGGACTGGTGCCCCCAAGAAAGATCCGGCAGCAGGCTGCTGCCACCCCCTGCCCATCCTGGGAGGAGAGCGCAGCAGCTCACACAAGTGACGCTGGACAACCGAGCATTGCCCGCTCACCCCCCCTGCCTGTGCCCAGCTCCCACCTGAAGTTGGGGTTGATGTTAACGTGGTGCATGCCCTCCACGGTGCGGATGTCGCTGCCATGGCACACCTTCACGTTGCAGTTGATACAGTAGAGAGAAACAGCGTCCGGGTCGTGCAGCTGCCGCCTCTCGCTGATCCTGGTCTCCTTCATCAGGCAGCTGACAACAGCAACTCGCTGCAGCTCCCTGATCTAAGGAGGGCAGAGGGAGGCAGGATGGCGGGGTGGGGAAGGGCTCAGCGCAGGGTGACAGGCACCAACAGGCAGCAGACATGGCGAGACACAGGGCCTCGGAGAGATGCTCTGTGCTGGAGAGCACGAGCTGCATGGCAGGACAGGATGGGCAGGAGCTGGTGCTGCCCTGAGAGAACAGGAAGCCAAAGCTGTGCCCCAGCAGCAGACCCAGCCAGAGCTGCTGGGCTCTCCCGGTGCTCAGGGCAGCACCCAGCACTTGCCTTAAGGCTGTATTCCTGCTCGGGCATGGCTTGCACTGCTCTGATCGCCCTCTCCATGAGGTCCACGAGGTCCTCGTTGAGCAGCTCACGGGAGACCTCTTTGCTGTTGGCTTTAGCGAGGACAGAGTAGACACTGTTCTTGGCACGGGCACGGCCTCGGGCCTGCAGGAGGGCCAAATGCTGCAGTTAGCGGACGGGGGGACATGCCCGACCCCCTTTGACCCCCCCATGCCACCCCACAAAGATGGATACACCCTCCCCACCTCCCTGTGCCTCACCAAGGAAATGCTCTGCCAGGGTCTGGGCTGCCCCAGGGAGCTGCCAGCAGGGAGGGGAGGGGGGCTTTGGGGCATCCCAGCACAGGGCCAGGCAGAGCAGCTGAGGGGGCCTGGGCAGCGACCTGCATCATGGCGATCTCATTGGTCATTAGCCCGTAGCGGACAATGATGTTGCACTCAGGGATATCCAGACCCTCCTCAGCCACGCTGGTGGAGAAGAGCAGGTTGAGGGCTCCCTCACGGAACAGCTTGATCACATCCTGCTGCTTGTTCTGCAGGGGACAGTGCAATACTTGGGGCACTGCGCAGGGCTCCCAGCCCCTGGCAGCACCTGCAAAGCGTGCAGAGAAGGGCAGGTCCAGTGCCTTCCCCTGCTCACCTGCGTCATGTGCTTGGTCTGGTTGCTGTAGCCAGCACCCGTGAGGACGGCAGCCCTGATGTGCTGCCTGTGGGGCACGGCTGTGTCCTGCAGCCAGCTGAGCAGGCTGTGGGCACACTGTCGGGTCTTGGTGAAGACGATGCCACGAGAAGTACCCGGGGACTGGAAGTGGTCCCGCAGGATCTCCTCCAGCTTGCCCAGCCTCGGGTTCTCATAGCGTTGGTCCCCAGCAAGTGCCTGCAGGCTCTTCCTGTTCTCTGCGCAGGCAAGTGGGATGTCAGGGGGACGCCCTGCGCCCCCAAACACAGCCAGCACCAACCCCTCCAGGCCCCCCCGTTACCCTCAAACACGGTGGTGAGGAACTGTTCAGTGGGGTCCTTCATGTCCCTCTCGGTGGTGTAGAACTGCTGGAGGCACTGGAAGGCGTCGATCATCCGAACCGTGTCGTTGATCAGCAAAGCATCGTTGTACTTGCGCAGGTGCAGGGTGCACACCCGTGTCTGGCGACAAAACCCCTCTGCCGCTGGTGAGGGATGGGGCACGTCATGGTCACAGCCTGGCCCCCCAGCACCAGCCCTGCCCCACTGCACTGCCACCCCCTCACCTCTCTTCTCCAGCTCCACAATGCGCTGCTCGTAGATCTGCGTGCCAAAGTTCTGCGGCAGGTCAGGCATCTTCATGTACTGATGGATCCGCCCCATCACCCTCTTCAGCTGCTCCCCAAAAGGGTCCTGGAAGCAGAAGGCGGCTCAGAACCTGAGGAATTAGGGATGTTGCTCCAAGCAGCCTCAGCAGCCCAAGGACTGCTGCGGGATTCCCATGCACCAAAGCTCCAGGTTGAGTGATTCTTTGCATGGGTGGGAATCAAGGGCATGGAGTGATGCAGCCCTGGCTCAGCAGGGCTCGGGGGTCTCACCTCCCACCCAGTGAGCAGCCCTGTCTCCACCCGACTGCCCCTCACCTGTGCTCTCTCCTGGCACAGGTCGTACTGCTTCACGGGCTGGGGAACGTGGCTCTGCAGGAGCTGCAGCTCCTCCTGCGCTGACATGATCTTCTCGGTGTCCAAGCTGGCACAGATCTGAGGGCAAGACCCCACTCCCAGCCCTCAGCCCGGGGTAATGCTGTGCATAGAGCTCGCTGGTACCCCAGCGAGTGTGGGGTTGGCTGCCTCAGGCTGCCCCATGCCGGCACACTGCATCAGCAACACCCAGCCTGAGGGACACCCCACTATACCCCAAGAAGCTCTGCCCAGGGCGATTGCATCCCACCTCAGTGCAGGACGGGGGGGTGCAGAACCCACCTGCAGAATGTGGTCTACAGCCCCCTTGAAGGAGGTTGCTCCCCCAGTGCCAGGGGACGCTGTCAGCCCCAGGACTTGCGGCAGGCCCTGCTGCCCGCTGAGCTTGCGCTGGAGGTAATTCATCATGATTTTGTTGTAGACTGCTTCCTTGTGCGTGTGGTGGCACTCATCTATCACCAGCAGTGAGAAATCTGCGCCAGACAAGGGCAGGGAGAGGGGTGAGGGGCAGTCCCAGCCCAGCCCAGCCGCAGGGTAGCAGTGCTAGGGTCCTGTACCCACCCGTCAGCTCCACGTGCGTGTCCTCCTCTGCGCTGACCAGTGCGTTCTGCAGGATCTGGGCTGTGCAGATGACAAGGTCGCTCTGCTTCACCAGTTTGGCAAAGAAGGACTTGTCACTGCTGTCCCCGCTGATGGCTGTCACCCTGAAGTCCTTCTGCAGCACATGGAACTCCTTCTTGGCGTGCTGGTCCACCAGGTGCACCTGCGCCCACAAGACCCCTCTCACCGCTAGCCCAGGACCACCACCCTGGAGCCCAGAGCCAGCGAGAGCTGGCACCCCATTCCTGCTGGGACAAGGGACAAGGGGCAGGCACCTTGTTGACTAGCACGGCCACCTTGCCGCCCCGCCGGCTCTCCAAGTGGCAGCGGCAGATGTAGACAGCAGCACGGGTCTTGCCGGCGCCCGTGGGCAGCCAGATGATGCTGTTGCTGCCACGCAGGGCTGGAGCCACCACCTCTCGCTGGTACCCCCGCAGCTCCATCTTCACCCCGCTGCTGCTGCTGCTGCCCGGCGGGGAAACGAAACTCAGGGCGGCGTAAACTGCTGGAGCCCCAGCAAGGGGGGTCCCGCCGGCCGCGCTGCCGGGAACGGGCAGGCACCAGGGCTGGGCTCAGCCAAGGCATGCCAAATCGAGTGTGGTTGAGCTGCGGTAATGCGAGAGGGGCTGAGGGGGCTTGTCTGTGCCCTCACTCCCTGCAGAGACCCAGGTCCGCCTTTGGGACCCCCCCTTTAGGATCCCCAGCCACAAACAGAAAACGAAACCAGCAAAGCTCCCACAGCTTCATGCCCTGGACCCTCCCATACAGCCTCCTGCAGTCCCCCTTCACCCCAACCAACCCCATCCCAAGCTGTTCCTGTCCCTCCNGGGGGGAGGGGGCAAAAAGGGCTAGAAGGGGGTAGTCCCACCCCAGCAAGGCCAGAGAGCCACAGCATCACCAGCACCCACACAGCGATGGCATCACAGGGCGCAGGGCAGCAGGCAACCAAGCAAGGGTGAGGGGCGAGTCAATGCTGCAGCAAGGTGCTGCTAGCCCAGTGCACCCAGGGGTGTGGGGGGAAACACAGCCTGCGAGGTGCTTGGAGGGGGCATCAAGGGAGAGGTGCGACTAGGAATGGACCCCACACCCAGGGCAGAGGCTGGCTCACAGCTGGGGCAGAGCAGGGGCCATGGGGGCTGCAGCCCCCTGCCCTGAGCTGAAGCAGCAGCCAAGGCTGGCATCTCGCTGCTCCCGGGAGCAGGAATGGGCAGGGAGGGCAGCACAGGTTGGGGCTGCCCCCCCTGGGGCAGAGGCAGGGCTGTGGACAGAGCTATCCCCAGAAGAGAAGAGCTGAGAGACAGCAAGGGCTGGGGTGTGGAGGGGTATGCCCTGGCCCTGCGGCCCCCTCACAGCAGGACCCTGGACCACGAGCAGCATCTCTGCCTGCAGCCAGGGCTGTACATTCAACCTGAGCGCAGGGGCTGCCTGTGCGTGGACGGAGCAGGAAACCAAAGCACTTGTGTGCCCCTGCGTGCCGGGGCAGAAGGCACGACCCCGAGGAGAGGGCAGCGCTGGTGCTGGGGTGCTCCAGGCCCCCAGGGAGAGGCAGAACGTGGTGCTGCCCCTGCCCTGGGCAGATGTGGGTGAGGCCGCTCCAGCCCCGCTGCTCACACCCCCAGGACAGGCAGCCAGCAGCTCGGGGCACCCCCTGCACCCCTCAAACTGCTGTGGGAACACCCACGTCCCCCAGGCTGCGCAGCAGCAACAGACCCTCCAGCAGCCCCCTCCCACAGAGCTGAGCCGAGTCCCACGGGCAGCCCTGTCCCTCCTGGGGGGCAGCGGCCCAGGCGGGTCTAGGCCAGCTCCCCTACTTGTCGATGAGCCCCCCCTCCTTGAGCTTGAAGTAGAAGAACTTCTCCAGGGTGTTGGCACACTTGCAGTAGTCGCTGTCGGGCGGGTTGTACTCGCGGCAGTTGGTGATGATGCGCTGCAGGTCGGCGATGAACAGCTTCTTGGTGACGTAATAGCGGTTCTTCAGGCGCTCAGTCATGGTCTTCAGGTCTGGGGGGGAAAAAGGTCAGGTCCCCCCAGGCCTCTGCAACCCCCAACCCACAGTCCTGACTTGTTCCTCTCTTCTGCACTGCCCCAGGGCTTCTAGCACCCTATCACGCCCAGCCATGACACCCCCTTCCCCTCCCACCTCCCCCAGGCTGGGAGGTCTGCAGCCCTCCCCTCCACCATCCTGCCCCCAACAACCACCTACCGATGGGGAAGCGGATGATTTCATAGTAGTCTGGTGCCTCTGACTTCTTCACTGGCTCCATGAAGGGCCAGGCACTGGGGTGTGTCTGGGGAGGAGGAGAGGGTGGGGGGCAGGTTACAGCAGCAAGTGCAGGCAGCCGCTGCCTGCCCCTGCTCCTGGGCACCTGGGTCACCCCACTTGCCCCCCACAGAGAAGAGCCCAGGTCAGCCTGTCCTGGGGGAGGCAGCTTCAAGGGCTATGAGGCACCCCTCTTGCCCTCACCTTGATCTGGGCTAGGAGGTTCTTCAGGGTGTTGTAGAGCTGGTCTGGATCCTTTAGCTCCTTCCTGAAGGACAAAACCAGTGCCCATCAGCACCAGGCAGGCAGCTTCTCCCCACCCAGTACTCCACCCTCCCCAGCCCAGCACCAGTAACAGCTGGAGGCAAGCCCTTGCAGTCCAGGGGCTGCAGGACAACCCCGCTCCCAGCACTCACCCCTTCTCCTTCCCCAGCGGCTTCCACCCTGTTTCTCCTGGAAGACAAGGGTCAGTGTCACCACATCTGCAGGTGACAGAGGACAGAGCCCTCCTGCCAGACAGCCCTCCCCCACCAGAAGCTGGCAGGACTCACGGATGCCGGGGACGCTCTCGATGGGGATCTGCCGCACACCCTCCTTGAAGCAGGTCAGGCCAGGGTAGACCTTGCGGATCTGTGCCTGCTTCCTCTCAATCAGCTTCTTGATAATCTGGGGCAGGAAGGGGGCTTTGGAAGCGGGGAGGTGCACGGGGACTGAGGATGCTCCAGGGAGCCAAACTGTGACCGAGGAGCTTGACCCAACCCTGGCCACCACCACAACAACCCATCTCTGCTCCACAAACCTGCTCCCAGGAGAGATCCTGGGGACAATTCCCAGGGGCTGGCACATCCCTGCACCTCTCCACTGCTTGCAGCAGGCAATGCCTGGCAGCACCCACCTGCCACAGGACGTACCTCCTTCTGCTTCTTGATGATGTGGGAGAGCTCGGTGTAGGGGATGCGGGGGTTCAGCTCACACTCCATCAGGGTTGCCCCCTCATAGTCCTTGATGTAACCCAGGTAACGGCTCTTGGGGACCTTGATGTCCTTGGAAAAGCCCTAAAAAGGAAAGGGCAGGTAGGGTGGGGGCTGGCAAGGAAAGAGGTCTGGTGGGGAGCTGTCCCAACAAAGAAGCCCACCTGCTTCTTGAAGTAGCCGATGGCATACTCATCTGCGTAGGTGAGGAAGTAGAGGATGTTGTGCTTGATGTGGTACTCCTTCAGGTGGTTCATCAGGTGTGTCCCATAGCCCTAGGGCAGCCTCCATAAGACAGAGACTCCCCACCATGCCCCCCCAGCAGTCCAAGTCAGACCAGACACACTGTGCCCTCCCCACCACAGACAGAGGCAGCTGGAAGACGCCCCCAGAGCCATCACTGCCGCTCAGGCTGGCCAGCGCTGAACAGGTCTGGGCTACCCCACGGACTGGGCCACCCCCATGCTCTCACAGCTACAGCAGGACCATCCTGCTCCCCCAAACCCCCCCCAGCCCCGTGCTGCACCGTGCCCATCTCCCACTCTCACCTTCACTTGCTCATTGGATGTGACAGCGCAGAAGACGATCTCCGTGAAGCCCTGCGTGGGGAACATCCTGAAGCAGATGCCCCCGATCACCCGGCCGTCCTTGATCAGCGCCAGGGTCTTGTGCTTCCTGCAGGCAGCGAGACCGGGGGCGAGATGGGAGCTCCTCCATGGCAGCCTCCCCGTGCCCCCCCCCCGAGGCACGCACGGGTCAAAGACGAGGCGGGTGATGTACTCCTTGGGCATGCGGGGCAGCTGGTGGGAGAAGACGTTCTGCAAGCCCACCAGCCACATCAGGATCTTCTTGTTGGACTTCTGAGAGAGGGAGTTGCCGATGACGTGGAACTCGATGATGCCGCGGCGCTCCTCCAGCCGGGCCGTCTCATCCCGTGCTGCGTTTGCTGACAGCAGGCTGGTCTGGGGGTGCAGGGGGTGTCACTGACACCAGCACGCTCTTCCTGACCAGCCAGGCCCCAGCACACCAGCAGAGCAGCTCTGCAGAGCACCGGTGCCCATCTGTGCCCCAATCCTGTACCTCAGGGCCCAGCATGGCAGCAGGGTCTGTGATGGTCAGCATGACCTCGTTCACCAGCTCCATAGGGATGTCTCCCATGACACGGATCCGCTTGGCATCTTCCAGCGTCAGGCTCTCGGGCAGCTTCCGCTTATCCCCTGCGGCACGGAGCAGAGCGGCACATCCAGCACTGGGAGGGACCAAGGGAGGTCCCAGCTCACCCAGGGCTCACATCAGCCCGATACCTGGCAGGGGCTCGGGGGTGCTGGCGTCCATGCTTGCAGCAGAGCTGCTGTTGCTGAGCTTCTTGCTGAAGAGCGGAGTGGTGGGCACTGCAACAGTGTTGACCGCAGCTGGAAGAGACCAACGATGCTTGGGCCTGCCACAAAGCAGCTCGCCAGGCTGTGACAGCCCAGCCACCAGCCACGGCTCACCCGCCACCTCAGCCCTTTATCCCACTGGCCCTGAGCTGGGGAAGCTGCTCCCTGAGATACCTGGGCGAGACACTAGCTGGGCACCCTCCGTGGCTGGCACAGTGAAATCAGCCTCCCAGATTGGGGAGTTCTCACCGTAGATCTCCTCCTCCAGCATGGACAGGAACCTGGCAGGGAGCAGCACACTGGCAGGGAGCAGGCACTGGGCACACGCAGCCCCTGGTCACACTGGGTGTGTGAGTGCCCTGAGGAGCCATCCCCACAGCGGGCACCTACTTGGGGAAGTGGGTGAGGATCAGCGTCCGCTTCTCTGGCACCAGCTTGTCCTTCTCCACCCGGAACTTCTCCAGCAGCTGCCGGCGGGTGACGGTGAAGATGGACTTCAGGAGGCTGCGCCCAAAGACATGGGTGGTCTCGTAGCGAGGAAGGCTGTCACAGCTCTGTGGCACGTGGCAGTAGCACAGCCACCTAAGAGAAGAGAACATGCTCCAGCAACGGGCCTGGGACCAGTGACCCCAGAGCGCGCACATCCCCCCTGGGACAACACTGCTGGGAGCAAGGCGAGGAGGGTAGGCGTCCAGGGGACTGTAGCTGATGTTACTGGGAAGTAGTGTCTCCCACTGGATGCCTGCTCTCCTTAGCTAGGCAGGGGGAGTGGGGGTGCACAGGAGGGGTACAAAGACCCCAACAGCCAGGAGTCAGCCCCACACAGGGGTGGGAAGAGGAGGGCAGACCCCTCCTGCCCTCACCTCGTGTAGTTGACCTTGTAGGTGGCCACATCATCATTCTGCGAGCGCTGCCGGAACTGGGACGGTGTCTCCAGCTTCCAGTAGTTGAGGCAGAGGAGGAACATCTTGGAGAGCTCATACATGGTCTGACGCTCCTTGGGTGGCAAGTGGCTGAACTTGTACTGGACGAAGTTCAGGACTCCCTGGGGGGAAAAAAAGAGGTGGCAGCAGGGTGTTGGGTGCTGTACCCATTAGTGCTACCCCCCCAAAGAGGGAGGGGATCATGCAAGAGCAGCAAAACACAGGCCAAGTCATCAGTGTAACATGTGAGCCTGGCAGCTGCCTCACCTGCTCGATGTTTGGGTTTTCAAAGAGGNCACCTGCTCGATGTTTGGTTTTTCAAAGGGGGGCCTCCCCGGGGACCCCTCGACCACTGGCTGGCTCATCTGCAGGATGCATTTCCGCAAGAGCTGTGAAGACACCGCCGGCCACAAGGTAAGGACCAAGGTCCCAAGACCAAGTGCACCACAAGAGGTGGAAGTGGCAGAACGCTGCCGTGGGGCTGCACCAATTCATGCAGCCAGGAAGGTGCCAGGCTCCCCCTTGTCGTATGCCATTTCCCGCCTGGCCAACTCCCTCCCAGGGGAGATCTAGCCAGGAACAGCCGCTCCCAGGGCAGGGCCAGCCTTTCATGTCTCCAAAACATCGGGATGACCCATGGCCACAGACCACCTCCCAGCAGAGCAGGCAGAGGATAAGCAGCGGGACAGCATCCCCAACTCCCTGGCAAAGCTAAGGGACCCCTGTGCAACACACCCAGCCCCAGACACACCTTGAACAGGTAGAAATACACCTGCTTGGTGTCTGTGTCTTCCTCCTTGTGCACCGACATGAAGAGGTTTTCCACATCCACCACCATCCCCAGCAGCCGGTTGATCTCCTCCTCCGAGACGTTCTCCAGGTGGGACACGTGGTCGGCTGGGGCAGAGCGCGGCGGTGAGACCCGGGGGTCAGCACGGCCGCCCCTGGCCGGGGGACCCCGCGCGGTGCCCAGCTTACCCAGCGCGTGGCTGCAGCTCCGGCAGGGCTCGCTCAGGTTGGTCACCGGCTGCTGCAGGTCCATGCGGGGGGCGGTGGGAGGGTTTGGGTTCTTCCAGCCATTGCACTTGCAGGCGTCGTTGGCCTGGGACGAGGGGTGGGAGAGGCCGTCACGCTGCAGCACACACACCGCCTCACACCATCCGCGGCTGCGGCCTTCTCTAGCCCAACAACTGCCCCCAGAAAGCCTCCTCCAGCCATCCCACCCACCCCTGCTCACCCCTCGGCTCCCCTCAGCACCCACGCTTCACGGCCCAGCGCT